>CM052550.1:23837702-23870576 GCA_028533065.1 Trachops cirrhosus | reverse complement strand
ACACTGAATGAGGAGCAAGGGTCTTTCTGGTGGGAGATTTTGGTCAGTGATAAATCTGAGCCTAATTAAGCTATACCTTGGGAATAGAGAATTTGTCTTTTTCCACTGTTTGGATCCCCAGCCCAACATGTTCCAAGCATGAAAGATGCAATTTTGGTCTGTTCCCCTGGGATGCCATGGTCTCATGACCTTAAGCGTGCCAGTTCCCCAACCAGGGATAGGGGACACAAAAAGTAAAGCCTCATCCCTTCGGGGAGGAGGGAAGTTGAGCAGAGCAATGTTGGTCACTCTGACTCAAACCCACTGGACCTCAGTTAGACTCGGTAACTGAATGTGATCAGTGGACATTCCGTGGAACAGGGGATTGTGCCTAAAGTGATTGCACCGAGACACTAATGTTCTGTGCCTCCTTGATCTAAGTCTTTAGTAGAACCTCTAATTCTCTTGTGATTTGCTATGGCTACTGGTGCCAGAGGCCTGATAAAGTACTTGTGCAATTCTGTTTCCTCTCTTAAACCCATGTCACTGCCATGGAAATAGGTGTGCAGGTCCACCTATGGGAGGAATGGGAGAGGCAGTTGGGGAGAACAAACTGACTTATTTCAACAAAGGTCATCCCTGACTAATTAGGCTCAAAACATACCTACTAATTGAAACTGACCGCAGAAGTATTGGCGAGCCCCGCGGAGATCAGAGCAGTAGAACCACCCAGCCATCAGTTACTCATGGGAAGTAGGTGGTTGCAGTTTTCAGCACTAAATTTGGGGATGGTTTGTTCCATGGCAATAGCTAACTGATAGAGGGTAAAGACAGATAGATGGCTTGTCCTCTGAAGGGGGTCAACACAGAAAGGTAGGGAATGTTGTTTCTCAGAAGCTCCATGGTTATGTTGGCCATTACTAGGCCCACTGGACACAGAGTCCATTGTCCGCACAATCATATCTAAGAATTCTGAAAGGTAGGAGGTGTTACCTGCCTTAGTATGATTAGCTCAGACACTGGGCTAGTTTGGATCCCAATGTGATATGTGGACTGATCAGTAATTTTATTTTACCTATCTGAAAAAACAAATGTGGGCTGATGTCGATGGCCTATGAAAGTCACAAAAAACAGAAGAGAACACAAAGTTCTCCCTCCACTAATGAAAGTAAGCTCCTTGGCAATGAAGCTCAACGGTCCATCGTGCCCTGCAGACTCAGCAGCCACCCAGAGACCCTGAAGGAGCAGCACTGATGAAAAACAAGCACAGTTTCAAACCATTCCCTCCAAAGTTTTGTCAGTGTCTGAAGGACATGAATAGATATTCCTCAGACAGCAGAGCTTGCTCTCTCAGATTCACCCTCTCCTTGGAATAAAATCAACTGGACAGAATTTTTCTTTCCAAATGTAAAACGTTGTTTCCAAACAAAGGAAGTGAAATGTTTTCTACAGCTGTTCCACATCCATTATGCTTTGCAAAAGCATTGTTCATAAGGTGTTTATGATGCAAAAGCGTAATTAAGATGAGAGGCACTTCTTGTCTCTGAATCTTCTTTGTTTAAACATGTTTTGCAAATGGCCAATATCTCCTGTTACTTAGGTTAGCATCCAGAAAATGTTAGCACTTGATTATAAAATCAGCAGCTAATATGTTTAATGACTGTTCATTATACCCTATAATAGCTGCAGTGTGCTATAAAAATGCATTTGCATTCATATTCCTTTGATTTATCTATCAGAACCTTGAGGCAACCATGCTCTAACCATTTACTAACAATTACCCTGGTTAACCTAGAGACCCTCAATATGGTGTGGTGTACTCACAGAGGGAAGGAAATGTTTCCTGGAGGGAAAAGCAGAGGATTGGCTTGCAACTAACTTTGTTTTCCAAGAGCTCAGAGCCCATAGTTTAATATTGAACGGGATGCTAGGCTCCCCAGGAGCTAGTGAACCTCAAGCCTCAATGGGGAGGATGATATTGGAAAAGGCCCAAAATTGGTGGCTAAGAGAGCCCAGTAAAGATGACTGGGAGGACTGGACACTAAGCAGTACCTAGGAGCAGAGGCCACTGTACTGAATTGTTCCTCGCACCAATCTATACATTGAAATCCTTACTCCCAGTACTTCTGAATATGACTATTTTTAGATAGTCTTTTAAAAGGTAATTAAGTTAAAGTGAGGTTATATGGGTGGGCCCTAATCCAATATGACTGGTGCTCTTGTAAGAAGAGGAGATTAGGACGCAAACACAGAGGGAAGACCATGTGAGGACAAGGGGAGAAGACATCTGCAAGGCAAGGAGAGAGACCTCCAACAAAACCAACCCTGCTGATGCCCTGATTATAAATTTCTAGCCTATAAAGCTGTGAGAAGATAAACTTCTGCTGTTTAAGCCACTCAGTCTGAGGTACTGTGTTACGGTAGCGTGAGCAATCATTGGCAGACTGTAGTAGTTCTCACATCCTGAGTCCAGTAGACACACAACGAGACACAGAGTGGTCTCCAATGATCACAAGTGCATGTGTTCACCATCGTGGTTCCTTTAGAAAAAGCCTCCCTACCCACGTCACACAATGGGCTACCTGCTAAGGGTATTCAGACCCTCCTCCGGTCTCCATGATCTGAGCACCACTCACTACTCCTACCACCATTCCTCCTGTCTTCTGTCCTCCCGGCTCCCTCTGCAGACTCTTCCCCCATTTCTTCTCCTGCCTTGTCTTCTAAACCTGTTGCTCTGTACTGGGCTAGTTTTCGGGGTGGGGTTCTCCTCAAGTCACACTCTCCCTGTTTGATCAAACTTGGGATAGCCCACTCTGAAGGCCAGTCATCCAATCAGAAACATGCAGATACTTAAGCATAAACCAGGTTCATTTTGCTCTTGTATAGTGCTTCTCAAACTTTGATGTTTGTATAAATTTCCTGAGGATCTTGTTAAGAAGCCAATTATGACTCCCATAGGTCTGAGTGTTGCCTGAGATTCTGCATTTCCAACAAGGTTCTTGGTGTTTCTGAGGTTGCTGGTGAAAGGGTAACCTTTGAGTGGCTGGGCCCTAGCCCAGGGTTTCTCAACCTCAGCTCTGTTGACATGTGAGGCCAGATAATGCTTTGTGGTGGAGTGGTCCTGAGCACTATAGGATACTAGCAGCATCTCTCACCTCAACCCAACAATTGCCAGTAGCATTACCCAGGTGTGAAAACAGAATGTCTCCAGACATTGCAATGTATCTCCAAAGGCTGGGGTATGCAAAAATCATCGCAGCTGAGAACCTTTTCTTGAGCCTGTATGTTTAACTTAGAGCATTGCTTCCTGGAGTCTTTCAGGCCACATCATATAACAAAAAAGAATATAAACAAACAATGGACCCCAAGGTGTGCCCAACAGAGGATGCAGTTTGTTGTAGGAGGGACCAGCTGCCCCAGGCCCATGCTAGTCACCAGGACCAGCTCCACAATTTATAGGGCCCAGTGCAAAATGAAAATGTGGGGCCCCTATTCAGAAATTTAAAATGTTAAGACTAAACTAAGCACCATATGACTATAGCAGTGGCACATCCCTGAAGCTGGCACACTGAGAATCTTTGCTGAAGGACCCCTTGTTGCTTGGGAAGACCTACCCTAAAGGATTCTCTATCTATCTATCTCCCCCATAGTGATAGGATCACCAATGGTCTGGTGCAAGTTTAATGGACTGAACATTGGAAGAACAACGGTTCCCAAACTATTCTGTTTTGCTCAATTTGTTGTTCAATAAACTTCCAGCTAAGAAGGTGAATGACTTGGTCCCCAAGTGAAATAAGTCAGATGGAGAAAGACAAATATATGATTTCATTTATATGCTGAGTCTAATGAGGAAAATAAACTAACAAACAAAATAGAAACAGATTCATAGATACAGAGAACAGACTGACAGCTGTCAGAGGGGAGGGGGATTGGGAGGCTGAGTGAAAAAAGAAAAGGGATTAAGTAAAGAAAATAAAACTCTTAGACACAGAAAACAGTATAGCAATTACCAGAGGGAAAGGAGGTTGCGGGAAAGAAGAGAGTAAAGCAGAGGATAAATGGTGATAGAAGGAGACTTGACTTGCAATGGTGAACACACAATACAATACACAAATTATATATTATAGAACTGTACTCTTGAAACCTATAAAATTTTATTAATCAATGTCATCCCGATACATTCAGTAATTTTATTTTTTTAAAACCAACAACTGCTAACAAACAACCAAAGAAGGTAAAGATGCTAAAAAGCTTACTCTTTGTAAAATTATTTGGTGCTATAACAGAGGGGTCAATGTGGGTAACCTGAGAATTGAGTTACTTGACATATAGTGATAAATTTCCCACATGCGTTTCTCCTGAATAGAAGGAGCTTGTCTTAGAGGACCCAGGCTACCTGTGGAAGTAGAGAGCATTTGTTATCTTCTCACTGTGCTTTAACCAAGATGTGTAAAGAGTTGAATCTGGGAGTTGGACTAACAGTTAATCAAAATGATGATGCAGAAAAGTCAGATCCCCAAAAGAACTGGTAAGCAGAAGAGAGTTGTGGTCAGAGCATCTCACAAAAGGCCTGCCTGCCTCCTGGCACAAGTGGATCAAGCCATAAGCAGTGGCAGCCATGAATGAGCTCCAGTGAAAAGCTCTAGGTGAAAGAAAATTATAAACAGACATAAATAGGTGGGGTGGGGGTGGGGAGGACAGTGACTCTAAAAAGTGATAGGAATCAGCTGATTTTAGAGCAAAGGCAACCAGCCTTATCTAGGTATTCTCATATTTCTACCTTGGGCTAGAATACCACATCCTGATTTCATTCTTATGGTAAATATATTCATTTCCTACAGCTACTGTAACAAATGACAGACATTTATTCTCTTCTAGTTTTAGAGGCCAGAAACCTGAAGTTAAGGTGTCAACAGGGCCATGCTGTCTCTGACAGTTCTAGGTGAGAATCCTTCCTCACCCCTTCCAGCTTTTGATGGCTCCAGGTGGTCCCTGGCTAGCTGCAGCACCCTCCAATCTCTGCCTCCACATGGCCTTCTCTGTGTCTTCTGTCTTTTACAAGGACACTTGTCATTGGATTGAAGACCCATGTCGCTAATCTAAAATAATCTCACTCAGCATCTTTAACTTAGCTATAGCTGCAAAGATCTTTTTCCAAATAAGATAACATTCACAAAGAATGGGTACTATGATATGGTTCTATCTTTTGGGGACAGCACAATTGAACTCCATAGTTTTTTATAACAAAAATTAATATTATTTTTTGGAAAATCTGTAATTTTAAACAAAGATACTCAGCAGGCCAGATCATGTGCTATCATGGGGAGACCCAACTGTCCTCCTTCCATGTTTCCATGAGGGCACCTCTACCCATTCCCTGGGACAGAGTGAGACTGGAGTTCTGCCTGCCTCCCTTGTTCATCCTCACTCACTCATTCCTATGGGAGGGTCACAGACTAATTTTATTGTGGAGACTGAGGAAAGCTTGACATCCTTTGGGCAATTTACCAAGGATCGATATGCAGGCATCATGACTGTATTCCCCCATAAATGACAGGTCATTGGGCAGCTGGAAACCCTCCGCTGGCTGGAAACTTGCTACGAATGATTATTGAAAACCCAGCTTCAGTCCAGATAGGTCCAAGGCCTAGATTTAGGAGTTACCTGCAAAAACACTCATTTTGACCTCAGGTCCTAGTTGCGTTCTCTAGCACAGCTAATCAGAGAACCTGAATTTGAAGGGTTCGGTCCTGGCCTTGCTCACTAATATATCTGAAGTTTCACTGATAGTCACCTGGTTCTTCATGCCTATTTTCAATTTTATAAGGTTCCACAGGGAGGGAAAAGGCAGAATTAGAATCTTTAATTTCCAACATGCCATTTTTCTGTTTTCTCAGATGATGCATCCGTAGCCATGTTTCAAATATCCAAGGCAGGGTCATCACTACTATTTACTAACCATTAGCTATGGAAACTGAAAGTGTATTGTCTAGAAAAACAATCAACATTTGTGATCATGACCTTGTAAACTTAAACTTAGAAATTGATAATACATATTATATGATTTGAGGTGAGTTGCATAGTAAAGCTCTGTACTTGACAACAAAATATCAACATCAAATCTTAAATATTTACTTAACCATCTATTGATTGTAAAACATCAAGTATTCCCTAAAATGAAACAAATAAAGAGTTACCCTCATAATAGTGAAAAACTAGACACCACCTAAACATCTAACAGTAGAGGATAGTTAAATGAATTCTGTTACCTCTGTGCACTGGGGTAGCATATGGCCACCAAGAAAAAGAAGGCAAGTTACATAAAAGTAGAAGTTGCAGGATAACACATAGTATAGGACCTCATTTTTAATACAAGAAACAAATCATATATTTCTCTATGCACCTATACATGAAAATGCTAGGAAAAAAACGCCACAAAGATTCATACTGATAGTAGTAGTTGCCTCTGGGAAGGGGAACAGCTTGGAGGCAGTATGGGACAAGTGAGTGGGGTTTTCACATTTTGGGTATTGCTTTGATTTTTGATGATTAGCATGTATGTTCTTGCTACTTGAACAATTTAAATAATCTATCAATTAATCATTTTAATTTTTAAAGGGCAACTGACAATACTAGATTTTTTAGAGGCTATAAAGGGACAGTTAAGTTTTATAAAATATAATAGACACTGAAAAATTTAATAACCAAACAACTATTCATGTGCATATGTACACTACATAGACACAAAGCTTACCTATATAGTATGAATTTATTGACAACTAATTTTATTTACAGGTGTTATTGAGGAACTTGTGATTCTTTTTTTATTCTTTCTTTCTTTTTTCTTTACTTTTCTCCCCCTATTCCCCCCCTCTTACTTCTTCTTCCAAACAAGTAGAAGTTGCATTTAACAAAAGCACAATTCCCTATTCACCCTTCCACCCTGCCCCCCGGGGTTAACCCTGGATGCAGGCTGAGGTGAGCCAGCCCTGTACTCTGACAGATAATAGCAGCAAGACCTCTTTCACGTAATTAGTGCAGGTAAAGAAATCTCTGGTCATGACCATGGTTTTGAAAGAAAAGACCACATGACATTGTCAAGTCAGCAAGACTCTGGAAGTACAATCAACGTAATTTAGAATTCTGGCTCTACCAACTTGTAATTAAATGGCCTAACGGCATAATTTTATCTCACCTATAAAATGAGGGACAAAAATAAATACTTCAGAGGGCTAGAGTAAGGGTTCTAGGGGGTATCACACAGCGAACATCCAGCTAGAACTGGGCCTGGTGTGGAATACAACTGAATGAATGCTGGCCCTTTGAAGGGCTGGGTAATTTTGTCTTGGTCTTTCATGAGTGAGAGGCTCTGGGCTTTGAGTTGAAGGAGGCAGCAGGGAGCAGCAGCAACGGCTTCCTACCAACTTTGTGCCTTATACACCTTGACCAGGGCTAGGTTCAGGTGTAAATTCTGTTACTGGAAGTTTCCAAGTCCCCAGAAAACATACACTATACTCACATCTTTCTCATTTTAAGGCATTTGTGTTAGTGAAATTGCCTCACAAGCTTGATTCTTTATTTAGTCCAATTAAAGTACACTTTCTTTTCTCTTATTTTTGAGGCAAGGCCATTCCATGAAACAAGGTTCTAGAGTTCCTTTAAAGGAAAATACCATTCTTCCATTCCTGCTGGCATGTGTCAACAAGTTATGATTCCTATTAGGAAGGCTCCATCATCTTTCTTTTTGTTTCCTTCCAGCGCCCTCAATGATATCTTCAACAACTGGTCATGCCCCCCTTAGTATTCACAGTTTCTAATTGCTTAGAGCAGTGCTCCAAACTTCCTGAGTGAATCAGATGCTAAATATAGAGCATCCACTCTTCTCTTACAAAACCCAAACCCAGTCCACCCCTCATCTCCATCATGTGCTCATTCACTGCCAGTCCCTGCCAGCACCTCCTTTGCCTTCGAGCTTCCTATCCACGCAAGATATCGTGGGTAAGATTGGTGAACTGGCATAGAGCACTTAACTGCCAGCTAGACTTTGCTACACTCATACCAGCAAAAAGTTGAGACTAAAATGGTGAGTGAATATTGGCTAGGCATGCTGTGAGTGTTAAATTACATAACGTACGGGAAGTGCCCAAGATAGCACCTGGCACCTTGTGGCGGTGGTGATGATGATAACTTGACTCCCTCCTCCTCCTCCCTCCTTTTTCGCCTCCTTCTCCCCAAACCCTACCACTCTTCTTCCTCCTCTTTCTCCTTCTCCTTGTCATTTTAAACAATAGCAGCTATTATTTCTAGAGTCCTTACTACGTGAGGCCCCTAAGCTAAGGGTTCACTCATGGCATTGCATTTCATCCTTGAAAAATTATCTGCAAGGTAGACATTATTGAGCACTCCTGACTGAAATACTTAATAGTAGTACACTGGGATTCTGAGTCCTAACCACCACCTGGCACTTACTAATTGTTGGTCCATGAGCAAATAATCTCTTGTCTGGGAGCCTCATCTGTAAAATGGTAGAATAAATATACTAACTAGCATGCTGAGCTGCTGAGAGATTTCAGGTTATAGTGTTTGTCACATAGTAAGGCTCTCCTTGTAGCTGCCTTCTTGTCCCTATAGTTTAATTCTATAGACTAAAGCTGTCCAATAGAACAACAGACATGTGGAATTATATGTGCAAGTCACAGAGGTAATGAAATTTTCTACTGGCCATATTTAAAAAACCAAAAACACCTGGGGATATAAAGTACAGCATAGGAAACATAGTCAATAACATAATGATGTATGGTGCGAGGTGGGTACTGGAAATATCAGGAGGACCACTTTGTAAAGTATATGACTGTCTAACCACTATGCTGTGCACTTGAAACAAATACAAAATGATATTGAATGTAAATTATAATTGAAAAAAATTAAAAATTAAAAAATAAAGTGTTGAGAAAAGAAACAAAACACAAAAAGAAACAGATGAAAGTAACTCGAACAATAAATTTTATCTAACCCAATTGTAGCAGACTGTTCTGTGTGGTGTGGGCCCAGCTCCCACTAGGAGATGCACAGGACCCACGCCCACGGATAGGTTCTCCCATGGGGAATCAGGCCTGCAATATACCTAGTCTGCTTTGAGATTTGCTATTTGTGAAAACTCCCTCACCCTGAATTGAGACAGCAAGTGCTTACTGTAACTTCCTAAAATCCATGTTAAACCTTCCAAGGATGAGTTCAACCGCTTTTCCCTTTTCATCTGCAAATATCCTTCTTCTGTGATGTGATGGCTCCTTTGTTTTCTGTAAAAGGTAACCACCTAAAGCCAACCAGTGCATAGTAAATGAGGACCATCATGTAAAGTGCTGAGAGAACCAAATAAAGGCCTGTCATGGCAGAGGCCATGGGTTTTTGCTCCCCTTGAGAGAAAAAGCCATGCTGTCTCTTTTCCTCCACAGGACTCGGTAGTCCTTGTGAATGTCTCTCCCCCATCCACAATGTCTCGGACCCCATGAGCCAGGGTCCGCATCACCCAATATATCAAGAATATTTTTATGTTAACATGTTAACATGTAATCAATATAAAAATCATTAATGAAATAGTTTATGTTCTTGTTCTAATACTAAGTATTTGTCATCCAGTGGGGACTTGACATTAGCAGTACATCTTGGGTCTCACCAGCCACGTCTCAGAGGCTCAAGACCTACACGTGACTGGTGGCTAGAGTACTAAACAGGGCAGTGACAGACAAAGAAGATGGGATAGATCAGCAAGGGTAAGTCATCTGTCCCAGCCCACACAGCTCACAGGTTGTACAACCAGGATTCAAACCATGCCTCTGTAGCTCCTAAGCTCCGATGATTTTGTCATACAAGCAGTTAGATAGTGGTTCAAGGGCCTAGTTTTATTTATTTCCTCTAGGTCTCCATGTGTAATGATTATTATATTGTAAGTGTGACTGGGAACCCACCCCTGTAGTCTCTAACCAGCTATTGTCATACTAATGTTCATGCGCCTTCTTGAGGAGGGGACCACTCTTATTGTTAAGAAATAAATACAGCTGAGTGCCTTACCTCCCTTTATTCCCAGAGGTAACCTCTTTCCTTAAGTTGGTGTCCTTTCTACCTAAGACCAGACCTTGCAAGTCTGAGACATACTCGGGGAATAGGATGACTAAGTGGTGCTGGTCTCTAGGGACAGTACACTACTTGGCTATTCACCACAGTCAAGCACACATAAGCCTCAGTAATCTCCTCCAATCGCTTTGAATTGCTTGGCTAAAATCCATGTATCTCTATCCCACCCCTAATGCTCCCTGATCCTGGAGCATTTTGGAAAACATGTCTGCCTGAGGTGACCTTCGTTCATTAATTTATTTATTTATTTACTCATTTGTAATTCTTCTCTTTAGTCATCAAATTTCAGTTTTTACAAATAATCTTAGAACAGTTCAGGTAATTAAGATTTTGGGGAAAATAGTCCTTAATTACACATAAAGAACTATTACATGCTCCATTTTCTGTAAATAACTTTATTAGCTGGATTAACAGACATTGTCACAGAAACTGAAAAACATTCAAAGCCACAGATCACTGCAATTGATATTTACAAAAAGCCATAAGCAAACATGCATTGCTCCTTTTCTAGGAGGACTTAAACAGATGTGTGAACACTAGGATTTCATCATGTTTTAGAGGTGACCTTTTAAAGAGCAGCACTGATGGTCTCCCTTCATCCTCATGTTCAGCCTCCTTGGAGAAGGTCACTGGGGAGTCCCAAATTGTTCTGAAAGGTAAGTGCTTCCTGCCCTCTATACCAACAATTCCCAAAGCTGGTTGGAGATCAAATTTTCACTTGTTCTCCACAAATGGACAACATTTTAAGTTTTGCCATAGATGTAAATTATTCAATATAGGTGATCTTCTTTGTTGTCCCAGCCAAACTGTATAACCATTGTGACCAGTACTGGTTAGGGTGGTGCCCCAGAGGGTACAGACTTTGTCTATCGGGTTAAAACTCCGACATATACCACACCAAAACTGGGGATACTGGAGCCCCAGAAGTATATATCCCCCACACTGGAGCTAACCATGAAAGTTAAAGAGAAATGAAAAATCCACAACACTGCATATAATTTTAATTTCCTCTGAAATGGCGGTGTGCATTTCCTTACTTGGCATGATAATTTGATGATCCTATTTAAGTTCCCTAGAGTTATACATATGTAAGTGCTCACACATAGTATTGTATTTAGTCCTTAAAATTATTCTGCAATGTAGATATTATGTAGATCTAAAAAATCTCTGTCTGGGAACCAGAGATCTGATATTTGCCCAAGAACATGAGATATAGAAACCTTGAAGACGAACAAGAAATATACAGATCAACAAACTGAGAGGCAGTAACAGAGGAGAGTAACTCAGCTCTGCCACTTTCTTGGGCTCATCATTGCTTCCTTTTCTGAAATGGGTGGACCAGCTTCTTTCCACCATGACACCATTGGTGAAATAGCAGCTAACATGAATTGTGTTGTTCATTCTGCAAAGCGTCTGTATGCAATACCAACTTCAGTTCTCAAAATAACTGTTGGATAAGGGTAAGTATTCCTGAGTGAGGATAAGAAGATCAAGAGGCAACTTATCCAAAATAGCTGAGTTAGTAAGTAAAATGGCTGGAATTCAAACCTAGATCAGTCTGATTCCAAAGCTTGTATTCATAACTGCTGTGATATAGTATGTTGTATAGCTGTGTGGAAGCACATGGAACATTTGGGTGTAAAAAATATATACTTTATTGTGGATTTTGCATTTATCTTTGATATGGATGGTTAGCTTTGGTGTTTGGGTATATG
This sequence comes from Trachops cirrhosus, assembly GCA_028533065.1. NCBI lineage: Eukaryota > Metazoa > Chordata > Mammalia > Chiroptera > Phyllostomidae > Trachops > Trachops cirrhosus. Next base: position 23,858,748 of record CM052550.1, on the reverse strand, counting down.
ATTTGGGGATGCCAAGATCTCTGGCTCTGATGTGTTAGAAGTTAGACTTTTCACCCAGGGGAGTCAGACTGTACCATTCTGACACTGGCCACAATGGGAGTACAGAGAGAATGTGACTGGTGCAGGGCAAATCCCTCTGAAACTGTTGCCTCACTACTCAAAACACACACTCCATTGCAGAAGGCAATTATCACCTCACATTTCTCCAATACCTCCCTGTGCCTAGCCTGCACTCTACTGGGCATGATGTCCAAGGGGTTACTGGGTACTGATCATTTGATCACCAATGTCTCCATATTTCATTCTGTGAGAGGAGTAATAATTACACTAAAAGGTTTAAATGAGGTAGAGTTCAAATGGAGCTTAAATTTGTTAGAAGCCCTTACTCTTGTTTCAATCATAGTTTCTCCAGAGCCCTGCACCACCACAAAAGACCAAGTGAGCAAATTTAGAGCACCATCCTGTGGAAGTTATGACTGCACCTACCTAGCTATGAAAAGGGGACTAAAGTGAACTCAGTGGATTAACACAATGCACACAGTTCAGATTTAGATAATTACTCAGCCAGGTCTGTGCATGACTTGAGTTCAACATTTAACAAAAGCAAATAGACTTGGCTCCCACCACCCTGGAGCCAGTCTTGGCCTGCTGCCGATCAAAAGTGAGAGAATCGTATATTCTCATCTGTACAACCTTTATGGGTATCTATCTATGGTTTGGTTCAGGTCCAGGCACAAACTTGAATTAAAGGTTGAAATTGATGACTCAGAACTTAGCTGGAAATGCAGGCAATAAATGGAGCTGTGAACTGGAAGGAAAATGTGTCTGAGGATGAGAGGGAGAGACAAAAAAGCCAGATGCTCAGACCCACATCCCACCAGGCTGCCCCAGGAGCTCCAATAAGCTGCCGTGCTGTGGGCAGTAGAGGGCACTATCAATACGTTTGGAAGTGAGCAGCACACTTGAATAAACAGCAGGTTTAGAATAAGTTTAAGTTTGGCACTTGAGTGGGGGAAGATCATAGGACTGTAGCTATCACCTTTATTGCTTCCTATTCTCAAACTCACAGATTAACAAGATTTTAAAGTACAGGGTGGCTATAGAGTGAAACTGGCTCCTGCATGGAATGTCAGGGGTTTAGGATCTAAAGTAGAAACACGCACACACACACACAACCATGTTAAATAGAACAGTCCAGCTTCACGGTGCTAAGTGCTTTACATCCCTTATCTTATTTAACCTTCAACTCTGTGAAGGTATGTATTGTTGCCATCTCCATTTTACAGATGAGAAAACCAAGGCTCAGAGAAGTCAAGTGACTTGCTCCAAGTTATCAACTGGTAAGTGGCAGGGCTGGGATATGAGTCAACTTCAGATGCCAAAGCCCATACCCGTAACTATCCTGCTATACTGCAGGGCGGGTATCTTCCATAATGTAAGAAGAAAACACCAACTTCTTAACTACCAACAGGAACTGAAGGTGTTGTGATTCCATATCTCAGAAGTTGTTAAAAGTAAGGGTGCCTAAACCCTGCTGTAGTGTCTCTTCCTCTACCAGTCTGCTCCTGACCTTGTTCCAACAAAAATCCTGTGTTAAAAAACAGATGGCTCTGCTAGATGTTAAATCCTGAAAATCTTCATGCAGCCCAAGGACTTTAACCTGAACACCAACCCTGGAAGTAACCAAATTTCTCAGGAAGCCATAAAGTTAGGAAGTGTTCATCCTTTGATCCATTTCTATCAGAGTATGTGCTCAATAAGTGATAAATACATACATTAATCAACCAGTAGAAACCAATGATTCAATGACAGGCAAATGGAATCAAGAAAATCAGCAGATTCCATAGGTGACTGACTTTCTAGCAATAACACCAATGTGAATGTACCTTATCATCTCTATAATAGTCTACTTGGGAACTCCTATGATGCTAAATTTCTGGATCCTTCCAGAAGCACTGCTCTGATGAATATCATGTTCCTATAAACTAATGGGATAGGGATGCAGAGGCTGTTCCTCTTGGAATTTTCAGTGTTTGAAGTGAATTACAGATTTTCTAGTTCAATTTCTTTTCCAGGGATAAACACATGGAGTGTGTGCCTCTTACCCTCCCCACTCTCCATTACTAGGAGATACCTTGTTAATGGATCATGACACTTCTCCCACAGAGCCCAGATGCCCAGTAAACTATCCATCAGACTGAGTGCACAATGTAAAACCTGCTTATTTTCCTGACTCAAGACATTTAGAATCACCACTTCAGCATCACAGCCAAGTGATGACCCAGCTCATGTCTGAACATCTCCTTAGACTGGAAACACATTCTCATAGAGACAGCACGTTCCATCTTCACAATTCTTTTAGAAAACATTTCTTGGGGACACTTCTGGGTGAACACAGAGACAGAACACCTGTGCTTGCTAAGTCTGCCACTTTCCAAATTTTTATTAAAATACGCTTGAAGATACAAACAACAGACAGCAGCTGGCCCTTGCAGGAAAAAAAAAAAAAAGACAAAAATCCAAGGGGAATTTTCTCTAATTGCATCGATGATAGGGACTGATGGAAAAGCACATTTTTGGAATACATACCATATGTCCTACCCTTTAATCCATAACAGCAGAAATGCCCCCAAAGAAAGTAGGAAATACATCAGCCCTTTACTCTACTAAATTTCACTTAGTGCCCTTATTTTTATAGTGCTCAGGAAAGAAATGGAAGGTAATCCCCAGAAACATCCTTCTGAGATACCCAGAACTAGGGTCATAGGAGGCCCCAGTAATGGCTTCGCTTTATTTCCATTCACTGTAAGACAGTAACATTGGCACGTGCTGTGGCAAGAATTAGCTTTGATTCTAAGGTGCTTGGCTATCTAAAGGAAAACCCTGTTGCTAGCAATGTGGTCTCCCATGCCCATGATATACAATGAAGAACAGCAAACGGTATCTGCAAAACCAAGTTGGGGTTAGAAAAGCCCGCCCTCACTCCAGTAGGCCTGTACTAAACAGTTATTGCTTGCTGAGCATGAAACCTGAGCTTGTGCTTATGTACAGCACTGAGTAATCAGAGAAAGAAATGTTAATACCCCAGGGAGCCCTGAAGGGGGCCTAAGGGAAATCTGCCCAGTCTGCTGACAAGACACACCCTACCCTCTAAGGAAGTGCTAATAGATTTGCAACAAAATCATACCCAGAGGCAAAGAGGCCCATAACAAAATAATGTGTTGAGCAAATGAATAAGAGAATAAGAGAATGACTGAATGAGCAGATGGTAAAATGAACAAACTTAAAGGGTAAAGGGCATAGGAAAAATGTCTCTAGAAATTACGTTATTTAAGAAATGGGCCAAGTGTGGATTTTTGCAGACCCAGGCCAGGAGCCACAGCGAGGAGCATATAAAAGGGATGAGGAAGACACCACGCAGAGAGCTCACTGGGCACCCAGATATTCGGGTATTCAATAGCAGAACCGAGGCCCTCACTGGAGGCAGTGAAGAGCAGAAGAGACAATGTGGAAATTAAATCGAGTAGGCGCCCTTGAGAGCTCAGAAACTCCTGGATGGACCGGGAAGCTGGGATTGTTCTCCAGCGTTCTCTCTCATCACTTGGGTCATTCATTGGAGGTGCGCCTTCCCTGGCAATCTAGAATACAGCCTCCCCTGCACTATTCACTCACTCTGTTGTACTTCTCTTCATATTTATTTGTACATATATCTATTGTCTCCCTGACTGGAAAACCCATGGGGACAGGGTCCTTATTTGCCCACTGCTGAGCCCTTACCCCTAAAACAGTGCTGGGCATGTAGAAGGTATTTTATGGGTATTCATTATGTGAATAATAATGAATATGAATAATGCATGAATAAGTCAAGGGAAGAAAAATTTACTACAACCAAACCTAGTTTACTCTTTCAGAGCAAGGGTAGTTTAACAATAGGAAATCTACAATATAACACATCATATCAATAGGTAAATTTTAAAGGTACACTGAAAAATAAATCAATAAAATGTAATACCTTGTCATAATTGAAAGGAAAACAAATTTTGGCATATTAGGAATGAAGTTAAACTGACAATGTGACACAAAAACTAAGTAAAATCATCTGTCATATTTAATAATGAAACATTAGTAACATTCCTCCTCAAACTGGAAATTAGATAAGAGTACATAACATCCTAAATTATTTTAAGTTTTTTCTGTGAATTCTAGTCAATTCAGTAAGTACCAGGTGGAATAAAGAGTTAAATGTAAATGCAGGGCACTTCTTAAGTTTATAAAAAGTGAAAATTAGCTGATTTTGCTCATAGTATCCAAGCATCAAAGCAATGAAAAACTCACAAGGAAAATACATGTGTTTGTCTCAACAAAATTAAAGTATTTTTAACTTTTAAAAGTAACAAAATACAGAGAAAATGACTTTAAAACCCCCACAAAGTGTGCAAAGTGTGTGTGTGCATGTGTTTGTATATATATTAATTATATTTCAATACAAGTTTCAAAAATATAGCAAATGGATAATGCCTCAATATATTGATAGTGCTTATAAATCTGTAATAACATTTCTTAAGCCAAATTTCTAAAATGTCAAGTCACAAAAAAACAAACTATAAAGGAAATGTAAATGTCCAAATAAAAATTATTCAATTTCTCCAATAAAAAATTTCAAAATACAAAAATAAGATCAAATTTTATTTCAAAAGTTTTCATTTTAATGATCATGCTCTACACTTTTGAAGTGGAGTAAAGCAGCTTCTCTTACTTTCTGGTAGCAGAAAAATAATTGTTGAAAGTGAAATGTTAAAATATACTTTTCTCTCACTTCTAATCTATTCTCTACATTACAGCCAGAGTAATCTTATCAAAGAGCAAATATGACCAGGCTACTTCCTTATCTAAAACCCTTCAATGACTTTCAATCGCTTCTAAAATAAAGATCTATAGCACAGCCTACATGACTCTCTATGGTCTGATCCCGGTCTCCCCCCTGAACTGTACATCCCAGTATCTGTCCTGCGTCAGCAAGAGCCTTCCTCTCCACACTCAGTGTTTCTCAGTCCCTCTCATCCCAGGTTTACAGGTGTGATCCTTTTTCCTGGAAAATGCCTGCCCTTCCCCCAAGTCCTCTTTATTTTTCCTAGGTCTTAACTTAATCTTTAGTTCCCAAGGAAACTTTCTGTTTCTCTAAATAGATGAGTTCTCCCAGTAAAGGTTATCTAAACACCCTGGACCTCTCCTTCCTGGCACATATCACAGTTTTAATTTCACGTATATTTTTGGCTGGTTACTCAATATCTTCCTCCTTCCCTAGACTGTGAACTCTGAGATCAATGTCCAATCTCATTGTGTTTGCTGTTGTAGCCTGAGTACCTGGACCATGGGAAATGTTCAAAAATATTTATTGCAAGAAGCAAACTCCTCCAGTTCATCTTGGCCTCTCCTAAAATGGCAAGACCTAAAACTTGACCCATGCATGGTTTTGCCAAGGCAAATAGGTATGTGGCATGCACATTTCTGAATACGTGGTTAAACAAAAATGAAATTACTATCCTCCACATGCCACAGTTAGACCGTTTCATCTAAAATTTTATTCTTATGTACTTTTATTTTGGGATTCCAAGGTGAAATGTTATGTTTATTCCTACTAAATTCCTTCTTGTAAACGAAGTCCATAACTTCAAATTTTTTAAGATCCTTCTGAATCTTGATTGTGTTAAATTATATGTTTCCTCTACTTTCATGTCACCCACAATTAGTTTTCTTCTAAAGTATTGATGCAGGTTGTATAATTGCAATGATGACTATTAGGGTCTCTATCGTTTATTGAGCCCTTACTTAAAAGCACTAGATCCTGTGACAGCTGCCTTGCATGCTGACTTCCGTCACCTTCATAACAACATTGCAAAGTGGGTGTCTTCATCTCAGTCTTTAGAGATGGGAAATGTGCAGCTCTGAAGATCAGATAACTTATTCAAGATTTTATAGCACATAAATGGAAAGACAGGATCTGAACTCAGGCATCTCTGTGATCTGAGGCTGTTTATATGAATCTAATGGTTTTCAAACATTTTTTAGCCATGAAGTCTATTGTTTCAGCAAATCGTACATGAAAGCCTGCAATTCAGCTAAAATCAAAACAGATCTCTGCCTAACATAGCTTCAAAGTCACTGCAGTGCACTGGGTTCCTCTTCACCAAAGAAAGCCTGCGTCAGAGGACTGGGTGAACCCCTAGAAACCTGTTAGACTCACGGTGTATTAATCAGTTACTTGTTCTAGAATATGCAAGAATGTTCTAGAACATTTAAAAATAATGTAGGATGGTCTACAATGATAAAAATGTTTAATTCTGTGTTGTCCAACATGATAATAACTTGCCAGTTGTGCCACTGAACACTAGATGTTAGCTAGTATAACTGAAAAATTGAATTTTTAAATTTAATTAATTTACAGTTAAATTTAAATAACCACACATTAAAAATTAGCCTTATTACACCAGGCTGTATCTCAGACTTCCTTGTCATCTTCGAAATCATATAGTTATGAAAAGACATGGAAGAAACTTACATGCATGTTGCTAAGTGAAAAGAACCAATCTGAAAAGGCTACATACTCTATGATTCCAACTACATGACATTCTGGAAAAGGCAAAACTATGCAGACAATAAAAAGATCAGTGCTTTCCAGGGGTTGGTGTGGGAAAGGGAAGAATATGCTGAGCACAGAGTGTTTTTAGGGTAGTGAAAATACTCATTATGATGCCATAATGATAGATACATGTCATTATACAATTGTCTAAACCCATAGAATATGCGCTATAACAGTAAGATGAACCATAATATACACTGTGGACTTTGGATGATTATGATATGTCAATGTAGGGTCATTAACTGTAATAATGTATCAATCTGGTGTAAGATATTGATTACGGGGAAGGCTATGAATGGGTGGGGACAGAGGTTATATGGGAAGTCTCTATAAATTCCTCTTCATTTTGCTGTAAACTAAAAACTGCTCTAAAAAATTAAATCTTAAAAATACACATACACAAAAGGTTCAGAACAAAAATGTGATCTCAGGCATCAAGAAACGTCTGGAAGAAAATGTTTATATGAATGAGGGGATGGGGTACATGTTCCAAACAACATAACTAGAAAGATATGAAAAGGCAGGTCACAAGAGAGGAATAAGTCTTCATTGTCTTAAGCCTCTGAGATTTCAAAGTTAATTGTTATAGCAGGATTGTGATGCCTAAGCTGACTAATGTTGTTACTAATAAATAGTAACAACAACAACAAAAAAAAACAGTCAAACTTCTTGGCAAAATAAGAACAACAAAGAAGCAGCAAAAGCAAGATTTAGAGAGGTGAGGGACCACAGACAATAAATTCCATTAATAGTAGCACCGATTTTTGCACTTTTCTCTGGGGGAGAAAGGAAGCATTTTTACAATAATTGTCATTCAGGTTCATAATAGCAGATAATTAGGAATGTAATCTCCATTCTGTTATCCTACAGTTTGCTCATAAATAAAAACTTCCCCATACTAAACACCATCTTGCCTCTTTCCTTTGGAAACAGTCTTAAGCGAACTATGTTATATAAGTGGAGATTATGAAACCTGCATTAGCAATGATTCCTCTGGCAGCCTCAAGTCCCTGGAGCTGTCACTTGGCAATTGTTTAACAGAACAAATGTATACCTTTGATATTGGGGGTAATGTGGGAAATAGACATTTATGGCTATAGCTTATCAGACAGTACTTCCTTTTGTTAAAGGTAATTCCTGATAGTGATGACTGTTAAATTCCCCAGTTTCTGCTCCTCCAGCTTAAAAAAATAGTGGCCAGTTGAGCACCGTTAGCTAAAACCCATTGCATCTTTTACTAACAAGGTGCCTTTGTTTGGTATTTACAGAATGCACTCTTTTTTTTCAGATATGTAAGTCACTCAGAGATTTCTCTGCAGGAACATCTCAGGTCTCCTGACCAGGGATATCCAGGCCTTACCCAGAGGTCTATAGCTATCTCCCTGCCTCCTTGAGGATGCAGGAAAATGTAAATGTTATTTCTGAATATCATGGCCTGGTTAGAGTCTATACTTTATTCAGATGCACTTAGTTTTCACCTATTTTCCTTACCTGTTTCAGGATCCCGTCCAGGATCCCACATTATTTTTAGTCATCATGTCTCCTTAGGCTGCTATGGGCTACGACAGTTTCTCAGACTTTGTTTATGGTGACTTTAACAGTTTTGAGGAGTATTGTCAGGTGTTTTGTAGCATGTCCCTCAGTTGAGATTTATCTGTTGTTTTTCTCATGCTTACACTGTGGTTATGGGTTTGGGGGAGGAAGATCACAGAAGTGCCATTTTCATCTCATCCTATGCAGGAAGCATAGTATCAACATGATCATTGCTGTTCACCCTGATCACCTGGCTAAGCTAATGTTTGTCAGATTTCTCTACAGTAAAGCTTCTCTCCCCTCCCTCCATGCTTTAGTCTTTGGAAGGAAGTCACTGTAGTAGGCCACACCTAAGGAATGGTGTATTATGTTCTACCATGGGACAGTGAAGTATCTATGTGAAGTGAGCCTCATTCAGAAAGGTACACCATTCCCCAGGAGCATCCCACAGTCAATAACTGGCTGATGAGGGTAGACTAAAGACCAGTCCTGGTGTCTCAATTCAAAGGACAACCTTTTGGGGCATTTTGTGCCCCAAAGGACCCCATGGATCAGGCCAAGGCTAGACTTTATCTAAGGCTGTGTCCTTGCTCAGCTTTTTTCCCTTTCCTATCCTACTGCCCTTTACTGCCTTTACAGGCTTTTTCTTAAGAGTAGTCCCTCCGTATTTCACATGAACATGAATCCCTGATCTCCAGGAAACCAAACCTAAGGCAGCTGGCATACAGGGAAACATGAGAGTCTGTGTTGAATCATTTGCAGGCTGGTGAGCAGTGAAGATTCCCATCATTAGAGCTCTGTGGAGCACCAATCATCCCTGATGTGTGGGCACACTGTAGCTCCAAAGACCTTCACCTGGGATGAACTGGAGTATGCTACAGGTGGAAGGGCAGGCACTACCTCATACAGTATCACTGATGTTTGATACATAAGGGGATGAAGGGAGATATAAATTCAAAGAAATGTGGAATGGAGTGATTGTTGCTGAAAAAAATTGATTGATGCTTTGAGGAGAATGACAGAAAAAATTTGAAAAATTCTGGGAAAAATAACCTGGAACATGAGAGCAGGCATCCCTGGATTCCCATCCTGTCCCTTGATGCTCCAGGAAGTTATGTCACTTAAGAGGGTGTTCCTAGTTCCCCTAGCCTATATATGTATGATGTCAACATTTCTAGCTACTCGGCCAAACATATGAACATAGAAAATCAGTCAAACTAGTTATTCAGCTTTATGGACCTAGGCAAAGAAGAGACTGAGAATCTTAGACTTTACAGTGTGTGGGTTTTGTCAAAGAGAGGACTTGCAGCTTTTCCCAATTCAATTAATTGGAATCTTACAGAAAAGCAAATGCTGTAAAATAAAAGACTCAAACATCTGGGACCCCAAGCACAATCTAGTGGAAAACGCTAATATGATGCAGTCACAGCTTGTGGATGGGAATTTTAAGAGCCTTTATTTCTAAGAACCACTGTTCAGAAAGAGTGTGGCTTCTTTTTACAGTTGGTACACAGGGCATGTTCAGATGGTGGTTTTTCTTAGAATGCAATATAGCAGGGCATCTCCAATGCATTCATTCAATTGAAAAAATATTAATTTAGTATCTCTTTGGGGCCAGCCATGGTGTTAGGGTATAATGGTGAGAAAAGTAAATACAGGTCATGTCTCTCCCAGCAGAGCTTGAGGTCTAATTCCATTGCAAAAACCCCTTGCCCAGCAGAAGAGAGTCGTGGAGAAAAGGTAGCCCTGAGGAGACATGATCTTTAGTCAGAGGACACAGCCAAAATGAGGTCCTTTACCCTCCTTCTTCCCTCTTTGGACTCTCCATTGGCCAACCTAACCAGAAGCTAGAGGGCCAGGTGGCACTATTGATGGAGTCCATACAGAAGAGCCACTGCGGACACTGAGCAAGAAGAGGGAGCAGAGTGGATCTGGAGGGACAATGGAAGATACTCTGTGCACAGTCACACTCCAGGGATGATACAGAACTATTGTCTCAGCTTACTACTCCCATCTGGCTGGCCGCATACAGCCTCCAGGATACTCCCATGGTACCACTTGTCATAATATTTCTCTGATTTAATTCTAAATCAAATAATTTACTCTATATGCCTCATTCTTATCTTCCCATATAGAAAGTCTTTGTCTTCCTACATAGTGTAATGCTCACTCCCTTTCTCTTTCTATGTGACCTATTTCTTTGGAGCAAATTGAGAACTCTGGAATTCCTAGAAGATCATATTAAACCTTCTGGTATGAAAACACTGATGAAGATAAAACCTGTAAAATCCCAATTTGACTGCCAATTTGTGTTCAGAGCTACTTTCAAATGAGGGCTCATGAGATTACTGAAGAAAAAGGCATTCTGAAAATGGTAAATATATGCCTAAGGGATAATGAGGTATAATCAGAATTATTACTATTAAACACTTACTCAGTATCACCAAGGAGAAGAATTTTATGGCAAAAAAGGACCTTGAGAGAAATTCAGCCTAACACCGAGGAGGATGTCATTGGTAATATGATGCCAATATTAACAAAAATAGTAACATGGGTACACAACATTTTTCAAGTGCCTACTGGGTGCCTGACACTTAGTGTCTTAGTCACTTTATACTCAGTCCTTATACTTATTAATCTAATAGTCTATTAATCTTATTAATATTCATTTTACACATATCACTTAATACTCAAATTGATATTATTTTGGAATTTTTATTTTGCACATTTTGTCTTACTCAACATTGATATTATTATTCAAGCATGTTTATACATATTACTATATATATTATATACATTTTTTAAAGATTTTACTTATTTATTTTTAGAGAGGGGAAAGGAGGGAGAAAGGGAGGGAGAGAAACATCACTGTGTGGTTGCCTCTCGCATGACCCCTACTGGGGACCTGGCCTGCAACCCAGGCATGTGCCCTGACTGCCAACTGAACTAGCGACTCTTTGGTTCGCAGGCTGGCACTCAATCCACTGAACCACACCAGCCAGGGCTATATTGTGTATATTTAATACTCAAATATTATCCCAGCACTTTTATATGTTTTATCTCATGTAATACTGCAACTGATATTATCATTCCACCTTTACAGCAGAGGGTACTGATGCATAGAGAGTGTATGAGTTATCACTCAGAGCCACGAAATTGGTAAGGGCTAGAGCGAGCTGAAACGCAAGCCTGTCTGGCCCCAGTGCTCATCCTCTCTCCACCACAAATAAAGTGCCTCCCCCATGGCAAGAGCTGATATGTGAAGTCCTCGTCACAGGCCAGGCACTGCGTTATCTATGTTTGTATGTATCTTTTTGCATTTGATCTTCACAACAACCCTATGAGGTGCGTTCCATTGTCAAACTCTACATTGCAGAGTTTGGCATCCAAACTCTGGATGCCAAAAAATAGCATCCAGACAAGTTGCAGTAGTTAAGGGAGACTTGTACTACCCAGACATGTGCGGGGAATCTGGCTCAAATGGAAGGTCTGGAGGGTTTCTACACTGGGGGCTGTTTTACCCTGTCAGTGCCAATGAAGCCATGAGGTGGCCTGTGACTGAGGATCCACCCTGGGTTAAGGAAGAAAGATGAGTAAGTGATGACTAGAGGGCAGAAGGTCACAGTCTGTTTTCCTGAGGTTCTTATATGGAAAGAGAAAAAGCAGCGCTGGCAGATAAAAACCCTGAATTCTTGGAAACGGATTTTTCAATCCTCACCTAAGGACATTTTTTCATGGCTTTTAAATAGAGAGGAAAGGAGAGAGAGAGACATCACTGTGAGAGAGAAGCACCGATCAGTCGCCTCCGGCACGTGCCCGGACACAACCCAGGTATGTGCCTGGACCAGAACTGAACCCACAGTCCTTTGGTTATGGGCAAAGGTTTGGAAACATATTCTTTTGAAAGTTGGTATATGATAGTTTTGTGGTTATAAGTGACAGTAGTGACTCTGGCTACAAGAGCAAACAACTACTATAAAGGAGATAAAAGAAAACATGGGCATGGAGTTTTATATGCTAAATAGTTACATGACTTAAAACACATGGAAGATTCTCATAAGATTGTAAAGATAGAATCCCAAATTGCTCCAGTAAGAAAGAAAAGGAAGGAAGCCGGCAATGCGGCATTGTGGCCCTCTGAAGGCACTGAGTCTTAAAAGGCCCAGAAACAAGGACGGAGCATGTGATCAGAGACAGAGATGTTGCGTCCACACTGACCTGGAGGAAAGCTTTGGGGAAGGGCAAATCCCAGAATTAAAGTAGGCAACAGCCACAGAATGAAGCCCAAGGGTGCACAGTACATTTCCTGGGAGCACTGTGAACAGAGCTAGCATTCCTTGGTCTTGGTGGTTGTGAGTTTGGGCTCTGGAGTCTGATGAAGTTCAGTTGGAATCTTGGTTGTTAGTAAACTAATCTAGTGACCTTAGGTGGGCCCAAGATGTCTATGGAACCATGCTCTTGTTCAAGTCTTGGTTTACACCATAACCTTCTCAATGAGGCTACCCTGGCCACTGATTTAAATCAATACTCTTTCTCTCCCCCACCAATCCAGTACTTTCAATCTCCATTTCCTTGTTCTACCCTTTTTTCCATAGGACTCACCATTTTTATCATACTAAACCAGTTTGTTTTCATTATGTGTAGCGTATTGTCAACGTACCACATTCACTAGAGCAGGGGTGTTTGTTGATTTTGTCCAAAGATGTATCCAAAGTGCTTAAAATAGTATCAGCAAACTGTAGTGCTTAATAAATACTTGTTGAATGAATTAAATTCCTTAGCCTCTCTGACTCACCTGTAAAGTGGAGACAATGTTCACTGGGTTTTGTGAGGATTAAATGTGATGATGCAGGAAAAAACACCCAGCACGGTACCTCACAAAAGGCACCTATTTATGTAGGTGATCATAGTGCTTTTCATACCCATTAATTTCCTCATTTAATCCTCATATTAACTCTGAAAAAAACTTGCAGATGAGAAAAATGGGATCCAGAGAGATAAAGCCAGTCATTTGCTTAATCTAGAATCACAGAGGCTTCATTTGCGGGATCATATAAAGAGAAGGCTAGAGAGACAGGCAAAGGAATTCACTCCCCTTTTTCGTCAAGACTTTTCCAGCAAAGGATGGTTAGCTCCAGACTCACTACCACAGGGATAGAATTGCAGAAACAGTGATCAGGTATATCTTCAGTCAACATTTTATTTCCTATTATAGTGATCATTACAAATTTCATTGCTTGCCTTGATAATGTATGATGACAACAGAGAAAAGCTGTAGGAAAAGCACAATGTATCTTCATTCCAACAGGGAATATACAAGGGAACCCTTTAGATCTCATGCATAATATGGTGAAATATGGGTTCACCAGTTGGATTTATCACCCAGGTCAACAAAGATCAGCAAACTTTTCTGTAAAAAGCCAAATGGTAGATATTTTAAACTTTGCAGGCTGTACAGTCATAACTATTCATTTTCACCATAGTAATGTGAAAAATAGCCATAGACAATGCATAAACAAATAAGTTTGGCTGTGTTTCAATAAAACTTTATAAAAACAAGCTGCAGGCTGGATTTAGCCAACCCTTGGCTTAGATGGTTGGATGACTATACCCCTAAGTATGCCATGGACTGAACTGACAGAGTCTCTATTGCAGTGATATAAGAATAGGCTGACTACATTTATGAGTGATACAAACATAGGAGAAATATTGAACATGATGGATGACAAACTCAAGATTTAAAATTAGGCTGAGAAGCTAAATGATAATTCCACATTAATGTAATATAAGTTAATGCCTGAAAGTGTACTGCACTTTGGTTAACAATGACACTAGCTATATTCTACCAACACAACAAAGAGAAAACTGTGTTTGGCCGTCATCACTCAAAAATAACCTGGGGTTGGCCATATGCTTTACTTAATCATTCATTCCTTCATTATTCACTTGTTTAGTTTTCAGCAACAAGCTCCCATTGTTTACTAAGACCTCTTCATAGTGCTGAAGTGGTTTTTATGATAAATAAAATAGTCTCTATCCTTAAGGATACACAATATAATCTATTGAACAAGAAATATACCCTTTTATTTACTTACTCATGCATTCACTCATGTATGTATTCCTTTGTTTCTTCAACAACTAAATATTGCAGCCAACAATAGAGTGGGCCAGATCAGAGTATGGGGATGACAAAGGCAAATGAGATTTAGTTTTTGCCTTTGAGGAACTCTGAATAATCTTGGAGACATATTATGTAAACAGATCAATTACAATACAGCATAGTATGTGCTGTTTCAGAAATATGAATCAAACACTCTGTAAGCAGAGAGAGTGAAATAGCTAATTCACCCTAGAGGATTCCATGAAACTAACATTTGAGCTGTTTCTAGAAAGTGGATTAGGAGTTTTGCCATCAGATGTTGTTATGTCCTTTAATGTCTGAGGGACTTCTGTGCCTGGTTACAAACAGGCACAAATATGTGTGCTTTGCTCAATGCTCCATTTGCTAACATCTATTAGATCATAAAGCAAAATTTTCAAAACAACTTGTTTGACAATGTAAATGTTGCTTACAAATTTGACTAACCTTCTTTAAATAAATTAAACTGTAATTACAAGTGTGGTCTCCTAGTTTGCTGCAGAAACATTCCCCGATCAATCTTTGAGTATGTGTAATATATTTGGGAACCGTAGGGACATTGGTGAGGGTGGGGATTCAGAATCAGTCCAGGTAAGAAGAGTCAGCCCAGACAGGTATGTTATTAACCAGCTACCAAGTTAGTGACTGAAACTTAATCTTGCAAAAAAGCTCTAGGAAGTGATATAAAGCCAAGGGGCAAGGGAAATGAGGTATTTATACTCCCTTACCTGTTAATCATTGGACAGGGACTGTTTCAGGGTAGTGACGGAGGTTGTTAATCCAAGGCACTTCCAGTCTGCCCTGGATGTCTATGCTGTGCACATATGCAGGTGGGTTCTGGAGTCTGTGGACAGCCCACTAGCAAAGGTGCAGTGCAGGCTGTCTGGTGTCGGGCTGGAGTTCATGGAAAGGAGGCTTTGAGGGCACACGGGTAAAATACTAGCAGCAGCTGCTATATACACTATGTATGAGTCTTGAAAATTTCAGACAATCTCAAGAGCAGACAAAACACACAGATATATAATACTTACAAATGTACTAAAACTTATTCTAAAACAGCAACACCAAGCATTCCATTCATTGCTTCATTATATTTGTCTTTGTACTTCTAACTTTGTAGGGTTATTGCTAGGCAGCTTTGTTTCTTCTGGAGTTTTCGCTGTAATATTCTGACAGCTTTCCTGATTGCAGTTGTTACACCATACTCAAAGTAAAAGGATAACCTCTCAGACCAGCTGCAGTTAAAGATGCTAAGATAATATGAGCCTAATCATAAGGCTGAGTGAAGCCCATTCAAAACATCCTAAAGATACAGCTTTCTAGATCCATTCTTTTGCACAGGTTTTACTTTTAGCAACTTGGAGACCTTCCTGAAAACTGTATAGTTTGAACATCTTCTTTGGCCAATATTACACCTCTTTGCTTCATACGCTGTCATTTAATTTACTGATCTTGTCTGTCAGAATTATTAAAAACATACAAACCTCTGTTTCTATTTTATTATAATCTTTAGATTTCTTGAGGTTTTATCTCCTAGGCGACAAGCAACTGGGTCTATGCACTGAGCATGCCTCTCGAGAACTTCTGGCTAATTAATCACGTTAGAACACTGGTTGAGCCCCACCCTTCTAGTTGGCCATTACACGTGACCATCAGTGCGGATCTGTCCTGCCTAAACTTTGAACAAAATCTGCTTTGATATTTTTGGAATTACTTGACTTATGAACACTTATCTCTTTTGTTCTTTCTTAATTACTTTGAAAGAAACAAGTACATATTTCCACTTAATATACAAATACTTTATTGAAGAATATCAAAATAGTTGTGTATGTGGGCATGAAGACCCCAGAATCAAATGGCCTGGATTTAAATTCAGGGTCCCCCACACACCAGCTGTGCGACCTTGGAAGGCTATTTAACCTTTCTGTGTCTCCACTGTCTCATTTGTAAAGTGAGACTAACAGAACCTACTTGGTTGTTGTGAGTATAACATGAGTTATTAGACATATGGCACTTAGCACGGTGCCTGGCATGTAGTAAGCCCAAGGAAAGCATTTGCTATTATTACTCTTATTATAAAGATTCTGAGACACCAACTCTCCCCTACTTATTAAAATCAGCTCAAGCATTGGACATATCTTATTTACCTTTTATATAAAAACTACCCTACATAGTTTATATTAATGTTATTGAGTAGCATTATTAACTCATAGCCTTTCACAGACATAAATTTTTCTAACTAACCATAATTACTTCTACTATTTTTTCCATCATTGATATTCAAATTGCTACCACTTGTCTTATGGGAGTTCCTTAAGCTGGTTTCTTTGTCCATCCAGTGCACCTTGGTGATTCTGAAGCAATCTTGCTTTCTGGCAACAAGAGGACATTCCAAATCCCCATCCCCCTTTCATCCCAAAGTCATGGAATCAGCAAGCTGGTGTTTTGTGTACAATCAGTAGCTGAAATCTAGGCACTGGGGTTGGTGCTGGGCAAAGGCATGTCAGTTGCTGCCACTGATGTGCAAGAACAGAGCTAGCTATGCTATTTTAAAATCACAGGTTCACACTTACACCCCTCAATATAAAAAATGCATTTGTGATATACCACTTTTGAATACTGAGATTTTATCTCATCTTGACAGAAGAAAAAAGGATGGAAATGGGGGGATATGGAAGGCAAGAACACCATGAGGAAAGGCAGAGTAGGTAAGAGCATGCTGTAACCTAGACCATAATAAGATGGTAGGGGTGAGACTAGAGGTGAATCTACTATTGTGAGATCCCTGGACTCTGGAGTTGCTTCTTCTTACCTCCCTGACCAAGGTGAATCCCATCCCACTACACTTTTCTACTACGATGTAGCTCTCCCTATACTACATATCACGGTTGCAATTTTACATTTTTGTGTGACTCAGATATGACTCCATTAACTAAAGCCCCAGAAGGAAAGGATGTATTAGAGAGAATAACAAATTCAAAAATGAAGATGGGCTTATCCACTATAATATGTATACATATTACTGTATACATTATATACATTTTTTAAAGATTTTACTTATTTATTTTTAGAGAGGGGAAGGAAGGGAGAAAGAGAGGTAGAGAAACGTCACTGTGTGGTTGCTTGACCCCTACTGGGGACCTGGCCCGCACCCCAGGCTTGTGCTCTGACTGCCAACTGAACTAGCAACCCTTCAGTTCGCAAGGCTGGCACTATAAGGTTTTTTGCCCTTATTCAGCTAAAATGACATTGGGTATTTGGGAGGCAGCCTTGCACAAGTGACTCAGGAACCTGGGCTGTTTCCATTTAGTGGTTCTGCCAACCCCTGGGGCTTGAGCACCCTTCCTTGATCTGTTGCATTTAAGTAGCAGCTGAAAGGGGAGAGAGAATGGAGGATCACAGATGGAAAGTTTTAATGGGCAAGCCCTGGTGGTAGTGTTCATCATGTCAACCCATCCTGATATGCGTGGAACCTTACAGTATTTCATGGGTTTGTGACTGCCTCATGTCACTTAGCATGATGTCCTTGTGACAGGATGTCCTTTCTTTTTAAGGCTGAATACTATTTTACTGCATGTATATACTGCATTTTGTTCATGCACTCATTCATGATGGACATTTGGATTGTTCTCACATTTTGGAATATACTTAACACTACTGAACTATACACTTAAAAATGGTTACCTTGGTTTTAAAAAATAAAAAGGTGATGTGACTGGGCAACCTTTTACAGTCCACCCCACAGTGATAAAATCTGAGAAGAAATGACCCTTCCATATGAGCAATAGTAGTTTTAAAAAGCTGTTTCCCAGGTGCCCAAGGTCCTTGTGTGTCTGCTGGCTTCCTTTGGCCAAGAGGTCTTCAACACAGGCTATCATGCATTCTGGGTCCACAATGTAAGTGCCCCAAAGTTCTGTCATTCCAACTCTCCCAGAATTTCCAAGAACTCCATTTCCAAATCTCCATTCTCTTCATCTGGGACATTTCCCACTTGTGAATATGAAATTCTATCATTGAGATCAAATAGATCTAGGTTTTCAGACTGACTTCTGCACTTACAACAGGAAGTTAATTAATTTGTTTGAGCCTCAGTTTCCTAGGCAGTGAAATAAGACTAACGTAAATTTGTTCTTGGATATTTTCTGCAGATAAACTCTCTGTGCAGAGGCATTCTTCTCTCTGCTTGGTAGACTAACCAGTAGTTCTCAAAAGAGATAACTTTGCCCCCACAAGAGACATTTGGAAATCTGGAGACTTCATGGGTATCACAGCTGAGGAAGTTGCTATTGGCATCTAGTGAATAGAGGCCATGGATGCTATTAAACATCCTATAGTACACAGGCATATTCCTCACAACAAAACATTATACAACCCCAAGTATCAATAGTGCAGAGGTTGAGAAACCCTGGACTATACTAACAGGTTTTCTGGCCCTCTGGCTTGTGGTAGGTGTTGGCCAATGTAGAGCCCTAGCAGGAATCAGGAGAGGGAGGAGTGGGAGGTTAGGCTGTTCATTCCCTTTGTTCCCACTGTAAGGGGTTGCCTTAGGCTATCTGTGTCCCTCCCTCTAGGCCCCTGCTCTACTCAAGGTGGGCTTTTCTCCTGGGATCAGGCAACTACTCCCAGTGCTCATCTCTTTGGTCTAAAGGAGGTATCAGCTCTGCTTATACTGGCCCCAGGGTCCCACACTTCCTTGACATTCCTCTGTACCTTACTACACCCTTGTAAATAGTCCCCTTTCAAATAAACCCTCTTCAAATTATCCTAACTTGATGATCTGTTTTCTTTTTGCATTCTGAGTGATATCAGTAACAACTTCAGACTATTTAAAGGTTTCAGTAAGATAATAGAGACATTTGGCACAGTGTAAGGCATCTTGTGAATGCTCAGTAAATCATAGCTTTCTCATATTCCACTTTGGGCATTGCTGTTCCTCTGGGTACTATGAATAGATGATTCTTCCTTCACATGAGCCACCTGAAAATTTTCTCCCTTTTTAATCTGCAGCACGCTTAAGAGCAGGTCAATTTTTTTATAGCTATGTTCCAGTGTCTAGAGGTAGCTGTTCTGCTGCAGAGCTCAAATATGGCGTTAAAATATGTTTTGAGTTAGAAAACCTTTGCAGAAATTCCAGGCCTGTCTCTGCTCTCAGAATGGAAGACTTATTTGTGTCCCTGTCACATAAATTTGAAAGCAATGTCCATGCTGGCCTTTTTCTCTCCAGGTTTTCTGACTCAGTAGTAAAAATGAATGAGCCCAATTTTTATTCTGGGTGACAGGAGGAGAAAGGTTGGACCGCAGCCTCTGCAGATACGGTTGGACGAGATTCAGACAAGGCAAGGGAAATTGCCATGCCCCTGCCCAGGACAGCAGAAGGCCTTGGGCAGCACCACTGTGGGCAAAACACAAGACCGGAGTCCAGCCATGTGTTTGAGGATCTGTAGGAACCACTGGGGCAATTCATTTCATTCCTACCACTACACAGGGTCTAGCACAAATAACATCCCTTTTTTATTACAAAATCTTTTATTACAAAAATCATAAGCATGTAATTGTGTAACATAACAATGTCACACTCAAGAACACCATATGATATTTTAGGTGAAATGTTCAAATTAAAACTATAAATTAGATGACTTCCGGCCAAGATGGAGGCATAGGTAGACGCACTGTGCCTCCTCGCACAACCAAGATAGGGACAACAAAGATATAGAAACAAAATAACAACCAGAACTGACAGAAAATTGAAGTTTATGGAAGTCGGACAACCAAGGATTTAAAAATAGACACTTTCATCCAGACCAGTAGGAGGGGCGGAGTCCGGCCAGGTGAGGGATGCGGAGTGGAGAGCTGAGCACCTGGGGCAGCGCGCAAGTCCGCAGCAGGCAGACCCTGGGCGCACAAGCAGCAGTGGCTGGTGGGTCCCAGCCAGGGGGTGGTGACTGGCAGACCTAGCAGACCCTGGGCGCACAAGCTGCGGTGGCTGGTGGGCCCCGGCCAGGGGGTGGTGACCGGCAGACCCAGCAAGGTGGCCGCTGTGAAGCAAGGCACTGTGCCCAACTCAGGGTCCCAGCACCGGGAAATACAGCTTTCGGTCACTGACTGAAAAGGAAGGTCCCACGGGGTGCACAGGCCCACCCACACTGGCATTGGTGCCAGAGGGGCCCGGTCGGCTTGTGGAAAGTGGCGGAAGTGTCTGGGGTCCTGCAGAGGGCGGAGAGGGCACCATTGTTCCTTCTCAGACCCCGCCCCCACATACCAGTCACAACCCAGCGACTGGGGTGCCCCGCCCTGGTGAACACCTAAAGCCCCGCCCCTCACTACAGGAGCTCGACAAGACCAAAAAACAAAACAAAACAAAAAACAGCAAAAAGATGGCTCAAACAGAAGAAGAATGGAAAGCCCCAGAAGTCATCCTTTTAAGCGACCAAGAGATAGCCAACCTATCATATGCACAGTTCATCTTTTTTTTTTCTTCTTTTTTTTCACTGTTACAGATTTTTATTTTTTTTTTAAATTTTTATTTTAGTTTATTCAGTACAGTTTCTATCCTTTATTCCCATTCCAGCCCACCCACCCATTCCTCCCCTCCTCCCTCCCCTTTCCAACACCCCCAGTTTTGTCCATGTGTCCTCTATATTTGTTCCTGTAAACCCTTCCCTTCTCCCCTGAAATTCCCTCCCCTCTCCCCTCTGGTCACTGACAACTCTATTTCAGTGTCTTTTGTTATATTT
>CM052550.1:23813040-23837202 GCA_028533065.1 Trachops cirrhosus | reverse complement strand
TGCAGGCTACAGTAAATTTAATGAAGAAAGATGCACAGGGAACCAATGGTGATGGAATAAAAGATGGGTCTCACATCAGTGGAGTGGAGCAGAAGGAAGAAAAAAACATACAACCAGAAAAGAACGAAGAAATAAGAATTCAAAAAAATGAGGAGAGGCTTTGGAACCTCCGGGACACCTTTAAATGTTCCAACATCCGAATTATAGGGGTACCAGGAAGGGGAAGAGGAAAAACAACAAGTGGAAAAGATATTTGAACAAATAATAAAGGAGAACTTCCCCAATCTGGCAAAGGAAATAGACTTCCAGGAAGTCCAGGAAGCTCAGAGAGTTCCAAAGAATTTGAACCCAAGAAGGAACACACCAAGGCACATCATAATTACATTACCCAAGGTAAAAATGAAGGAGAGAATCCTAGAAGCAACAAGAAATAAGGGGACAGTAACCTACAAAGGAGTTTCCATCAGACTGTCAGCTGATTTCTCAAGAGACCTTATAGGCAAGAAGGGCTGGAAAGAAGTATTCCAAGTCATGAAATGCAAGGACCTACATCTCAGATTGCTCTATCCAGCAAAGCTTTCATTTAGAATGGAAGGGCAGATCAAGTGCTTCTCAGATAAGGTCAAGTTCAAGAAGTTCCTCATCACCAAGCCCTTATTTTATGAAATGTTAAAGGGACTTATCTATGAAAAAGAAGATAAAAAACATGTACAGTAAAATGACAGCAAACTCACAGTTATTAACAACCACACCTAAAACAAAAAGAAACTAAGCAAACAACTAGAACAGGAACAGAACACAGAAATGGAGATCACATAGAGGGTTAGCAACAGGGGAGTGGGAGGAAGAGGGAGGGGGAAAAGTACAGAGAAAAAGTAGCATAGATGGTAGATAAAAAATAGACAGGGGGAGGGTAAGAATAGTACGAGAAATGTAGAAGCTAAAGAACTTATGACACATGGATATGAACTAAAGGGGGGAATGTGGGTGGGAACAGGTGTTCAGGGTGGAGGGGAATGAAGGGAGGTAATGGGACAACTATAATAGCATAATCAATAAAATATATTAATTAAAATAAAAAAATTGTTTCAAATGTGGATTATAACCACTGTCATGAATGACAAATTTTCTTCTATGTGTAACTTGTGCCTGGAGATACTAGCTAATGATAGTACAAAGCCACCACAATTAGAAAGACATTAAATGTTATTTATTCCAAGTTAAGTTCATCCTTTTATAATTTCTTGTTTTGTGTATGTTTTATAAGGTACTCAATAAAGCACCATTTGACAATATGTAAGTAAACAATCAAAAGCAATCATTTGGTAATAATGCTTAAAATAATTTTATTGGTGAGGCATACAATTTAAAAATCATGGAGACCCCTGAGCTAATGTATATAATAAAGTTACTGACTTAAAACTGCCATGCACAGTAGATGCTCAATAGAAAGAAACTTTAATTGCTACCAATTTCCCATTTATTGAGCACTTACTACATGAAATTATTTTTTCATAAGTCTTAAAACAATTTTCAAATGCCCAAAACCTAAACAGAATAGCTGTATGAACTCATGGACCCTTGACCAGCTTCAACAATTATTATTTTGCCAACCTGTTTTTTCTCTTTCCCCACTTTTCTGGACTCTATTAAAGCAAATGTCTGTCATTTAAATTGCAAATAGTTCTTTTGAACCTTTGATAAGGACTTTTTGTTTAACCACCTTGCCATTATCGCACCCAAAACAATTATCAGTAATTCCTTTAATATCATCTACATCATCATCATCATCATCATCATCATCATCACTTTGAAAATGCAAATAGGACTGGACTCCTCCAGCATCACTCCTCCTCGTTTTTGACCATGTAAACTCCTCATGGGAACTAAAATGCACAGCAAGACCTTGTAACCCTAACCCTGCTGCCCTCTCCTCTGTGCCCACCACACTCTCAGCACGGGCACACCTCTCCCAGTTCCTTACACAGCCTCCTGGGTCCCTCCCTGCTCAAACCTTGCACCTGCTGTTCCCTCTGCCTGGATCACTCCTCCCCCTTCTCTCCAGATTGACTTTTTCTCAACCTTTGCCCTAAGGTATGGCCCCAGTTTCAGCTTTGCTCTCCCACTGAATAACGTTCATATGTTTCATCACAGTTAGGTTTGTTCCTTGCTTATTGCCAGTCTCCTTCATTTGACTGGAAGGAATCTGGTATTAGTCACCAGCTTCTTTCTGGAATTGAGATAAGTGAAAAAGCAAAGATAAGTGAAGAGCAAAAAGTAGCAGATAGCACATATCATGGAAAGACTGAAAAAGGAACAATGAAGTGTTATCTCACTCCTGCCTTCTCTTCCATTCTTGTCTTCTCTTTTAGCATTTCTCTTTTCTGCTCCTTCAACTTGCAGGTCTTCCTCTTCCCTCTCAAGCCAACCACCTGTCCATTCACACCACATGCTACCCAGCCTTCAACTTTCTCTGGGAAGCCCAGGATGCTTCTGTGATCACCTCCATCACCAAGTTCATCGTATCATCCATTATCTCTCACCCTCTCCACACTCTGTGCTCCTTGAGAACTGTGATGGTTAAATTTGTGTGTCAACTTGACTGGACTAAGGGATACTGGTAAAACATTATTTCTGGATATGTCTATAGTGGTGTTTCCAGAAGAGATTAGCATTTGAATCTGTAGACTGAGTAGAGAAAATCTGCCCTCACCAATGCAAGAGGGCATCACGCAATCTACTGAGGACCTAAATAGAACAAAAAGTCAGAGGAAGGGTGAATTAACTCTCTCTTCTTGGGCCAGGACATCCAACTTCTCCCGCCTTTGGACATTCTGGTTCTCAGGCTGTTGTGTTTGGACTGGAACTACGCCACCAGCTTTCCTGGGCCTCTGATTTGCAGACAGCACATAATGGGACTTCTCAGCCTCCATAACAGTGTGAGCCAGTTCCTCACAGTAAATCTCATTGTGTATATCCATAAATATCCTATTGGTTCTGTTTCTCTGAAGAACCCTGACTCACATAAGAACCAAGACCCTGTCCTGCTCACATTTGTAGTGCTGCACAATGCCTGGAGCTCAGTGCCTGGGGAACCCCATACAGGCTTCAGGCCTGGGCAAATGAGTCAGCAGGGAGTGAGTGGGAAGATACACATAAACCTTATGGGCCAGAAAGTGGAGAACAAGTAATGGAGTGGAGATCAGTGGGGCCCATACGGGATGTCACACAGGGAAGGTCTGAATCAGTGGATGATATCTAGGACCTGAACAAATGAAAGAGTTCCAGATTTCTATTTAAGGAGGTGCCAAGTGTGATTTCAGGTAGATGGCAACCCTTTAAGAAACTCTAGGATAATCAGAATATAAACTCCACTAGGAAAAGCTTCTCTGGGAGAAAATTGTTATCTGTGCTATTACCTGCTGTATCCATAGTGCCTAGCGCATAGCAGGCACTCAATGAAGATTATTTTGGATGAACAAATGAACGGATAAATGAATTCAGGGCTGCTGAAGATAAGGCAGGGATGTAAGCTGAATTCAAATAGACACAGGAAAGTAGTTGTTTCCTCACTATCCCTCAGAAGCCCCTAAGGGAAAAGACCCAAACCCACCAACCCTGTGACGATCGATACCATGCCTATCCCATTTAATCTTGCCTTCCAATGCCCAGTAGAGCCTGGCATCTAATAGGGCTCAATAAATCATTGTGGATTTTACTTAACTTGAAATGAATTAGGATTCTCAACACTATTTATGTCTTCAGTGAAAATTCTATATTAGTTCAATCTCCAAGGTTTTTTTTAGCCCTGTCTTTAAGAGTGTTGAATCAATTCCAACTTATCAATCAAGGTCAGATTTGTCATTGGAGCATCTGCTTGCTAACATGAGTGTGCTTGCGTTTTGCTGAACTAGTTTTACTAGGCTGACATACTAATACATGGCAGGCCATCTCCCGATGATGATATTGTCATAAAAGGGGCACATGTGTCTTGGGAACTACTAGTTGTTTGTCTCTTGGGGAAAAGGAGAGGTTCTGAATACACACAGATTTTGCAAATTCTGCATTAAACAGAGTTTTGCAATGCAGGATTACTTACATTCTTCATTATGCTAATACAAAATTATGATTCCACTAAGAGAGAGTGTTAAAAGATAGTAATCCCCAAATTCTCTATTGATTAAAATCCATTTTTTAGGTGTTTGGTGGAACACCATTTCACAAGACAGAGGTTGCCTATTACAAGAACACAGTTATAGAAATGCTGTTCTCAAGAACACCAAATCAAGATGATTTTTTCATTTTCTGAATCACTTAGTTTGCTAAAATGACTGGTCTACATAACAGAATCATACTCTCTCACTGCTCCTCTTAAGAGCAGCAGCACTAGTCAAAAGAGATTGGTCTTTCCTGTGAGCTTGACTTGGTACAAGTCTCAGCTCTGCTACTTACCAGCTGTGTAATATTCTGCAGGTTAATTAACTCTCACCCGCGGTTTCCTCATGCGTGAAAACAAGACCAATGACACTCTAGAGGGACTATGTAACTGTGATGGTTGGGGATATCTTCAAAGGGCATGGCAAGGTCTGACACATAGGTGATATTTCATTCATGGAGTGTCAGGCACTAATAGAGAGTCTGCAGACGAAGCTGTAAACAGACAAAAGTCCCTGTCCTTGGGAGATGCTGGTCTAGCAAAGGAAGATAGAAACTTCCATAGAGTTCAGCTCCCCAGACAGTTCCAAGTGGCAGCCAGGGTAAGCACCAGAATTCCAGGGCAATAGCAGGTGCTATTCATGGAAAGCCTGCTGCCATGTTCCTGGTGAAAAGTGAGGAAGCTGTGAGTTGTCCCATTACTGAGACCCACCCGAATACTGCCTCTGCAGTGTGGCTGCAGCACACCCAGTGGGAGGGGATGCCCTGACCTCTCCTCCTCTCCACTATGACAGAAGCTCATAGCAGCAGAATATCTGTGCAGCATCACTTTAAAATGTCTTTGGGCCCATGTGTCCAGCATCCTTATGGTGAATGCCAAAGACAAAAATAATGAGACCAGTCAGGTCAAACCCATCTCTTCACCTGAATTATAAGATGAGGTCTGATGCTAGAGACTGATGCCATGGATACCTGTGGGTGATATAGTCAGGACAGAGACCCGGAACCCTGTTCATTCTGAAGGAACTCATACAACTTTTTGAAACTGGTGGCACATGCCTCAGTGAGCAGCTGCTCGGTTTTGTGCTTCTTCTTCCCAATGATTGGGGCCAAATGGTCCACTGAGCAGCCTGCATCTTCTCCATCACCTGCCTTGCTGAGAGATGGAGTTAGTCTCTAATTGTGCTTGCTGTTCTTGCTCTGCTTGCATCCCTCCCACTGCATATCTCTTCCAGGCATTAGGCATTTAATTGTGCATGTCACAATTTATTGTGGCTGGAGCTTAAGCAGGGGCTGCCAGCTCTAGCTTCTTCACTCTGCAAACTGAGTGCACACCGATTCCTGTCCTGCCTGCTTCATGAATCATAGTTGAACATGTTCTTGTAATTATGGTATCTCATGTTGCGGACTTGAGAGGAAGATCCTAGAGAGCTCAAGAAGAAGGTGAAATATTTAGTTTGTACCAAATGAAGAGTACAACTGTGTACACTTCCTCTGTATATCAATTAGCAGCATATGGTGAGAACCAAATGCACTAATAGAGTTATAAAGAAATATAAGGGTTAGGGAGACAGTTGCTTCCTCATAGTCTCAGCCAGGAACACATGCTGCTAACACAGCAGTTTCCTATACAGAGTGTCTGAACACCTGCAGATGTTCAAGAATCCTCCTGCTCTTAAGTACTCTCCTTCATATCTCTTTCAACAAGATCATCTTAATTCAGGGAGAAGTTTGGTGTTTAGGTTGGAGAGGTAATATGACAATCTTCATTTCACATGCCAACCCCAAACAATTGGGGCTTCCTGGTATGCTGTATTGAGAAGGATTCTGAGGCTGCACTCGGGTTCGATGGCAATGAAGACTGATTAATTACCATGTTTATCTTGAGTAGGGCACAGAGCTAGGAAGATAAACATCTTTGACATTTCTCCTAGTGAAAAAGAGAGTTAACTGAGGAACTAAAGACCCTGTGGTCTTGGGGAAGTCGTTCACTGCCCTCAGCCTCAGTTTCCTGATGTGTAAAATCAAGATGCTGGTATTATTTCCCTTACAGGGTCATGGTGAAGATCAAACCCAGTGAAGCACATAAAATGGCTTTGGGAATCAATGCATTACACAAATGGGAATTAATATAATTGCAAAAATATCTATACTCAGATAACTGTGTGTGTGTGTTTGCTTTTCTAACACTCTAGGGAAGGGGTTTTCAACCTTGGCACTGTTGATATTCTGCACTGCATAATTCTTTGTGGTAGAGGCTGTCCTGTGCATTGTAGGATGTTTAGTAGCATTCCGGCCTCAACCCACTAGATGCCAGTAGTAGCCCCCAACAATCAAGATGCCCACCAAAAAGTCCAAGACATTGCCAAATGTCTGCTGGGGGCAAAACTGCTTCTGGTTGAGAACCACTGGTCTAGGTCAGTTGTCTTCCCCTCTGGCTTCATATCAGACTCACCTAGGGAACTTATAAAACTATATCAATACCATGCTCTCTTCAACAGCACATATACTAAACTAAATGCAAAAAATAAATAAACTTGGCTTTTGTGTCTCAAAGTATCTATCTATCTATATCTATCCATCTATCTATTGGTCGATAGATAGAGATAGATAGATACTTTGAGACAGCCCAAACCAAGCCCAAACAGAGATTTTTGTTTAATTGGTCAGATGTGAGTGAGGTGCCAGAGTCTCTCCCCAAGGTGACTCTCATACACATTCCAGAGTTAAGAGCTTGCACAAAGCTGTACGGAGTATTCCTTTCTGAGGGAACAGGTTCTCCTCTCCTGCACATTACAGCCCTCAAAGGCTTTCTGGGCCCTGAACATGTGCTCTTTCAGAGAAAGGCCAAGGGTCCTCCAAGGGGGATCTCAGGCAGAAGGTTCCCCACACCCCATCAAATATGCAATTTCCTTCCTTCATTCAATCACAAAAAATCAATTTTAAATGAGTATATGAACAGTTTATCCTTTAACAGATGATTGAGGGAACGTGAAAAAGGAGATAATTAAACATGATGGATATGCTCACATGTCCATCTTAAAATACCTTTTCAAAGACAATGAAAGCCCTAAGATCCCTTTGATGAAATGGAGCTCGACAGAAACATAGCAAGTAACATATGACTGGGTACAAGTGATAAAATTAAAGGCAAACATTGTTGATGAGCTCACTAGAGCCTGAAGTATTAAAGCACAATATTAGCCTTGGTGGAAAATAACTTCATTGAAATATGTCCTTCCTGCTACACAGCTTTCCTAAGGCTCTGAAGCATTTCGTTTCTCAGCATCCTGCTCTCTGTCACCAGGCATTTTCAATAGAATGAACAGAGAAGAGAGTTTGGGCATGAAAGTGAAGGATAATTGAAGTCTTGCCTTGATCTATTGTTACAACTGAATAGGCAGAGAGACAAATACTCTGTCCCTGCATAGACCCTCACAGAAGTGCTTCAGCTCCTCAGGCTGGCATAACAGCCAGTCAATCAGTATATACTTACGGAACACCCACCATAAATAAGTCACAGTGCTAAGCTCTCTGGGGATACAAAGATGGATAAGACACAGATTCTGCCCTCAAGGTGTTTGTACTCTAGTTAGGGACCTATAAAAACATAATCAGTAATACTGAATGGTCTGAGTTTAGCTCCAAATGAATGACTTTGAAGAGAGATATTTGGGGGATTTCAGGTAAACTAAATGAAAATCGAACATGGAAGCCAAGCAATCCAGTCAGTCCCCGGGCATCACTTCTTGTGAACTGATGTGCAGGAGGGCTGTTATTCTCCTGAATGAAGGAGGGACATACCTGGTCTAGAGTCAGGTACCTCCTGGGACTGGGCAATCAGCTATGTTTCTGCATAGGAGATGAGTGCCCAGGCAGAAGTAAAGGGATGAGAACAGTGGCCTGACCAGCAGGGAGGCTGGTGCAGAGAGGAGGAAGTTCTTGCCCTTCACCCTGAGAGAGAAGCAGCCTCCGGGCACAGCTCTGTTTTGCAGCAGAGGAAAATAGGATCTCAGTATGGAGCAAGGATGTGATAAAGATGCTGAGCTTCCAGCAGGGCAGCATGACACCTAGGGAGCTTTTAAACCTGTATCAATGCCAGGTTCCCAGTCCCAAACAAGAGATTTTTATTTAATTCGTCAGGAATGAGGAGTGTACGAAAGTCTATCCCCTTCAGTGGTCCCAACCCTCTTCTGGCACCAGGGACCGGTTTTGTGGAAGAGATGGTTTTGGGATGATTCAAGCACGTTACATTCAAGCTCACCTCCTGCTGTGCAGCCTGGTTCCTACAGGCCATGGACCAGTACCAGTCCGAGGCCCGGATGTCGGGGACCCCTGCCCCAGGTTACTCTAATATACAAGGGGAGACCCAGAAAACAGAATTTGCTTATAAAAATGTGTATTCTTACATGTTTAAACTTCAGTCACCTTCAAAGTACTCTCTATTTGATGCAGTACACCTATCAAGACATTTTTCCACTGCTCAAAACAGCTTTTGAACTTGTCAATTTTGATGCTTCTGCTGTTTTTTGTTTCACCTTTCCCACATCGGCAAAATGTTTCCTGTTCTGGACTTTTTCCAGCCAGGGAAACAAACAAAAAGTCACTTGGGGCAAGATTGGGTGAATAGAGAGGGTGAGATTCCAGGGTCATGCCCAATTTTTGGTCAGAAACTGCTCAACACTCAACGCAGTGTGGGCAGATGTGCTGCTAAATCACCTGTCATGAAATGCGCAAATGCGTTGAAAAAGTCTTCCAAACAAATTCACTGAAACTGAACATAACCTCTCACAACAACACCAGCTGGCACATGGATACAGATGGTTTCCTAGAACACTCACCTAGCAGGGGAAGCCTTTACTACAAGGGGTCCACCCTCTAAAAGATAATTCCATTTTATGGGGGGTACCCCCTCATACATTCCACAGTTGAGAACTTTAAGCTGTATGGAATCCTTTCTGAGAGAACGTATGCGGCTTCTTCTTTCCTGCGAATTAGAGCTCCCACAAGCTCCTTGGGCCCCAGGAGCCTCAAGGAGCCTGACCCAGCAGCTTGTGTCCCTAGTGACAGCTTGCCTAGGCACATGAGGCATGGTGTGGGACTTTAGGATTGCTGCTGTCAATCCACCATCTAGTCCAAATGTCTCTCCACTACCTCCTAATAACTGATCTCCTTGCCCCTAGGACATACGTTCCACATGGCAGCAGAATGAGCCTTTTAAAACTGCAATTAGACCCTTGCACTCCCCTGCTCAGCAATCCTCCAATCCCTTTCCCTCTCAATTATGAAAAAAAATCCAAACTTTCTCCCATGCCCACTGGCTTCACAGGCTTCACCTTGTCTCCTACCCAGACTCATTCTCCAACTTTCTTTGTCACGCTCACTTCACTTCAGTGACAAAGGCTGTGCTTCAGACTTATAACAACCCTAACTCATTTTATGCTTCAGGCCCTTTGCACATGCTGCCAAAATATCATTTTCCATATACTCTCATGGTTGTTTTATTTCCTCTTTCAGGTCTCTGCTCCAACTCTCTCCCCAGAGAGCTCTTCCCTGTCCTTGCTCCCTAATGGAGGCCCCAGAACCTTCTATCTCCTTCTATGTAATGCTTCTTCATTGTACTGATCTCCCAAATATCACACGTAAATTTACGTGAGCATTTTTTATTATCTCTATCCTGCACTAGAATATTAACTCCGGGAGAGCAATCCAGCACCACTACCTAGAACAGTACCTGTCAACTAGTGCCCAATATGTATCAAACGAAAGAATGAACAACTCCTTTGAAGATTTGGTTTTAGAAACCACTAACATGCACTGAGCTTCATTGTTACAAAAGTCCCCAGAACTAAATAAATGGTCCTCTTCTATTTGCCATCATCTCACCACCTGACACACCTGTCCCCATCCCATCCCAGCATGCATCGACACTGCTAACTTATTTACTACTTTTGTTTACTTAGTTTTGCCTCTGTCTAGCCACAGGAATATCAGCCTCAGGAGACAACAGCTGTGCCTGATTTGTTTACTACTATGGCAAAGAGTAAGTGCTCAGTAAATTTTGTCGGTATTCATCTAGCAAGCCAGAATTCTCTTATAGCTATATTTTGTCAGTTAATATTTTGCACCCTGGGGATAGACCCTACATTTACTAAAGTTATTAAATATCACTGTGTTAGATTCAACTCCTCATTCCAGTCCACTGAGATCTCTGTGATCCCAATTCTGTCATTCAGCACAACACCCTGCCTGCCTGTCTGTGGAAACTTCATAAAGCTGCCACCATGCCATTGCCCAGGCAGAGATGGTGGTGGCAGACAAGTGGGCAAGGCCCCCCTTTTCTGACTTCCTTGCTCCCACTGCACACCAAGTTTGGAAAGTCAGGGGAGAGCCTCCCTTCCCCCACTCCCCAAAAGGAGGATGTACGGAACAAACCAAGGGCTTGGGAGCAGACTAGACCACAGTTTGAACCCACCTTCTCCATTGCTTGCTTTGTAAATCTTGGCAATGGCAATTCTCTTCATCTCTCTCCATCTAAGTTTCTTGTTTACTGATACATGGAAACAATAATTCCTATCTCTAGAGTTGTTGTAAGAACTGAACTGAACACAGTGACAAAGTACCCAGTACCACACCAGGCATTTGATAAATACATCGTCTGCTGCATTTAAAACAAAACAAACAACTCTGGTGGGCCAAATTTGGAAGTGAGAGAGGAGACTGAAACCCATCTATTTCAATGAGTATTTTTAAAGTTGATGGGAGAAAACATCTGTACATTCACAAATTAGTGCCCAATCAGAGGTCATGTTGAGGTCACTGGTTTAATGTCCCCATTAAAGTCCCTATGCATCCATGAACAGGAAGACACAGGGCTGCAGAGCTTGTGCAGGGGGCAGCAGGAAGCTGTGTAGGGACACAGGTACCTATGCAGACTGGCAGAACCGTGGCTACACATTCACCATCCCACCTGCCTTCCTACAGCACCAATGCGGTATACTCATCCAGCTGGCATTTTTGCATCTACCTCATGCTTATTTAAGTAATAGGGCAAACTGTAAAGATGGGGAGATAATCATAAAAAGCTCAGGGAAGTATGCAAATAGAAAACTCTACAAACTCAGAGAAGGCTGGGAGAACAAAGATAATCAAGAGCATTATCAACACACCCCAGGTGTGCAAGCACTGGAAGCCTGAGGGGGAGCATGTGCCAGGAGGGGGGCAGAGAACCCCCACTGCTCCTGGTCTGATAACACATTTTTATTTATGAACTTGCTCTCTCCAGCTCCACAGAATTCTGACAGATGGAGCTCAAACACATGTGATAGTGGAGAAACGTAGAAATTAGGTGTTTCCCATAATGTCTATTCTCTACCCTGTCCCTTTAATATGTTCATCCTGCTAGGCAGCCACAGACATGCATTAAAAATGCATCATCACCCCTCTGCTCAAATATCTTCAGTGACCTTCACCTCACTCAGAGTAAAAGCCAAAGTTCACCCACCCACCTAAGGCTTCCAAAGGTATGCACAAACCTTCTGATTCCAGCCCTGCCTCCTTACCATGCTTCACCCAGCCACACTCTGCTCCTTGCAGATCCTAGAACACACCCGTGGGACTCTCAATTCCAGCCTTCATACCCCTCCATCCCCTCTTTCAGCCTTGGCTCAAAGGCTTTAGTCTCATGGAGCCTTTCTTTGCCTATGTGAACTGTAAATCCTCCTTCTTGACTCCCCCTCCCCTGCTTTAGCGCTTTTCACCATCTGATATAGCCTATGCCTGGCCTCTTTCTTTGGTTTATAATCTCTCTCCTAACTAGAATCTAAGCCCAATGACAACAGGGCTTTTTGTCTGTATGACCCTGTGTTGTCAACTTTACCTGGCACATACCAGGGGGGTCAATAATAGTATTTGTTGAGTGATGTTTTGTTGCTGTTAACTAAGCTCCACGTGTTTGTTTTGACTCACACAATCTCTTCCCCTTTTCCTATCTCATAGCGTGGCTGGGAAGGCTAAAGCAGCTAATTCCGGATGGAAAGCTTACTGCATTGCACCTGGTACCTGATATGTATTTAATAAAGGTTGGAAGCCTTTATTACTGGGCCAGCCTCATCTCAGTGTAAAGTGATCATCATCATTGGGAGCAGAGGCTTCCTCATTGTGGCACTTAAGGACAAATCATGTAAAGACAGTGGTACAATCTGGCTCTATGGACATAAGAAAGAAGCAACTGGGAGCTGGGCCCACCCCATGCGGAGAGCCAT
Organism: Trachops cirrhosus; assembly: GCA_028533065.1. Taxonomy (NCBI): domain Eukaryota; kingdom Metazoa; phylum Chordata; class Mammalia; order Chiroptera; family Phyllostomidae; genus Trachops; species Trachops cirrhosus. The sequence goes on along the minus strand of CM052550.1, from coordinate 23,824,783 downwards.
CAGGGTCAAGCAGAAACAGTGGGGATGGCAGAGGTAGAAAAGTCACAGAGGAGCTGGTTCACTCCTACCCTGTCGTCCTTTAAACTATACCAACAGCAAAGCTGGCAGATGTGTGCATGTGCTTACAACTAACTATAGATGACTCTGTCCTCTGCCCCCACAGAATATCATTCCCACAACACTCAAGTAATCAAGGCCCAGAGCCCAGTCTGCTTCCTACAGGGGTTCCCATTCTAGGCCAACTGTGATTACTGGCCCCTGCCAACCTCACCAGCTTCATCTTGCTTGGTTGTCGCCCACCCTCATTCTCAGGTTTCTGGTCACCACCAGTGCCTCTAGGTCTTTTGAGGGCTTCTGTCTGGACACTGTTTCCCCTCTGCACGCTCTGGCAACCTCAGGTGCCTCCTAGATCATACCTCCAGCTTTCCCTGGAGGCTGTTTTTCCTCCTGAAGTTGGCTCCCAGCTGCACCCCTTTCCCTCCGATACCCACATCACAGTGACAGTTTCACATTGACTGCCAACCTGCTAGTCCCATGAGAGAAGGAGAAGGACTGAGTCTAGTTTCACTCACTATTGCATTCTTTTGGTGTGTACACACATGCACGTGCATGTGCGTGTGTAATATTTTTAATTAATGAGAATCTCACTCTCACTGGAATCCCTCTACATGGGAGTCTGACTCAGACACAACTTCCAGCTCCTTGTCCTTCTCTGTCCGATGAGAGTGACCTCCCCACCTGCCATCCAAGCACTTCCACTCATATTCCACTGGCCCCAGCACATCACTTCCCAGAGACAAGCCCATTTCCTCTCAACCTCACTCCCATGAGATTAATCATGACCTCTTTTCTAGATCTCTTTTCTATCCAGTTCCTGACCTGCTGCATCCTGCCTTGCCTCCAGCAGTAAACATTTCCCATGACAGCCACCCTGGTGTATGAGTCCAGCCTTCACAGCCTGAGTGTCTTCATTTGCTTCCTTTGCTTGGCAAGTTGCCTACCCCTTTTCTCTAAGAGGACTCCTCTTCACCCTTAGAGACTCAGTTTGTAGCATAGGAAAATTTATTCCCACAATTCATTACATCAACAATAAAAGGAAAAATCTGTGGTCATATTAATATGGGCTGAAAGGCATTTAATAAACTTTGCAGCCATTGCTAATACATACTCTAAATAAATAGGAATCAACAGGAAATGTTTGAATATGGTAACTTTTAACAAAAGTTAATAACAACTTTTGAAATAAGAGAAAAATTTCCATAAAAATCAGACACTGGATAGAGATGCCCACCATCACTAATAAATTGGTCAGCATGGTCTAAATGGTTCTAGCCAAAGCAATAGGATAAGGATATTTAAAAATGGACCTAAAACCAAAAAAAGAAAGAAGTAAAATGCTCTCTTGTTTTGGTTGAAGATCTGATTGCACACTAGAATGGCAATTCTAAAATTCTATAATTCTAAAATTCTGTAAATAATAAGAGCATTTGATAAGTTTCAAGGGTATAAGAAGAATTTGAGGGGAAAATACATTGTCTACATACTAGCAATAAGCACCTAAAAGTGGAAATAGTAAAAAAAAATTTACAATAGTGAAAAATTTAACAAGAAAGCTGTAAGACCTATATGAATACAACTATAAAATATTATTGAATAATATAAAACAAATTTTGAACAAATGGAAAAAGAAACTAGGTTCTTCATTAGGAAAAGCTAATATCATAAAAGTGTCAAATTATACATGTAAATATATAAAATTTAATGATACTCCTATTAAAGCAGGAGTAGCATTTTTCTTTCCTTTTCCTTGAAGGTAAAATAGTCTTCAGTTCATATAGATGAAAAGATGCTCAAGAATACTAAAATGTATATACACATATATAAAGACTAAGGATGGGGGATTTTTGCCTTACCCAACATCAAAACACACTACAAAGCCACTATAAATAAATCTATACAGAATTAGCATAAGAGTAGAAAAATTAATTAGTGGAAAAAGGATGGCTTATTTTAGTAAATGGTCATGTACAAATGTCTATTGAATTAAAAGAATGTGGAGTTGAACTATTATTACCTGATACTGGTAATACCTGATACTGTATAAAAAATAAATTTATGTGGATTAAAGAAAGCTGTAGATGTCAAATGCTATACCAAAAAATCACAAGAAAATATATATCTATTTATAGTCTAGGGTGGAAGACCTTCATAACCAAAAGAGTAACCCTATTGTTTTAAAGGAAAGACAAAGTGTATGTGTTTATTTTATGTAAACACTAACTACAAGCCATATACTATATAACTATAAACCATAAACTACCTAACCATTTCTAAAGGTAACATTTTACAAGTTAACAGAGAAACCAAAGACTTGGATATATATATTTGCAATGCAGGTGATAGATAACAGGTTAATAACTATGCTAAACAGCTTACAAATTGACAAAGAAAAAATTCCATTGAAAAATGAACAAAAGAGATGAGTAGGCAATTCACAGAAGAGCAAACCCAAATTGCCAATAAACATATGAAAAGATATTCAAACTCATTGGTAGTCAAAGAAATGTAAATTAAAGTAACAATAAATAATAACTTTACACTCATGTCCCAGGCAAAAATTAAAGAGAGTTAATACCTATTGCTGGTGGGGATGATGGAAAAGTTCTCTCACTTATTGCTGGTGAAAATGAGAAGTGCTTCTGGGAAGCCATCTGGATATATCTATTAGGATTAAAAATACACATGCCCTTCGACCCAGAAACCCCATTCCTGCAATTTTGCCCTACAGAAATAAAAGCTTCAGTACCTAAAGATATATGTTCAAGGGTGTTTATTACAACATTCTTCAAAGAGAAGGGAAATACCAAAAATAGTAAATGTTCATTAGTAGGGGCATATGTATTAAATTATAACACATTCACACCACAAAATATTATACTATATTATGCAACCAAATAAATGAAGAATATATTTAGAACAATTGTTGAGATTAGAACTATTGTAAAGTAAAAGATGCAAAGAAGCATATATATTATAATACTATGTATAATAAATAAAGCATTTTAAAGAAACCCTATGCATATGTGTATGTGTGTATAGATATAAACAGTTATGTAAGAATGGAGAAACATGAAAAATATATAAGACTATTAACATGGGTTAATGATGTGAAGGGAGAGAAGATTTTTAGGATAAAGTGGTGGAGTTGGGGAGAGAGATGGCAGAGCAAAGCAAGCCCACCCAAAAAAGACTGCGCTAACATCAACAAATCAGTGTTTATGACATGACTCCATTTTCCTAAGTGTGTGTGTGTATTGGGAAATTAAAAGATCACACTTGATCTAATTTATTTCTTTCTGCTCCATCCCTGACATAGTAACATTCATGGCATGGCATGGTGCTACTCAGTCAATATAGACAACCAAACATTGTATATGTTATGCACGTGCTTGCATTTGTTTGTTGTTACAAAGAGAAGGGAGTGGAATCCAGCACACACTGCAAGCGGGATAGGGTGGGAGGACAAAGGGAAGGGAGTCTGCTTTTTGGGGGGATGATCACCCTATATGGATGTATCTAACAGTGTTCCCCAACTGACTCTCAACTGTTAATTTTCAGAATTTTGCAAGGCGATTGTTAATCCTAGCTATATAAATTATATAAACTTAAAACTAAATTTTATATTAAAGGGTAATAAATAGAGAATATTCATCACTTCTTAATTATTTCACTATTTTCACTGTCGTCTATGTTTTGAGGCTGTTTACAGCTATAGTGTCTGCGTGGCACAAATGGTACATAACGGGGCGCAGCTGCACGTCTCTTCCTGCCTGTGTGTTCCGTGGCACCACATTGGTCGTCTGCAGCCAGCCACTGCGGGAGTGTTCACACCACGGAAACCGGCAAGCACTCCAAGCCCAGGTTTGATTTATGGCTTTAATGATTGTCTACATTTAAGAAAGTGGTGGAGAAAATGTTAACACTGAAGATTAAACCTAAGAGTGGGTGTCTCTGTAAGATGTTATATTGTGAATAACACAAAGATTGAAAAAGCATGTAAGTTATCAAAAATTATTATCCAATTCAGCAAACATGTGCCTCACATCATTGATGAGCAAGTGAAGCTCTGATGTGTTTTGATTGTTTCACTTTTGTCTTCCATAACATTAAAACACTTCCTTGTTAACATAAACAAAAACATTAACCAGCAGTCATGTTAGAAGTATACTTGTTTGTTAACTACAAACATAGGTTGGCTAAGAATACAGGAGTTTGGCAAAAATTAGTGAAAGTATTCTGTGAAAAATCAATTGGCCATATACATGCAATTTACAGTAAACAATATTGTATGTTTTTGTTACCTGTAAATTATATGCTACATATCCTTTATATCAGTAACACAATAAGTGCATGTATGTATTTATGTATGTATGTAAACTGTATACATGTTTTCTTCCCAAAGAACTGTTTGTCAAACATTTACTCCCATGCCACTGGTTGCATCACTCATCATAATAAATGTGGGCATTTTGAAAAACATAAACAAAGATATTAAGTAATTAAATGGCACCTCTATGGGAAGCCTTTCCTGGTTCTCTGTTTCTCCCTGCTCGTTGTTACCGTAGTATCTTTCAGGTGTCTCTTGGTCAGTAGCAACTATCACACTGCCCTGCAAAGCTTCTGGTTCCTGTCAATCTTCCTCCACCAGCTTGCAAGTTCCTCAGTGTGGGATGGGACTGCATGCAATCTTTTCTCTCACACTGCCACCTCATACAGAGCAGCTAGCTGCTCAGCACATAAATGAATCAATCAGTTGGAGAATCAGAATGAGGAAGGAGCACAGAAAAAAGGCTCAGATAAGATTCACATATGGAACTTTGGGCAGGGCTTCCTCAAAATGCTTACCTGGGACCCCAGCAGATCAGTAGCAACTGAACCCCCTAACAGAGGTGTCCCACCTTTTGTCATCTCTGTGCTGCATTAGAAGAAGAGTTGTCTTGGGCCACACATTAAATACATTGCGACATGTAATCACAAAAAAATCTCATAATGTTTTAAGTGAATTTATGATTTTGTGTTGGGCTGCATTCACAGCCATCCTGGGCTGCATGTGGCCTGTGGGCTGCAAGTTGGACAGCCCCGCAGACTTTTGAGTGTAATTCTTCAGCTGAGCACTCTTTATGCATTAATTTCATCCACAAAATTCTCAGATTCTGGATTATAAATTTGCACAAGGATGTTTGCACTTTCTTTGTTTTTTCCATCTGCTTTCTTTTTTTAGCTTTGATTTTCAGGGTCTAAAAGTTACTCCATACATGAAGATATAATCTTATATTCTTGATGGGAAAAGGTCCTGGCCTCTGGTGGGATTTTCTTATCTCTTGTTGATGGGTAAACTAAAAAACTCAGTAGGAATGCTCATCTTGCCCTCTGAGAGTCTCAGTGCAGCAACCAATCTGGATAACCATGACAGAGAGTAAAGATAGGCTGAGAAATACATTCTTAGTGCAAAAAAGTTAATGTCTTTATTTTTCCAAGTGAAGTCATTCCTCTCGGCACAGGGATGCAAATACATCATGGGGAATTTGGGCATGGGGCTGTCAGACAGACCTGATCTCAAATGTTAGCCCTGTTGCCAATGAGCCCCTGGCTCTGGGCAGGGTAGCGGACTGTGGTGGACCTCAGCTTCCTCGTGTACAACATGGGAATTGTGAGAGTGCTATCCCATTCATTTGTCGTGAGGTTTAAATGAAACCATTTGTGTACACAAAGACTCGTACAAAGATGTTCATAACAGTTTTATGTGTAATAGACACTGGAAACAATCTCAAAATCTACCAACAGGTAAATGAATAAACAAGGTGTATTATATTTATATAATAAAATACTACTCAGCAACAAAAAGGAAACAAAATATTAAAATACATCACAATATGGGTGAGTCTCAATGTAATTACATTAAGTGAAAGAAGTCAAATAAAAAATTACATGCTGTTTGATTTCATTTGTATAACACTCTAGAAAATGCAAATTTAGTGACTGAAAGCATGTCTGTGGTTGCCTGGGGACAGAACTGGGAGCTAGGGGAGAAAAAATTAGGGAAGAATTAGAAAGAGGCCTAAGGAAACTTTTTGGGGTGGTGGATGTATATGTTTATTATCTTGACTGTGCTGATGGTTTCATGGGTATACTCATATGTCAAAACTTATCAAATTGTACATTTTAAATATGCACAGTTTATTGAATGTCAGTTATACCTCAATAAAGTCATTAAAAACTATATGGAATAACAGATTTAAAGCACTTAGAGCAATCTCTGGGATATAGTAAGTGGTCAGTAAGTGGTGGTTTTTATGATGAAGATGAAGAAGCTGATGATGATAATGACAACATTTCTGCTGCTGTCAACCTGGGAGGGAACACTGCTTCTCACTTGTATCCTTGGAGCATCCACACTCCTTTCTCTTCCCCCTTTTGTCCCTTTGACAAGCTAATGACCAGCATAGTGCTTACTCCCTCAATGCCCCCAAAAGTCATTCCTTTCTCTGATTGCCAATATCCTCTGTAGTTCAAAATCTTTCTCTCAGCTATGGAGCAACTGAGAGCCTTGACTTTGACCTCAAGTAGACATGGGTTGAAATTTGTTTTCATACTTCCTAACTTGATCAAGCCTCAGTTTTCTCATCTGTGAACTGGAAATGGTAACAACAGAGATATTGTTGGCACACTCAAGATTTGATACTCAGAGAATAAAACTGTGATACATGGTAACTTGATGTCTTATATTTCATCTCATATTGGTTGAGTTGTCTAAGGCCTACCCAATAGCACCCTCTTGTTTTCCCTCAGCTCTCAAAAATTGAGACATAAGATGAGCAAGTGATAGACAAAAGCCACCATAGCCGCTTTATTCCCAAACAAGCCTCAACTGGAAGATGTCCCTTAAGGTGAAAGCAAACCTGATTCTTAGTACTAAAAATTAAAATCTCAGAGATGTATTCACATAGTACAGTAATGGCAACACTGAACTTGGGCAGCTTACCAACATAAGGGTACCAATAGGGTGTTCTGTGCCTGGAAAAGAACAGAGAAATTATGCTTTCTGCAGGCGAGTCACTGCCAAAAGAAATAAATGGGTTTCTGATCTGAGAAAGTCAAGTTTATTATTCCTGAACTATATAGTACATAAGTCTCTCCTCTCTCACCCTTCAATGGTATGGAGGGAGCAGAGGAACAGGGAGAGTCCAGAGATGTCACACTAATGGTTCCCTCCAAACAAAGGAAAACATCAGGAGTGGGGAATAAATATTCCCCCTACAAAATATTATTTCATCCATCATTTTATACATGAGCAGAAGTACCAATTTCCTAACTATATCACTTTATAATTGCTGCACATACAGAAAAGCTCAGTAAATACTCCTGGCCATAAGTACTGAAGTCATTGTTTCACAAGTCAACATGGGGAAAAGCAACTCCTCAGGGCAGCAGCCCTCTCTCCATAAGGCGCCTCTGTCTGCACTCCTCCAGAGTCATAGAGCTTACCACATCTCAAATCAACTCACCATCCAAATTGCAAACACTGGCCCAACAGGTCATGTAACTGTTACCCATGAATTCTAGATCAGTATTAAATGAGACTGTGTCATCTTCCATATGGAAACCCTTCAAATGGCTGAAGAAACTTATCTGTATTAACCCTAACTCTTCTTGGTCATAGGTTACACATACTCTATGTTTTAATCCTTCCCTGCATATTATGATTTCACAAAACTTTTACCCTCCTAATTCTCCTTCATTGGACACACTCCAAACTGTCAATGTTACCTTAGTAAAATGTATCACCTTAAGACAAGAGCTACAGGTACAGAGTACCAATTAATCAATCTAATAATCACTAACTGAACAAAATCAGGCTTCCTTAGTGGCACAGCCTGTAGACAGAACCATACACCTCCCTACAAAGGAATTAAAGCTTAGTCGGATGTTCTTGGCAGCACCCAGACTCTGTTGAATGTGTGGTCAACCAAAACTTTAAGGTATTTATTCATATCAATTGCTGGCAAGCCAAGGTTTCCCAATCTTCTACTTACACTGCTAATTTTGGGGGTTAGGACTTCATTTCACCATATTACAACTCAACTTTTTCAAGAGGTAGCCAGTGTGAGGATATAGGTAGTCATTAGGCAGACCTGGGTACAAGCTTTGGGTACTATTCTCTGAGCTTCTGTTTTCTCATCTATAAAATGGTAATGATGATACACATGTCATGAGACTGCTGTGAGAATCAAACGCAGCCATGTTTGTGAAAGCCTCAGCACAACACATGACACAAAGAGACAAATAAACAAACATTAACTTCCACTGAATACATAAATGACATGAGAAGACATGGGAAAAAGTATGATACTGGGTAAAGTCATGAATTAAGTGAAATTCATTTTAATCACTTTAGAAATTACTTTAGAACTATGTGTATAAAATCATTGATATTATGTATTTTTAGTTATTCTAACTACATTTTAGGAGGAGGTATTGTATATTCCAGTGTACTTGTGAATTAAGAAATTTGCAGATGTCTTAGGAAGATGTTTCTTTCAAATGTCAAGAGTCAACCTTTTAAGTCCAACCTATCTTCTTAGAAGGCTTTATCATTTACCCATGATACCTCACAATCACTGTCAGCAGTACTACAGTCAAGTATTTCAATGGACTTGATAAGGAGCTACCTACTTTTGCCCTGAATTATCTCTTATTCATATTTGTGCTACCCTTTCCTTTCCAGTCTGAAGACACTTTTCCTAACTAGAAAAAAATAACAGGTGGGTGCCTGAGCCATCCCCAAGTTATCAATCTCTCTCTTTCTTCCCTCTTCATCTTTCTCTGAACATTGCTAAAAGGATCTTTCTTGTTTATATTTATTTTTTATTTTCAAACCCCAACTATTTTCAATATTTTAAGATTATTGGTATCTTAATCAATTATAGTTAATCACACCTCTTGATACCCCCACCATTGACCATGTAATTTTGCAGGGCCCCCTTACACTGGACAGAGCACTCTGCCTGACTTCGTAATTCTGGGCTCAGCCACATGACGTACTTATACTAATGGGATATTATCAAGCACGATGCATGCTCCTGTACCTCTTCCACTACTACAAGCCCATTTCATAGCTAAACCCTTGAGGATGAAAGTATTATCAGTTATGCCAGCCAAGACCATACTAGATCAACCAATAGCCATCCATACTCTAGACAGGTGAAAAAGTCTGGCCAAGATCAGAACAGCTAATCAGCCAACCTGCAGCCAATCCCATATGCACATGAACCCCCCAAATCAGCTAAGTCCAGCTGAGATGAACTAACCCATACAGATTTCTAGGCTAAACAAATGTTATTGCCACATGCCAGTGATGCTGTATGGTTGTTTATTACTCGGCATTATTGTGGCAATAGATAACTAATACAGCCTCCCCCACATGCACCTACAGAATTGTGTCTGGAAGACTTGACAGTGAAAGAGTTAGGGAAGCCTTTCTTTATTACTGTCAGCTACCCCTCATTTAAGCATTAGGAAATAAAGAAAACTTGGTGAGTGACACTCATGGCTCTCTTTGAATAGTTGACATCATGGTCAAGCACCACACGAGTAGAAGTTTGATGATTTCCTTGAATATAAAAAAAGTATCCATTTCCACCCATAGACGTGATCGCCGGCCACAGAGTCAACAATCAATTTGACACTAATACACTCAAAACGGATGGCTTGTCTACTCTCTGTCACCAAGAACAATTTTACCATTGTAAGCCTGCTTTTGAAATATAAAATCTTGGGAGAGTTACAACTTTGTGTGCAGCTTGGATTTTTTTCTTTTGCAGAGAGCTATTTTAAATGCCCTCAAACTTGTGTGGGAGTGCCAATCGGCCACATTTAATCGGCCAGACTGTGAGCCTCAGCGATGCAACACTCTTCAGAAAATTAAACATAGACATAATTGTTACTTTGCTCTGTTATTGTGGCTACAGAATGGCAAACCAATCTGTTGAAACTGAAAAACTCAGCCACTCAATTATCTGTCAGGCCCACACAGCTAAATACCCATAAGCATTTTTTTCCTACTTAGCTAAGGCATATTTTGATTGAATGAATATATTGCTTGTTTGGCATTGTGTATAGACTCAAAGTCTTCCTAAAAGCCTGTCAGCTCCTCAGGAAAAGGTTGGTCTTACAAATATAGATAGCCATCCATTCATTCATTCATTCATTCACTCATTCACTTAACCTTCAAGTATTTATCACATACTAACTCTGTACCAGAAACTGTGTTAAGTTCTGGGAGTAAGGAAAAGTTAAGTAACAATTATTTAAATAGACTTCCGGCCAAGATGGAGGCATAGGTACACGCACTGTGCCTCCTCGCACAACCAAGATAAGGACAACAACAATATAGAAACAAAATAACAACCAGAACTGACAGAAAATTGAAGTGTATGGCAGTCGGACACCCAAGGATTCCAAAATAGACACATTCATCCAGACCGGTAGGAGGGGCGGAGTCTGGTGGGGCGAGGGATGCAGAGCAGAGAGCTGAGCAACCAGGGTGGTGCGCAAGTCCGCAGCAGGCAGACCCTGGGTGCACAAGTGGCGGTGGCTGGTGGGCCCCGGCCAGGGGGTGGCAACCAGCAGACCCAGCAAGGTGGCCATTGTGAAGCAAGGCACTGTGCGCAACTCAGGGTCCCAACACCAGGAAATAGAGCTTTGGGGCACTGACTGAGGAAGAAGGTCCCATGGGGTGCACTGGCCCACCCACACCAGAACTGGTGCCAGAGGGGCCCAGTTAGCTTGTGGAAAGTGGTGGAAGGGTCTGAGGTCCTACAGAGAGCAGAGAAAGCACCATTGTTCCTTCTCGGACCCCACCCCCACATACAGCATCACAAACAAGCCACTGGGGTGCCCCACCCTGGCGAACTCCTAAGGCCCCACCCCTCACTACAGGAGCTGGACGAGACCAAAAAGAAAAACAAAACAAAAAAACCAGCAAAAAGATGGCTCAAACAGAAGAAGAATTAAAAGCCCCAGAACCCATCCTTTTAAGTGACCAAGAGATAACCAACCTATCAGATGCTCAGTTCAAAGCACTCATGATCAGGAAGCTTACAGAATTGGTTGATTTTGGTTGCAAATCAGATGGAAAAAATGCAGGCTACAATAAGTTTAATGAAGAAAAATGCACAGGGAACCAATAGTGATGGAAAGAAAGCTGGGTCTCGCATCATTGGAGTGGACCAGAAGGAAGAAAAAAATAAAAAAACAGAAAAGAATGAAGAAATAAGAATTCAAAAAAAAATGAGGAGAGGCTTAGAAACCTCCAGGACATCTTTAAACGTTCCAACATCCGAATTATAGGGGTAGCAGAAGGAGAAGAAGAAAAACAACAAGTGGAAAAGATATTTGAACAAATAATAAAGGAGAACTTCCCCAATCTGGCAAGGGAAATAGACTCCCAGGAAGTCCAGGAAGCTCAGAGAGTCCCCAAGAAGTTGGACCCAAGAAGGAACACACCAAGGCACATCATAATTACATTAGTTAAGGTAAAAATGAAGGAGAGAATCCTAGAAGCAGCAAGAGATAAGGAGACAGTCACCTACAAAGGAGTTCCCATCAGACTGTCAGCTCATTTCTCAAGGGAGACCTTGCAGGCAAGAAGAGGCTGGAAAGAAGTATTCCAAGACCTACATCC
>CM052550.1:23751496-23812940 GCA_028533065.1 Trachops cirrhosus | reverse complement strand
ATCACCAAGCCCTTACTATATGAAATGTTAAAGAGACTTACCTAAGAAAAAGAAGATCAAAAACATGTGTAGTAAAATGACAGCAAACTCACAATTATTAACAACCACACCTGAAAGAAAAACAAAAAGTAACTAAGCAAACAACTAGAACAGGAACAGAACCACAGAAATAGAGATCACATGGAGGGTTAGTAAGAGGGGAGTGGGAGGAGGAGAGAGGGGGGAAAGGTATGAAGAATAAGTAGAATGGATGGTAGGTAGAAAATAGACAGGGGGAGGGCAAGAATAGTAGGGGAAATGTAGAAGCTAAAGAACTTACAACACATGGACATGAACTAAAGGGGGGAATGTGGGTGGGAGAGGGTGTTCAGGGTGGAGGGGAATGAAGGGGGGAAAATGGGACAACTGTAATAGCATAATCAATAAAATGTATATTAAAAAACAATTATTTAAATAAACAATTAATAAGAGGATAGGTCAAGAATAGAAGCTAGGGTCTGACTTTAAAGCAATGCTTCTCAACTGGGGACAGTTCTGCCCTTCCTAATCAGAGGACATTTGCCAATGTCTGAAGACAGTTTTGGTAATCATGAATAGAGAGGAAGGTGCTACTAGAATCTAGTGGGTAGTGGCCACACACTGCTACACATCTTACAGTTCACACAACAGTCTTTACAACAAAGGATTATCCAGCTCAAAATATTAACAGTGTGGAGACTGACAAAACCTTTAAAACCATGTGCTAGACTAATTCTTTGAGAGCAAAGTTGCTGTCTAATCCATCATTGTTTCATCTGTCCCAGCACAGGCCAGTTGGCTGACCAGCTAGATGGATGGACAAGTGGATTCCATACTTATAGGTGGTATCAATAGATATATATAAATGGCATTGAGCTATTTGGCCATCATAAACTTAGTAGATGGTTTAATTTTCCAACCTAAAGTTTAGGGGACTCCAAGAAGGGAAACAATCCAGTGATTTTGACACAAATTTCACAGGATATGGTGGACTGTGCTTAGTGATGAATTTGGTGCTCCAGAAAACCCTACAGATTTGACCTTAGCCTCTTTCCTAAATCCTCATTTACTTCAGACAAAATATGCTGGGCTGATTCTTCAAACCTTTTTGGCCTAAAATAAAGATAATCTGTGTTCTTTTATTTCTTAACTGGAAATGAGAGTGAATTTGTCTTATGCAACATTCTGAAGATTCATTTGGCCAATTATGCTACTTTGGTTCTGAACTCATCCTAGTAATGTACAATCTGTTTAGGATGTTAATTTTTAATGGTGTGATTTCAATTTGTCCTTCAAACAAGTTGAATAGAAACACTATTTTTATGCCTTTCATCAATACAAGGAAACAGAATAAATTACTCAAGAGCCTGTTCTCTTGCCTTTGCTTCCCCCTAATGAGACATGAAGATAAATGTACAAGGGTTGACCTTTTCTATAACAAACTGGCAATGCACCCCACTTATGAATGAGGTGCATTTTGGTGCTATGAAGTGAGACATCCCAAGGCCGGCAGGACCCTGTCCTTGCTTTTTGGGAGGCCAAAGTAAGAAGAGGCTCCATGGTATGGGTAAGTGCTGGCATCTGCACCTGCTGTCTAGGATGGCAGCTCAGGTAGGATCCTAAATATTGTTGACATGGACATGTCTTCCATTGGATTGTGTGATTGTTGGGACAGAGGCCAGAACTTTACAAGCAAGCGTCTCCCACCTACCTTAAATTTGGTTCCTCCTTTGAAATCCTCCAAGGAGAATCATATATTGAAACAAGTGTTTGGAAAATCCTTCCTCTTAAAGATTCAGATTAAATGTGTGAGTTTTGCTAACACAGGTCTAGCTACTCAGGTTCAGGTGTCCAGTTGCCTGTCCAGCCCCTAAGATTGTATGTTATATTTAAATAGTACAGTGTTTGGAAACCTACCAGAGAACTGTCATCACAACTGCTCTGATGACAGATAGACATGGCCAAATTGAAAAGAGGTAAAAAGAAAGAGTCCTTTACTTGTTCAACAAACACCTACTCTGCCAGGTCCAGTGCCAGACGCAGATGATATCTAATGCCAAGTGCATACATCATCCACTGCTTCCGAGTTGCTTCCATTCCACTGTGGGTGACGGGTATGGGTTTGTTTTGGCTTTTGGCCCCCTCTTTCTTTCTGTAATTATTTAAAATCCAAAGAGAAATACAGACTTCTTTGTCTATTTCCCTCCTTTCTTCTCTTTTTTGGCTGCCTTTACATTTCCCATCCCCTTCTGCAAATTTCTGGTATCATCCATGAAAAGGCACAAATAAGAAGTCTGAAGGCAGGAAGCTGCTAATGTTGGTGCATGGGTTACTGTCAATCAAGATCAGGATTTCCTAAGATTTTCTTTTTCTTTTTCTTATGTTAATTGCCTCATGTTACAAAATGGCTGCTGGAATTCCAGGCATCATATCTACAGGACACAGAAAGCAAAAGAGAAACAAAGGCTGGTCATCCTTTCCAAATTGAAATATGACTCTTTCAAAAAAGAATGGAAAAGCTTTCTGGAAAGTCCTACCCTATAGGCTTTGAATTATATCTAGTTGTACAGTACCCTGGCACATGGCTATTTCTAGCTGGAAGATGGCATAAAAGAATGGGCTGTCAATGAAGGTAATTCAGCCAAGCAAAAGGGTCTCTCAAACAATCCATTTGGAAAATACAACTGAAGAAACATATATACATAAATGTATGTATTTATTTATAAATAGATATGCATAAATTTATAGTTAAATATAAATATATAAAAAGTATATGATTATATAAATGTATGAAATTTATATAATTACATATCAATTTATGACATCTATATATTATATATTTGTGAGATTTATATGATTATATATAAATTTGACATATTTTCAAATTTTACATATGAAATTTATATGTACATGAAGTCAGCAGCGTGGAAAACTACAAGTGGGTTATATTGTTTTGAATATGTTCTATATGTCATCAAAATTAATCATCTCATCAACTCTATGGAGTAAATGTAATTATTAGTACCATCTCACAAAGAAACTGGGTACAAAGACTAGGTAAAATGACTAGTCCAGGTCATATAGCCAGGAAGGGAGAAGGCAGGGCTTGATCCTAGAACCTGAAAAACATTTATTCTTCTAGTTCTCATTACTGACTCTGCCCTTGAGCACAAATGTGTACCTTAAAAATGAAGCATAAAATCTGTATACACACACCAGGCATTGTTGGGGAACTGTAGTAGATAAGCTTTCAGAACAAGTAAGCTTTCAACCAAGAATTTCAGGACAGTTAAAAAGTCAATTCATTCACTCACTCATTCAAGCATCCATGGAGCCCCTACTAGATTCCAACTCTGGTATGAGGTTACAGATGGGAAAGATAATGCTACTATTTGCATGTGGCTCACTGTCCAACAGATAAATGGACAAGTCATACAGAGGGGGTACTTAGAAAGTACTATGCAAACTCACTGAGGTTTCCTTTGTCTTGGTTATTCCAGAGTCTGAAGCAAAAATCAAAGTAAAAGGTTCTTTGGGATGTGTGAGCTCAGGGGCTAAGGGTGAGAAAGTAAAGTGAGGCAAGGAAAAGAACTGTATGATGTAATGTAGGCCTACACCACCCAGGCTTCACAAGGAGCCTCAAAGAGCCATTCTAGGCTTTAGTCGGATAAATAATGGCCCCCCAAAATGCCTACAACCTAATCCCCAGAACCTATGAATATGTTATCTGACAAAGCAAAAATGATTCTGCAAATATGATTAAGTTTAGGATCTTGTGATGGGGTGAGTGTCATGATTATCTAGGTGGGCACAATGGAATCACGAGAGTCCTTATAGGAGAGACACAGGAAGGTCTGAGTCAGAGAGGAGATGTGGCAACAGAGGCAGAGATCAGAGTGATGTGGAGCCATGAGCCAAGGAATGCAGGCAGCCTCTAGACACTGAAAAAGGCAAGGAAATGAGTTCTTCTCAGAGCTTCCAGGGGGAATGCAGCCCTGCCAACTCATTTTATACTTCTGATCTTCAGATCTGAAAGGGAATAAATTTATTTCTTTAAGCCACCTAGTTTGTTACAATGTGTAACAACAATGGGAATCTAACACACAGGTCTACTAGCAAGTGTGTTCACTTGGAACACAAGACTTTTCTAGAGGGCTTTTATGGAGGGGAGCTCATAGGTGGTGAAAGGAACAAGAATATGTCTGTCCAGTTGCTCCCAAATATCTCCCATTTCCTACTCATCAAAGTTTACCTTGTATCGTGCTAACTGCCTTTCCAGTTTTCACATTTCAGCCCTTTGGCAGCTGCTAGGGATACATAGCATGCCTCACAGTGGCTCATGCTCATCAATGTGGGCAAGGTGCTGAGTAGGAGAGAGAAAAAAAAAGAGGTAGTTTAGGTAAATTGGGAAGTGACAAAAGTATGTCCAATGCTGAGGGTGACTAACTTCACTTGGGGAGAAAATCATCCCAATACCTACCTAGCTCCTTCAGTAGACTGATATCATTTCTAGGGGGTGGTTTTTGCCTTTGCCTATCTAATATACAATCCCCAGTTCTTGGCATAATGGCATCCTGTCTCCTTGGTAAACTACCCTTCCTAACCCTGTCCATGTCCCAAAGTAAGCTGACTCCCCAATTTATTTCAAAAAGAGGCACTGCCAAGACTTAGCATAGAATTATCTTGCCACAACAATTGGTTCAGTCATGGGCATGGCACCAAGCCAGGCCAATATTGCACCTGCCATGCCACACAGATTGGTTCAGGACAGTGTCCATGATCCCATTAGTTCAATGGCTCTAAGCTCTGAAATATGTTAGAACTATTGGGACTATATCATCTCTCTCACTCACTCATCTTGGAATTGAGAGTATGTCAACCTGGAATTTCCCAGGTGTAAAGCTAGCATGAGGGGGTATGGGAACACCCTAGAACATCAGTTTGGCCTTTGGAATCCAATCATACCTAAACTTAGATAAACGTCACATGTATGTGGTTCAATACATTTCCATTTTTAATTTAAGTCAGCTTGAGGGGGTATGATTTTTGAAAGATTCCCAATATAGCAGCACTTCCTCAGGATCACATTTTCACTTGCTGCCAACAGGAAGTCCTCTTATAGATTTAGATGCTTCCAGAGACTGGAGTAGTTAAGAAAGCCAGCAGCAGGTCAGAGAGAGGCAGCAACCCAACACTTTAGAGGACCTTCATGTCCTCCAGGAGAATCCCAACTGTACCTTGACACAGTGGCACTGGTCATGGCCACCTGAATAGGCATACATACAAAGTTCCTTCTTCAGTCACAAGGCTTCTTACGGAACAGAAAAGCAGCATAAAATCTATTTCTTGGATTGTGAACAACTCAGCTGTAGATTGCAGTGATGGTTGACCTGCTTGCACTGTCCAGCCCCCAGTGCAGTGATTCTAGTGATTAGATGTGGCCGATTCCAGCCTCTGTGTGATAGAAAATTGCTGCAATTGTCAGCAATGGGTCTGGCCCAGTCTGAATCTAACCTGACTACAGTCCCAAGCATGAAGGTACCTACTATCTCCCATGGCCCTTGTTCCAAAACCAGGACACACCTCTCAGGAATGAAGGAAAGGCCATTTTCAAGGCAGTAATTGCATAATATGTGGAATGTGACAAAAGGGAGACCCTTGAGCTCCATTATTTTGAAGGGTCTGTCAGCATTTTCATTATAGTCCATTTTCTGCAGTGATTTATCTTCAGCCGTGAAGCTGGGCTGACAGCTGGGGCTTAGCACCCACAGGCCCAGCCCAGGAGAATGGTATGGAGTTTAATTTAGTTGGAATTGTTTGGCCAGCTCTACACTGAGGACTTGCAAACTATAAATTAAGTGCAAGTTTGGGTCCTCTGGCACTTTTGTGGCAGTTCTTGTTTGGAGCATCCTCAGTAGCTCACCTGTAAATTGTGCTTTCCTGACAGGCTGAACTATCTGAGGCCAGGAAAGAAAGCAGGAGTCACTTTTTATACTCTTCAAGGGGCAATTTTTGGGGAGAAAATGGAAGGGATTTTATAGTTGAAATCCATGAATATAATTTGTGCTTCAAGTAAAAAAAAAAAAGGGTGTCATTTAAACTGAGCCAATCATTTAAAAGTTATCTCATGCTTTTTCTCTTTATATTGTCCTCACATGACCCCTGTTTCCAGTCTTAAGTACAGGTTCTGGGTCCTCCTGGGGAAGGTGAGATATGATTTGCAATGCCCCCAGCCCCAATACAGGTCACATGTCTCCTTGGACAGACAGTCCCAAAGTCTGGGCCATGGAACAGCAAAACCAAGTTTTAGAAATGAAGGCCAGAATGAACCCCAGGAACATCTCCCAGACTAGCTAATGTCCAGTCTGGAGCATGGTATTCGATGCCTATCTTGACTCCAATATGGAGTCTAGAATTCAACCCAGAACCCTGGAGTCTCTCTTCAGAGTTAGACAACATTTGGGGAAGTGTGGAAAATCAGTCTGAAAAAATATCTTTCCTGTGTACTTTCTTTCTGACCCTCCTGGGCACTAATAGCTGAACAACCCATGGCCTTCTACAGATACTGTCTTCTGTAAGGCAAGGGCTTGTCCACAGCCCCTGGAGTTCTCAAGTTATCGTCTTCATCCTTACTATCATTTGCACCATCAACAACATCCATCATTGCCAAATCTATCATCATCAGCACCATCATTAATCTCATCAAGAACATTATTGAGAACTTACCTCAAGGTAGGCTCTGTACCACATGGTACATGTGTGGTCAAAATCAACCCCTCTATAAGCCTCAGTATAGGAATTTTTACCCACATTTTATAGTATAGAAGACTGAGTCTCAAAGAGGCAAGGAAACACACCAAAGGTCACCAACTGGGGAAGCCAGAACGGACTAACCCAATGCTGATATTCTGAATCACTATGAGGTACTACCTAATATCAACACAGAGTAAACTCCCCAAGAAGCCAACTCAGAACAGTGTTTGTAGACGAATGAATCTATTAGGGGGAGCACTGGGGATGAACACCTATGGAAAGGAGTGGAAGGAAGCAAGAGTGAGCAGAAAGTAAGTCAGGCTCAGAGGCAGGACCAGACAAAACCCTGCTCATGCCACAGGTTGCTCTGGAGCTAGAATGGTCTGCCTGTGACATTGCCCTGTCTTGGGCTAGGCTTTTTATACCCTGTGTGAGTTTCCTATGACTACAGTAATAAATTACTACAAACTTTGACTTACAAGTGGCTTAAAACAACACAAATTTATTCTTGTACAGTTCTGGAGGTCAGAAGTCTGAAATGGGTTTTATGGAGCTAAAACAAGGTTTGACATAACTGCATTTCTTCTGGAGGTTAGGGGAGAACCTGTTTCCTTGCCTTCTCCAGCTGACTGCATCCCTTCCTCCATCTTCAAAATGCATCGCTCCAACCCCTGCTCCGTCACCACATCTCCCCTCTCTCTTGGCTTCCATCATCAAATCTTCCTCTCAACTCTAACTCTCCTGACTCCCTCTTAGAAGGACACTCATGGCTACATTTAGGGCCCACCAGGGTAATTTCCCCATGTCAGGTCTGATGAGAGAGTGAAGAAATAAAATGGATCACTGTAGTCAAGCTAACATAACTACTTAAAGCAGAATGAGCTAAAACATGAGAAATAGATTTTATTTTACTTTAACTAGTCTGAGGATTTAAACTTTTGAACTTTTCAGTTGTGCATCAATTCCTGGAGAGTGTGTGTGTGTGTGTGTGTGTGTGTGTGTGTGTGTGTATCCCTCTGAAGAACTTAGGAAAGAATATCAGGTATAAAGAACACCTGACATCCATTACCCAGACCATTTGACATCTGGAAGATCACGATCTTGGACCAATCCAGAGGCTAAGAATGCAGGACTGATTCTCCTCAAGAATGTACTTTTTACTATAAGAATTGTCAACTTTTCTCTTTTCTACAGAACACTCTGGTTGTTGCCTGGTAGTGTTTGCTAACTTACAAATCTTAAGGCACTTAAATAAAGCTTTGACATTAAATTCTAGCAAAGCCTTTTGATTCATTCAGACCAGGCTGACAACTCCTTAACGTAATCACATCTGCAGAGTCCCTTTTGTCATGTCAAATAACAGATTCACAGGTTTTGAAAGTGGACATCTTGTGGGGATCATTTTGCAGCCTGCCACATGCCCCGTCATTCACTTATGACCTATGGGTGCTCCATCTGAGGCCAAAGACCTTTCTGAAGGGGGACCTGGAGGCATCTCCATGTTCATCACACATTCCCGGAAAATTCAGGCTCAACCAAGCCCAGACCATCCCTCCTTTTGCTTCAAAAGCTTTCACCCAGCTTTGAATCCCAGCTCTAAGCTCCATCTCAGACTTCATTACCAGGGTCTGCTTTCATCTTCCTCTCCTGTGAATCACAATACTCCAATTTTATATTTATGATCAACTGTTTAAAGTACCTCTTGAGTGTCTGACCACAGCTAAGTTGTCAATTACTGCAATAATCAGCTACCTCTTTGGATTCAGAAAGCAGCACAGACTAGGAAAGGCAAAGACAGCTTTTGGCTTTGAGCAGTTGTGTTTTGGGGGGCGTTTCTCCCCCTGCTGTAAATGTGTTACATTGAAGCATATTTCTATCCATCTGTAGCCCTGCCATATTGCAGGTAACTGTGAACAAAACAAGCAATAAAACTGCAAAGGGGCTGCTGCCTTTTCCTATACATAAACTCTCAGTTACCTGTAACAGCATAGCCTCCTCTTCTTAAGTACATTCCTTACTCCTAAGCAGCCCCTGCAACCTGGAGGTCCATGGGGAAGCCAAGAAGAGACAAGAAAAAGCCAGGACGTGCTTTTTAAAAAGTCATAAACACAGACCCTATTCTGCAATCGTGCCTTCTGAATGATCCCCTTTCTGGAACAAGCTTCTTGCAGAATTAATGATAAACACCAACCTACTCATTAGAGTGGACACTGAAGTCCTAGCCCATCACTCTTTATCAGTGATTTTCAACCAGTGTGCCGCAGAAGGGACACTGGTGTACCTCAAGAGTATCTAAAACATGAAATAACTGACTATCTAGTCAGGGACATTGACCTCTTTTCCCTTAGTTTGTCAAATAAAAATATGACAACAGGTAACACAACAATAGCTGTTCGATGTGAATGAATCAAAATTATACCTATTTTTTGTAAGATCGGCAAAAAATATTTTTTTTTGGTGTGCCACAAAATTTGGGTAATTTGTTTACATGTGCCATGAGATGAAGAAGGTTGAAAATCACTTCTTTACGTGATTCTGGAGAGACTGTCAGTAGAGAGACCCCTGCCTCCCTAACCTCAGTGGGAGATATTGACTGCCAGAGGCCTGGAAGTCTGGAAGCTGGCCACAGAGCCACCAAATCTCAATCTCTCTCTCTCTCTCTCTCTCTCTCTCTCTCTCTCTCATTCCCTACCCCCACCTCCAAGTTGCTAAACTGCTAGGATTAGAGTTTGGGGTTCCTGGTAGCCATGATGTCTGTCTTCTCAGGAGATGGCAAGGATTGGAGCCCTGATGTTTTCTGTCAGCCCCTGAATCCAAGTATGCCTAATGATACCACCTAACCCTTCTCGGTTATATGAGGCAATATATGCTCCTTTAAACATGGTATTTTTAATGGGTTTCTACTATCAGAGGTAAAGTGACTTACTATCTTTTTTGCATTCCCTTCCAAATGCTCCTCAGTAGCCTCAAACTCAATATGCTCTAAAATGAATTTTTCATCTTGCTGTCTCTATGTCCCTACATCCGCATCTCCTAACTTTACTGTTTTTCCCAAAATACTTTCATTTTCTTCCAGGCCCCCGCATTTCCTTGAGATCTCTCTTTTCTTCAAGCCATCCACCCCTCTCCTTACCTTCCCTTTGTTATGATTAGGGTGACTGTCCCCATGGTACTGCATCTCTCCTGCATTACTCCTGCTCTCTGATGCCTCTTCCCAAATGCTGATTTCACCAGGACCATCTCCTATGCAGACACTCCCAGTGGTCCCATGGAATACAAGATAAGTCCCTAATGTCCTCACTTGACATTCAAAGTGAGGATGCAGAACACACAAACTTAGATATTAGTGCTATACTAAGATTCAAGTCTTGGCTTTGCAACTCCTGATAGCTATGTGGCTTTGATCAAGTCTTTAAACCTCTCTGACCATAGTATCTCCAGTTGTAAAATGTAGATGATCATACCCACCTCTTGTGGTTGTGGTAAGGATTAAATGAGTTACTCTGTATGTTAAATGATGAGTGCATAGACCAAAGCAGCAGCAGCAGCACCCAACAATTAGTTTAAAAAGTATTTAATTGAAAACCTAGTATGTGTGAGGTACTGTGGCTTAACACACACACATGCCCAGAGAGATAGACACAGAGACAGAGAAGCAGAGTTTTGGCTTCAATCCCCACCTAATTAATGCCTTCATTCATTAATTCAGCAAACCTGGGCTGGTGCTTTCTGCACACAGCATACTGCTGGACACTGAGATAGAGCAGTAAACAAGTCATGGTTTCTGACTTCAATGAACTGTCTAGGAGGGGAGACAGATGACAGACATGTAAACAGACTGTTTCAAATACCATCTGATTTCTGTCTTATCACAGTCCATAACTTCTATAAACCTTTGTTTCTAAAATTCCCTGAAAATATGATTTTTCTCTAGAAATAGAAACAATAAACCCTAAGGAATAGAGTCAGGACCAGTAACTAAATTCCCCCTCCTTTATCCAGGTCCCACTTTAGATAATATCCTTCCAGCATCCTGCCTTAGGAGAGAAACTCTAATCCCAAACCCCAGGGGTTGGTGCATATCATCACAATGGCAATAACTCCACAGTAAGAGAGAAGCAGAAGCCAGAGAACAACTTTCAGGAGAGCAGTTTGTCCTTACAGTTCCCTCACTGTACCTTTCTCCAGAACCTGCTCCTTCAAGGGTCCAGGGCTTTAGTGATACTCTCCAGAGAACTGTGCTCAAGACACTGGCAAACCACAGAATTCTTCAGCCAATTCCAGCACAGCTTTCCCAGCTTCTGGCCTACGTGGGTGGGAATTTCTATGGGAAGGTGACTAGAGAGAAAACTCTAGGAAGTGGGACTCTTGAAGAGAGAGTAATGAAAAATAAGGCAATTCCCAGGAATCTTCTGGAAGCATGAGGAGCAAGGAGGTTAACCTTCAAACAGAGTTTCTTGACTTTGGCAATTGTTATTGGAGGTTACCTTATTTTTTGCTGGAGGGACTGTCCTGTACACAATAAGACACTAAACAGCATCACTGGCCTCAACCAACTAGATGCCACAACACCTCCCCACAAGTTGTGATTACCAAACACAGACCCAGTCATTGCCTGAGGGAGGCAAATATCCCCTGGGTGTCAAATTACCCCTGACTGAGAACCTCTAATCTGAATCCAATGCCTGCAGGAAAGGAGTAGCCTGAACTACAGAAAATGCTGAATACAGCAAAGTTGAAGAGCAAAGTATGATCATTCTGTGCAAACAGAATGAAAGCAGATCAGACCTCAGCTCTAGGTCTCTTGACCTAAAAAATGTGGGCTTCCTGAATGAATGGCACGTTCTCTTCAGTGACTCAGTGTGAATCTATGGACAGAGAATAAAGCTCACACATGCAGAAATCACCCAACTCATCTGATCCTTAAGATGGTGTGTGGCTTTGATCTAGTCACTTCATCTCTCTAGGCTGCAGGCCTTGTTCTCTGCCAAGACAAGGAGCTGGACTGCTCCAGGGATAGAAAATAGTTGTTACATGATACTCCCCACCCAACTCCCATGCCTGTGTGAGATCACTAACCAATCACTGCATATTTCCTCTTGACCCTCAGCAAAAGCTCTGAATCCTTCTCCACACAAAGCTTCTAGAATCTGCTATAGCTCCACCAATTGGCTGTTTCTGGTGAGTTATGTCAACATTGTTTACTATTCTTAGAGGAGTCAATGATATTTCAACTGCTTTCTGGGAGCTTCTAGAGAGTCACCCCAGAGCTACTTTGGGGAGAAGAAAACAGGATAAATAAGTGTCCAGGTTGTCAAGCCCTACTTCACCTAGAGCTTTTCTCTGGTTTACATAATGGACTTCTCATCAAATTTCATGTAAACACAGTAATTCCTCAGCTAACATACCAAAATTTGCTAGAGCTGCCATAACAAAGTACTACAAACTGAGTAATGTAAATAACAGAAATTTATTGTCTCACAGTTTTGGAGGCTAGAATTTCAAGATCAAGATGTTGGCAAAGTTGGTTCCTCCTTAGAGCTATGAGGAAGGATCTATCTCAGGTCTCTCCCTAACTTCTGATGGCTTGTAGGCAATCTTTGGCATTTATTGTCTTGTAGAAGCGTCACCTCAATCCCCACCTTCACCAAAATTTCCTTTTTTATAAGAACACCAGACACATTGGATTAGTGTGCACCCTATGACCTCACTTCAATTTGATTACCTCTATAAAGACCCTATCTCCAAATAAGGTCATACCCTGAGGTATTGGGATTTAGGATTTTAACATGTAAATTTAGGGGGGAGCACAATCTAACCCATATCACTCTGCCTTCTGGTTCCCAAATTCATGTCCTCACATGCAAAATATATTTACCCTACTCCATCATTCCCAAAATTCTTAACCAATTTCAACCCAATTCTGAGTCCAAAATATCATCTAAATTTCATTTAAATAAGGTGTGATTGAGACTCACGGTATAATTTATCCTGGAGCAAAATCTCTCTCCATCTGTGAACCTGTGAAACCAACAATAAGTTATTTTAAGCTTCTAAAATGTAATGGTGGCATAGGATAGACCTAGTGTCCTGAGCAGGGTCAAGTTTTCTCCCTAGAGTATCCTGTCATCTACCTTATCAGGGTCTTCCTGTGAGTAGTTTCCTAGCGGGACCACACTCCTGCCTGGTGCACCATGAAACACCACTCTTCCAGGAAACCCAGGTTCATGGTCTGTTTCCCACAGGCCAGATTAGAGTCAGTTTCCCTAATGTCCTGATGGTATTAGAATTCTTGATAATCAAACACATGACAGATGATGAAGCACAGAACATTTTCCTGATACCCTAGTAACTGGCTTCCCACTCCTTCCCAGCTTTCAGCTTTCTGTCTGAGAAAGTAGCAAAAAAGACAAATTATGAATGTGTTCTCTTCCTTGTGGCTCTATGAGGATCAAATATATAATGCAATATTCCCATTCTATATGAACTGACATGGACATGTCCCTATGTTCATGTTCATCTCCCATGGATCGAATAGCCCTAGAATTTATTGTCTTGAAGTACGATGGGACGAAAAAGTCCTTGAAGATCAATGACTTTCAATGATCAGAGATTCAAGAGCCCCTTGCTCCAGCTGGATAATGCACTTAGGATTTTAATCAACCTGAACGTGTGGATTTTATACATTATTCAACACCTCCATGAGCCCCACATAATAGATCCTCCTGTTGACAAACACCCTGTTAGAAGCCTGAGTTTTCTTGGAGCAGAGCAGGGACCCTGTTGGTTCATGGCAGTGGTTCCCAGAAGGACTGAAGCCAACACTTATTTTCAATTGAGCCAGATCTTTGGAAATTGGGCATTTTCTGTCCTAAAGAAAACTCCCCCATTTGCTCCCTGTGCTTCAGCATTAATATCAGTCTTGAGGTAAATGTGGAATTTTATGGTGATGGAGAAGGATGAATATGAGGAAATAGTTCTGGGCAGGAGTGAGGAAATGTCCCAGGGGGCCCATTGGTCTCATTGCTCTGTGGGGACAGGACCCTGGTGAGATGGGGACTGAGTCAGAAGTACCAATTTCTGCCTGAGACAGTGGCATCTTAGCAAGCTCTAATTGACAGCTGGCTCTTACCCTGCCAGAGGTCATTTGGGTCTCCAGGCTACAGGTGCACTTACCATCATAGATGGACAAGGAAAGCATAGTGTATGATGTCTATGAGGAAGACCCACTCAGTAAGGCACAGAGGGCATAGGATTAAGTCCAGGCTCTGGCAGACCGAGGGGATCAAATTCCACCCATTAACATCAGTATTATGATGGATAAACCACTTCACTTCCCCCATCCCCATTTTCTTAGTATATAAAATGGGAGTGGTAGTTGTACCTACCTCCTAGCTTCAGTTTGGGGATCAAATGTGATAGTCTGCCCAAGGCATTTTGCTCTATGTGAGTTGCATTGGACATGCCCAATCAACGTAGACCTTTCAGGGTCTGAGAAATGTTAGGAAATCACCTCTGTGCATGCCCTCAATCTGGAGTATTAATAATAGCAATTTTAATAGTTATTACTATGGCAACTTCCAGTAAGCATGAAAAATGCATTTCTCAGAATTAATGATAATGCTAATGGTAAAAATAATTATAATGAAACAGCTAACATGCACTGATCTAGACTCTATGCTAAATGCTTTGCAAACCTAACCTCATTTAATGCTCACAACTACAAAAGAGGTGCTTACAGATGGAGAAACTGATGCTCTGAGAGATGTGATAACAGGCACAAAGTCACAAAGTCATGTCTGGATTTGCACCCAGGCTCATCTGGCACCAGCATCCATTCACCATATTACACAAGAGATAGGTGGCACATTACTTAACTTCTCTGCACCTCAGCTTTGAGTGGTGATCATAATCCCATTCCAAAGGAATTATGAGGCTCACACTAAGCATGGCACTTAAGGAAGATGCTTTGGGCACATAAAGATCTAACTAGGAAGTTGGGTATTTGTTGTCACACCCACCACCACAAGCCCTCCGTGTACCCTTTAGAGACATATTGATCCTGTAGGCAAAAAAGTCATGGCAGCAATTAGGAGGTATCCACCCTGCAGAGATGAAAAAAAAGAAGTCAGAGAATCCACATTCTAGACAGGCATGCAGGTCTCAGTCCCAAGCAACCTAGGTTTTTTTACTAACCCAGAAATAAGGTGTAGTAGATACAATGGCCACCCAAAGATATTTCAGTCTGAACCTCCTATGATCATGTTATCTTAAATGGCCAAGGCAGACTTTGCAGATGTCATTAGATTAAGAATCTTGAGATTGGGGGAGGAAGAACATCTTGAATTACCTAGGTGGGCCCAATGTCTTCACATGGTCCTTGTAAGAGGGAGGCAGCAGGGTCAGAGTCAGAGAAGAAGATGAGATGACAAAAGAGCTGAAGTCAAAGACAGACAGCTAAAAGTTTGAAGATGTTCCAATGCTGGCTTTGAAGACAGAGAAAGGAGCCAAGAGACATGGAATACAGGTAGGCTTTAGAAGCTGAAAAGACAAGGAAGAGAATTTTCCCCTAAAATTTCTACAAGGAATATAGTCCTGTCAACCCATTTTAGACTTCTGGCTTCTAGAATTATAAGAGAATAAATTTGTGTTTTTCTAAGCCATGGGGTCTGGGGTAATTTGTTACAGCAGCAACGGGAAACTAATACAGTCTGTATCACCTACAGAGCTGAACATATTTCGAACAAAGCTCCAATCAGCATAGAAAGAGAAAAGAACAAATCCCCTTCTACACTGTGCCATTGTGAGAAATCATTGTACAGCTGGGCTTTAAAACAGATTCAGTTTTGTTCAAACCTTGTTGTTAAATATTCAGGAGGGAAAGAGCCATGGCCCCATTCAGAACAGAATGTCAGCATTTTGCTTGCAGAAAGCAAGACTGTAAAACAGGATGATATGAAATCTCTTTGTAAAATGTGAAGTGATAGACACATGCACTGAATTATTATCAATATGAATTTTAAAAACGCAGAAGCAAGTTCCCAAAGTGGCACTTTGCAGGCTGTTCTACCACCCACCCATCTTTGAGAGCAGAAAGAGCAAGGGAAAATTGGCAACCAGGGCAGAGCAGAGACCCAGCCTTTCCAAGAACTGGGAATATTTGGGATTGTCTCGAAACTGGTCACATCGGGCAATAAAGTGCAAATCACTGAACAAATGTGTGATAGAGAAAAACAGCAAAATAAGCCTAGAGACAGAATGCTAATAGTAAGGCAAATAAGGGGAGATAAGTATTTGAATATTCATGAGCTGCTAATCAGGAGCTTTGGATGAATACTGAAATGATACCGTTGGTGATAATGTGCTCCACAGGAAGGAGAATCCTGCCTGAGCAAGTGCAAACAACGAAGTGCAAACCAGACTTATCTCACTGCTCAGGACTTGCAGGACATCAACCTGGGTCTTCACATCCTGCTCCACAGTCAATTTTCTTTCTTTATCTGTCACTCACAGTATTCTACATTTGGTCTTTTCTTGCCATAGGTTTCCACTTTTAAAACTGAAAAGGGGAGGTTAGGAAGAGATCTATATGCTTGGAACATCTTTCAAGTTCCAGGCCTGAGCCACATGCTCTGTATATATTCATACCACTATCACAAGCTCCCTTTCATGGGATATAATTATCCCATTTTACCAACAAGGAAACTGAGGCTCAGGGAAATGACTTAGTCCTGATGTCAGAAAGCTTGTCAATGGCAGAGCTTACATTTGAACAGCCTGTCTGTATCACAGAAAAGCCTATCTGTTCCTTTCCATCACACAGGGTCCCCAGGATTCACTCTAGATCTGTATCCTCATGAGATGCTCATAACCACCAGACTCTGTTTAGGCTAAAACATGTATTTTGGGAGCAGAGTGGTGGAAGTAGGGGAATAGGACTCAAGTACAGGACTCAGAGAAGGGAGTCGCTTAGGGAGAAACTGGAATAAAGAATTCCCTCTACAATGAGGATGAGGAATACCAGCTGCCTTGAAATGGGGCAATCCCATAAGAAGTGTCCTCAGGATCTGCTGGTGTGCTCAGAACAGCAAAGACAGGAATCTCAGGCAATCTGAGATGGTCTGGGGACTCAGCATGGGCTGGCTGTGGTGGAACTCCTCACAAGACTACACATGCGCTCATGTGCACTGCACACACATGTGAACTGAGCTGCTCATGCTTCTCACCATGCTGGCACTGGGATCAGCAGTAAACAAAACCAACATGGTGTGTGGTTCCCTGGACCCAAGAGGCTACTAGGGGAAAGTTGACAAACTAAACAATCAAACAGAACTGTAGTTACAGACTGTGCAAGTGCTGTGAAGGGAATGAGCACAGACTCAGAGAGTAGTGAGGAAGGGAAAAGAGTTCATGTAAGTAGTCAGGAGAGGCTTCTTGGAAGTAGTGACATTTGAGTTGAGGCCTGAAATAAGCCAGCCTTGTATGAATGGATGGAAAAATGCTTCTAGCAAAAACATGGGATGAAAGAAGTAATCCTGACAGTGGTCAATAATGAAACCGCTTATGTCAGCAATGAGTATCAAGACCCAGGCATGCCAAGAGATAAGCCAACCCCCCAAAATAGAATGAGTAGGAGCTCAGAAAAATTCCAGTTAGCAGCCTAGGGGTCTGAGGAAAGAACATGTTTCTGAGAGGGAGGAAATCCTGGACCACTTAGCCGGGAGGATTGTCTGAAACCCACGGATCCTACCATCAGGTACCTACTGTGCAACTGCCTTGCGCACTCCATACAAATTATCTCATTTATTTCTCATAACTTTTCTCTGAAGTAGATGTTATTACCTCTGTACCCATTCTCTACTGCTATTTTTATTATTACAAATTTAGTAGCTTAACACAACACACATTTCTTATCTCATAGTTTTCCTGGGTTAGGAGTTGGGTGTATTTTAATTGGATATTCTGTTCAGGGCCTCACAAAACTGAAATCAAGATGACAGCTAGGCTGTGTTCTCATCTGGTGACTTGATTAGAGAAAGATTGCTTCCAAACTCCCTGAGATTATGAGCAGAACTCATTTCTTGTGGATGTAGGACTGAGGTCCCTGTTGTCTTGCTGGCTATTAGCTGTGAACCACCCTTGGCAACTCTTAGGTCTTTGCTGCATGGCCCTCTCCATGGACCCTCTCACATTTCCAACCTCTCTGGTTTCAGGAAGGGTTCAGTACCATCTAAGGACTTGCCCAATTAAGTTAGGCCCACCTGGATAATCTTCTGGATTAACTCAAAGCCATAACCCATCATATTCACTGATTCTGCCCTTAGTAAAGGGGATTGTACTAGGTGTATATACTGAGTAGGGTGGGAGCAGAAGGAGAGGGTAGTCATTGTGGGGTATCTTAGAATTCACAACTGATAATATTAACAACCATCACTCTTTCAGCACCTTCTATTTGTCAGGCATTGATCAACTGACTTGATATACAACTAGCTAATTATCATATTGACTGCAAAAAGTCTCCACTTTAAAGATGATAATACAGAGATCAGGGAGGTTAATAACAACTTGACAAGGGACACACAACCATGGTGAGGAGAAATAAGGTTTGAACCCAAGTTGGTGTCACTTTAAAACCCAACCTGTCTCTATAGTCCTCATGGCACAGTTTACTGAACTTGACCCAAGGTCTTGCTCTTCACAAATAGCTGGGTCCCAGAGACCCCTAGAGAAAGACCCTCTCACTTCCTCTGAACCTTGAAGGAAGAGTCCAAAACTATGCCAGAAGATCTTCTTGGAGGGACAAGAATGTGTCCATTATATTGGGTCACACAGACACACAGGGCTCCTGGACAAGGCAGTCTACCCACAGACCCCCTGTCAGGGACAAGAAGGCACTGGGGTGCAGAGCACTCCATGTGTCCAGGGGTCTCAGAAGCCTCTAGAGTGTGAAGAGTAATGTCAAGAGATTCCTCTGGCCTGTCAGAGACACTAATGACAATGGGCACCTACCCACAGCCCCCTGGAGCCTACACTGGACTTCCCAGGCCACCTGCTGAGTGGTCCAGTTTCCACCCCTCCCTCTGCAGCAGAGCCTGAGCAGATGGTTCCGAGTCACTCCAGTGGAAATTAATGGAGTCAGACAGTCCACACACTTCTTTCAACCATAGAGAAATATTTTCCATGAGTCAAGCACCAGATGTATTTTGTTTATGGGGTAATTTAGCACTTGCATGGGTTAGGACACTGAAATCAGAAGAGTTGTGCTTACATTTCTGGCAGAGCCCAAGCACACTCCAGTCACCTGCATTAAAACTTTGGGGCATCAGTTCTCAGATGGAGCCTGGACCTTGAACTCAACACCTCAGTACTTCCCAGAGAGAAAACACATCACTTCTGCAAGCAACTACATGTCTTTCCCTTGGGGTTCAGTTTATGACCATGCTGGCTAATTGGCCAGAGCCCTGGAGATGGGAAGGAGTGAGGAACAGGAAGGGGCAGCACAAGTAAAGGACTGAAAAGGTTCTTTTGGGTTTGAGAACAGCCAGAAATTAACTAAACTGGCCTTCAGTTGGATCTTTTTTTTTTCTTAAAATAGTCACAAAATTCTCTAAACCAGTTGTTATCCAAGTGTGGCTCCAGGGCCAGCAATATGAGGATCAAAGGGGAATCTGTTAAAAATACAAATTCTTAGGCCTTCCACCAGACCCACTGAATCAAAACCTCCAGGGATGGGGCCCAACAGCTTACATTTTAACACACCCTCCAGGGGAATCTGATACTCACTGGAGTTTGAGAACTACTGCTTCAAACACCAGAGATAGACTTTTACATCTAGCTTTATAGGTTTACATAATTCAGTTAGCCTCTGTGACATGGTTTACTCACCTGCAAAATAGAATAATGGTAGTACTTACATCCTACTTAATTTATTGTGAAAATTAAATGAAGGAATTTATTTAAAGTATTAGAATTGGAACTTGCATAGTATATATCACCAATAAATATTTGTCAAAATCATTATTATTTGCATTTACACTTGAAATTCACTGTGATAATAGCTGGTAACATTAACAGCCACCATACTTTGTGCACTTGTTATATGCCAGGGACTGTTCACACAAGTTGGTATATAAAGGGAAATTTGCTATGTTGACTGCAGAAAGTCATTTTTTGACTTTTCATGCCATTCATTTATTCAAAAAACATTAACTGAGCCCTATCATGTTCAAGATGCTGTTGGAGGCACAGGAGTACCACAGGGAACAAAGCAGGTAAATGCTGTGCATTGGCCGGCAGTGCTCACCATCCTTGTGCTGCTACAAAGTGCCTCCTTTAGCCCTACGTTCCCTTCTTGAGAGGGACCCCAAACAGTTCTTTTTTGACCCCTTAAGTAGCTGTAGGACTATTCCTTTATTTTTTAAACATAGTTTTAGCCATGTCCATGCCATGAGGGTGACCAGAGCATGGCAGATTCAATTAGTTAATCTGTATTGAGGATAAGAAGATATTATATTAACAATAAAGAGGGCAAGCTATGCATGCAAGTGGGAAAACTGTAGAATCTCCAGCCTCATGCACTCTCCAGGGTGACATGATCTTAAGGCCTAGTATCTTGGATATCCAAACACCTGCACAGACTTGTATTAATCCATTTCTTCAACTACTTACATTAACTGGAAAGTTCAGATACATAAGAATTGGGCCATTTGGAATCTGCATATTGAGGTTGTTGATCTCGTCTCCAGACATCCACTCATGCACAGTATAGAATAGAGTTTTAAAAAACAAAGCTCATAGGCCAAGTACAGCCCACTGACTATTTTTGTAAATAAAGTTGTATTGGAACATAGCCATACCTATTCATTTATGGAGTATATCTGGTTGCTTTTCCACTACAGGGATATTGTTGAACAGTTCTAAAAGAGACCATCTGGCCCATAGCACCTAAAAGAATTACTATCTGGACCTTTAAGAAATACATTTGCCAACTCCTTGTCTAAAAGGCAAGGCTTATCCAGCCTGTCTTACAGAAGAAATCTAGTTTAGTCTTTTTAACTGTACTGGTCTGTTGATTAAGTTATGGGAAAGCCACCAAACACCCATGTGCTACCTCCCTTTAGGTTATCTGGGCTGAAACTCCACACAAGCATGTCAACTAATTATACAGACAAAATTGTAACCAAGTAATGTAACAATTTAATAATTAATTAGTAAGTAAGCTGCTTCATAAAAGTGCAACACAACCTCACTCAATGTTAAAGAAATGAAAATCAAAACAACAATGATATTCCATTTT
The DNA here is from genome assembly GCA_028533065.1 of Trachops cirrhosus. Taxonomy (NCBI): domain Eukaryota; kingdom Metazoa; phylum Chordata; class Mammalia; order Chiroptera; family Phyllostomidae; genus Trachops; species Trachops cirrhosus. The sequence continues at coordinate 23,791,873 of CM052550.1, read as the reverse complement.
CCACCTGTTTGATTAATGGATATCAGCAAGTTAGTTAACACAGAGCAGGTGAATGCAAGGAGAGAAGATAAAGATCTTTCCACACTGTGGGATGACAGTATAATTGGTGCCACCTCTGAGGCCGGCACTTGGCTATTACCTAAGAGAGTTGAAAATACACCAATCTTCCAAGTTGGAGATTTCTACTTCTAGGACATTGTCCTACAGATATATTCTGAAATATAGCCAATGACATTTGTCTAAATATAAATATGTTAGTTGCAGTATTGTCTATATGATAGCAAAAACTGGGGTAAGAGTAAATGTTATCCAGCAATAATGAATAAATAACTTGGTAGGGCCATGTGATAGGATACTATACAACTATGAAAAAAGAATAAACTAGACCTAATTCACCCAATGACATGAATAAAGGATGAGCTAGATCTAATAGAGGGAATATAGAATATTCTCTAAGATAAATTAGTGAAAGCAAAAAGGACATGGTGTGTGTGTGTGTAGTAATCACCCACTGGTATTAATGAAGGATATGTGAACATACACATAAACACAAACACACACATACTTGTGAGTGGGTAGAAATTTTTGGAAATTTGAAAAACAGGAAACTGTCACAACCATTGTTACCCCTGGAAGTATGAACTAGAAGAGACATTCCCTATGGACTTTGCACACTCTTGTTCTGCTTGATTTTTTAACCACATGCAGATTTTGTTAGTTTAGTTTTGAAACATGTTTTTATGAAACAAAAAATGTCATTCTATGTCTGACAATGGTGTTCCCCAAGACCAGAGTCCTGGAGGGAAAAGGGCATTGCTATTAGTTGGAGAGACCTTTCCCCAAACCCAAGGAAATGATGAAAGTGCCCAGGAGCAGTCCAGCATGCTTCAACTGACTCCCTAACTTGCAAACTCTCTGGCCACTGTGTACAAGAAGCCACGTTATTAAAAGAGAAGGAAAATCAATAATTCATCATGAAGAGGGCTTTGGAGTCAGACAAGAAGGCTCTGGATTCTGGTGTTCCCCAGCAGCTACGAGATTTCCCCAGAAGAGTGGTAAATATCAAAGCCCTCTGAGCCTCTGTTTCCTCTCCACTGTGTGATCCTCTGTTTCTGATCACACTGCCCCACTCACAGTGGGCTTGGGTGGGGCTAGCCCTTGTGCAGCACATGCCCTGTGCCAGGCTCTGTGTTAAGCATATCACAGGCCCTGTCGCATTTAGTTGTTATGGTGGCCAAACCCTTATCCTCGATTTTCAGATGGGGAAACTGGGACTTAGGGAGCCATGAATCAATTGTCTAAAGTCACATAGTTATTACGCAGCAGTCAAGGTACAAATCCAGGTCTGTCTGCCTGGGCTTGCAACAACTATTAAATTTTGTCTTTCAGTTAAATAAGGTAAGATGAGCTCATCCACCTAAAATTGCCTGTTAGTAGTGATTCAACACATGTCATTCATTTCAATGCCCCACAGAATCTCAGGGTGTCAAGAAAAAGTGTGCAATGGTCAGTACCCAGGCCCAGCTTTCCACATAGCCCTGTGCATTACCCCTTGCTGGTATGGTTGGCTTTAGCCACCCAGCACCCGGTCATTTTGGCCAGCCAGGCACTCCCCAGCCAAGCTGAGGGCCCTCTTCTGAGGAGCCAGGCCACTGCAGTGATGTCCTGGAGCTCCTTCCTGACCTGACCTTTTTCACAGCTGTTCATTCTTCCAGCAAGCAGAAGCCTCAGCTTTAGCAGCCAAGTGTAGCTCAGGAAGTTCTTCCACTAGAACCCATCCTCTCTGTGTACAACTCTGCAGTCTCTCTCACTTGCCTTTCTCTCTCTCTCTCTCTCTCTCTCTCTCTCTCTCTCTCTCTCTCTCTCACACACACACACACACACACACCAGAATCAGAAAAGGGATCTCAGTCACCTCCCTGAACCATACCTAGCGCCTCCCCTCAATCCAGGAAATTTAGGCCTGCAGGAGAGCTCCCAGTCTGGATTCTCTTCACTGACTGGAGTCCTGGAGGGTCTATTCTGTTTTATTCCTTCTTATGCCCAGAGCTCACATTGTCCTGAGTCACAGCTGCATTTCTGTGAAGCAGGGATAATAACACCTATGTCATAGTGCATCTGGGGAGAAAAGAGGGCATTGCCCAAAGCTGGGACGAGAAATGGGCTGCTTCTAGCTAAACTGCACAAATCATGAAGGGTGGGACATCTGCCTTGTCCCTGATCGATCAAATGTACCACAGCACAGAGTGTTCTATAGATTTTCACTGAGCCCATAAATGAAGAAATTCAAATATGTACTGAGCACCTGCCATTAGTTAGGTGCTGTACCAGGTGCAAGAAAAAAAGATGGTCCTCCTGGGCACTGCTGGGGCCCAGATATGCAGATCCAAAGCAAAGCAAGCACAGACAGAAAACAGGAGCAGAGACTTTGACCAACACTATCCCATCTGCCAGGAGCCCCCCACAACACTCTACATGCTTTTTCTGGTCTAATAATTACAACAGGCTTCCCAGGCAGGTCTTCTCACTCCCATTACACTGAGAAGAAAACTGAGTTGAAGAGACATTAGGAGGTCATACCTCCTGCTGCACAGTGAGTGGGGGAGGGGAGGGAGCAGGGCTGGGCTTCCACCAGGACTGCCAGCTGTCTAAGCTCAGTGCTCCCCTCCTCTGCTCTCCTCTGGAAGGTCAGTGGGGCCTCTGGTTGGCCCAGGTCCTTCCCAACACTGCACTCCTCCAAAGGGGCTTGGTCTTTCCTGGCACAGGACTCCTTTTTGTCTCTCATGCAAAAGCTCGAGGGACTGGGTCTGTCAAGACCTGGAACTGACGGAGACTTCTCCCCACCTTCCACTTCCCAAATAATGATTCCCATGGAACCCTCATCAGAGAGGGTTCTCAGGACCCTCCAAGGCTCTCAGATTTTGGGGCTTCACCCACCCCAAGGGAGGCCTTGTTCTAACTATGTGCTACAGGGACACCTTCCTTCTCTGTGAATGAAATTGGGAAAAGGAAGGTTGGGACCTCAGTAGGGGTTAGTTCTGCTAAGCTGTCTGTTCATGAAGCCCAAGCAATTAGTTGCACACTAGAAACTGTCAAATGCACCAGACTTGGAAACACCAAGGAGGAATTAGGACTTCACAAAGGAAAAAGGCCCTAGTCCTTCTGCTGTGTGAATACGAATATGCACCATCTCCATTTTATCCTGCAAGATGCTGGAGGAGACCCCAGCCATCAGTTCCCCCTTTCCTACCTCCATACCCAGAAAGACTCAGTTCTTCCAGGATTTCCTTGTAGAGCTCAACTAAAAACCTTTCTATGCATCCACAGACCTCACCACTCCTTCTTGCACCTCCAGCTCAGCCTTCAACACTGTCTCATAAATTGATGTACTTATACTAGAAAGCCTGTTATTTCTTCAGCCATTTATGCTCCCGAACTCACACCTTCTGAGAGCTTTTTCTATGCTCCTGCTGAGCATGAAACAGGTCACAGGAAGCTGGCCGTCTGACCACGGTTGCCAGGGCTGGGGTGGATGCCTCACGAAAGACTGGCACACATCATGACCAACTCAGCTCTGAGTTGGCATCTGCAATTAAAATGCTCAGGCTGAAAGAAAACATAAGCCCACCTCAAACATATTTTTTAAAATTTTCAGTAATATTATTTGAACAAAATAAAACCCTCCCCACCAGTCCTCTCTAGCAGGCACTAGGCAGAAAGGGTGTCCCTAAGGAGAGACTTGGGTCGGGCCCCAGCCCATCCTAGGAAAAGCTTTGCTCTCAGCTGCCTTCCCCAAGCAGTGCTTGTGTTTCCATCATGTAAATTCAAGATGGGAAAGGCTAGGACTTAGAACAGGGGCCCCTCATCTGTTAGACTTCTTAAAAAGAAAAATCTGGAGAAAAGGGAGAAATGCCTTAGCTCATGCAGCTGAGAAGTCCAGCAGCATATTGCTTCAGGTAAGGCTGAATCCACGGGCTCAAACACTTTCAACTGGACTTGGTTTCTCTCTGCCTTTTTTGTATGATTTCCTCTGTGTTGACTTAATTCCTAACACAGCATAATAATAGATACTGGAAGCCCTGAAAACATAGTCTCACAACTTAACTACCTTTTTCCTAATAGTTTCAATAAAAGTTAGAGTTAGGTCTCACTGAATGAATTTGGGTCCCAACCCAATTCTGAACTGGTTATTTTGGCTAGGTGATGGAATATGCTAATTAACCAGGCACGGAGCTAAAGAAAAATAAAGGTCCTGTTGCTAGAAAAAGGCAATAGGAATGCTGGCTGTAAAACCAAGAGATGGTCACAAGAGTTGTGGAGGGTGTAGGTCTGAGGCCGCTGTTCATCCATTTGTTCACTTAGCAGATAATTATTTAGCAACTCCTGTGTACCAGGCACCATGGGAGGCTCTGAGGCTGAGCAAACCAGAGAGATATAGCACTTGCTCTTATGATGCCTGGGTACAGATGAATAAACACACCAGCAAACACACAAATAAATGAGACAGATATGAAGAGCGAAACTGCTGGGAAGAAAGAAAACAGTGATGAGAGCAGGGAACAATGGTGCCAGGGAAGACCAAGCCAAGTAGCCTTGAGGGTGCCCATATGCAATAAAGTTGCCAAAAGAACCAGCTCAAAGTGAAAAATCAGAAAAGCCAGACAGTTAGAGCAGATGTGCAAAGCCAAGAGACTACATCTCCTCGGAGATGAGGGGAGGCGAGGAGGGAGGAAAGAGACAGGCAGACAGTTATAAAGGGCTCACAGCTAGCTTTTTCCTTTTAGTCTCATACTCTCAAGTTCTCATCATGAATTCCCTTTCCTCAGGTTTGGTCACAGACTTTCTTTCTCTTGAATAACTCACCCTTGACTGTGCAACTAATTAAAAATTCAAGACTCTCAACCTCATTACCACCTTAGTTGCCCACAAGACACTATTTTTTTGGCTGATTCATTTTTTTAAATGATGTAAGATACTGCAAACTTTACTGGGTTTTGGCTAGAAAGCAACCACACTTAAAATATTTTTATATATTATATATACACACATACATATATAAAATGTATACTTATATGTATATGTATTATATATACATAGTATGCTTTTATATATATTGTATATATACACATACATATTATATATACTTATATGTACATGTATTCTATATACACCATGCACTTTTATATATAAATACATTTTATATATAAATATATATTTTACATATATATTAAAAATATATATACAGTATACTTAAGGGTACACAGGAACTGAGGCGACCAGTTCAGTTGCTCATTTAAAAACCAAAGCACCAGGTCTGTTTCTTGGGTTCTCTTCAGGGGATCTACAGGCCTGTGAAAGCACAAAGGATGACACACTGCTAGTCCTGCAAAAGGAACCTCATTCCTGGAAGATGCCCACACCAAAGTGTACACACTCACACACATAAGCACAATGCACACAGAGAGTACACACTGAGCACATAGACACAAATTATATCCATGCATATACTTATACATATATAAAGAACACATGCAAAGTACATACATACACATACAGAGTACATAGACACAAGGTACACAAACACAAAGAATATATACAAAATTTCATATACACAAAGTACACACATATACACAAAACACACACACAGATTATGAAAAGTACTGACATTGATTTTTAAATGCCATTCATTGAGGCCCTAGTCAATGCCAGGCACTGGGGTGGAAGGTGTTTTCACACTTGCCATAAAGCAACAATTTAATGAGTGTTTATCAATCTTCCTAGCACCGCTAGAAGGAGCAGACTCATCTACATTTGCCTTTTTGAAAGGAAGTGACTTTTCCTGGGCCACACCTCTAGTATATGATAGAGCCAGACATGACCTGTGTGTTGGACAACTCTGTACTGCTCTCCAAATGTGCATGTGTGTACATCCAGCTCCTGCCACATCCATTGTGTTGACATATATGTGTCTCCCTGTGATGTAGATCTCAGCACATCACACATCCCAGGGTATAAAATGGTGCCCTCTACACTCTAGACTGCCGATGCCATTCCAGATTTATTGCATTTATTTAAAAACAACAAACATTCTCAATTATTTCCACACTGCTCAGGACCATAATTTATTCAGAGGTATGAGCTATCAAGTTTCTCAGGGATTGCTTCAAAATGTCAGATCTAAAAGATGACTCCCATGTTAGTGAATATGAAACACCCATTTATATTTTTCATTTTTACTTTGATTTAATTTTCAGACAATTCAACTTTCTCCCCATGCCTGAGTGCCTAAATTCATTTCACTTGTCAAAAGAGACAAATTTTCATAATTACAAAATAAAACATGGTGGCCCTTCTTTGGTGACCGCATATTTCACATTATTTTATTTTTCTGGATGAAAATGCCTTTCCTAGTACAGTTGGCTTACTTCTGACACATTTTTTAATTCAGTCACTGCTTAGAGCAGACAAGGGTACAGGCTAAACATTCACTAATGTTTTGTTATGTTAATGAACATCTGTAAAAAGGGAGATGAAATTTCCCAACCCAGGCTGCAATGCTCACATCTTTTCTGTCACTTGCTCTGAAACAAAGTCGATGTTCTGAGATTACAAGCTGTAGCATGAAGCATGCCCGATCCTCTAACAGTATTCTCCCCTTTGACCAAAAATCCCTCAAGCCATACCACCAGGCTCAGTCATTTCAGAGAGGTCCAAAGCACTTAGGGTTTTCTTCCCATAGCTGCCAACAACTGCACAGGATGTAGTGAGGGTTTTTTTAATAAAACATTTTTAATTTTCAAAATTAATATATGTTCTTTATTTAGGGATTAGGGAGGAAGGCAGAAACATAAAAAGATGACCTGTAACTTCACCATTCAAAGCAAAACACAGCCAACATTTTGATGTAACTTCAGACTGTTCTTTTAAAAATAAAATTCACTTTTGACTTGGTTAGGCTCTTGAACACTTGGAAATGAATGATTAATCATTAAAAATTCACTCTACTTGTTGACAAATGGTTAAAGATGAAAATGGGACCAAAAAAATTAATTATTTGAAACTGTTATCTGAATTGCAAAGTTCTGACTCAAAGACTGTTGAAATGACCAATCTGGTCACCAGCCCCACTCCTCCACCCCCACCCCTGTACTAGACACACAGATCACTCACAAAAGAAAGTGATAAACTTTAACAATCAGTGGTCAGTAAATGCTGACAAGGGTAGCGAATGATGAGAAACTGTGGAATGAAGAGAATATACGGCGCAGTGGAATATCAGAGGGGATAGTTATTTTCAGGAGCAGGTTTAAAGAGACAGAGCAATGGAAACACTTTTGGTGCACATCCATACACACACACCTTCATATACATGTGCATATCGTATCATCATTGTCATTGATCAGTGTTTCGGGGTAGCAGACTCTGAGGTGGAGAGGAGCATAAATAGGTTCCTTACTTAGTACTTATAGAATTGCTACCTGTGCAAGGGATAGGAGGGAAACAGGATTGGGCAAAGGAGGAAGCTGATGTGAGATGCCCAACAGAGGCCTAGGCTTATTCTACAAGGGGCTGTGAAGCCAAGATGCTCTTATGAGTTGCCCCAAGATGATGTGAGAATCCAGGCCTTTGTACCTCCTATATTAACCCATCATTGTATGTAGGTTGCCCTGGGCAAGGTGATGCTCTTCAGATGAGACAAATCCTGAAACAGGATGATGTCTGAGGACTGAGTGTCAGCATTGATCCCAGCAGTCCCCAAGGGAGAACTGAATGGCTTGTCACAGCATCCACTACACTAGTGTCTCACTTAGCAATGCCTTCCTCCCCAAATGAAAAGGCATACAGGCAACCAGACTCCTCAAAGTACTGCTACTGCAATATGCCCAGAAGTCAGAGGCAGAAATCAGCAAGAAGCCACAGTGATGGAGAAACACAAATGTTTGCATTCACAAGCTGCTAACCCAGGTCAAAAAAGAAAAGGAAGGGAAGGGAAGAGGGAAAAAAAGAAAAAGAAAGGCACAGGTCACTTTGAATACTGCCTGATACAAAAATCAACAGCGAAGTCTGGACAGTGTGGACAACCTCACCTTGAGATATCAGAGAACTAAATTTATCCAGAATCCCCATTTCTGCTGCCACCAGAGCTACATTCCCAGACCAATAGCTGGTAAAGCTCAGTATTTCTAAACACTAATGACTGGAAGAGCAGACCTTTCAACCCCTCATTTCAGCAGATGTGTTGGTACTGGCAGCAGGATTCTCAGGTCCCACGCTGAGCTCACTGCCCTGTTTATCAGAGGTTTAGGGATGTCCAGCTAACGAAGCACCTTCTATAGCAGGCCCCACATGTCGCCACTGGATATCACACAGAACTTTCCTTCACTCTCTACCTAAGTGCCTTCTCATCCGATAAGGTGTGCACAATTAATCTCATCTTACGAATAAGAAAAGAAAGACCAAACATCTTGTCTAAGATCACCTAGAGCGCACACTACACTGGGATTTGTACCCCGTTTGGGAGTCCCAGCTTTGGGAGTTCAGTCCATTATGCATGGCTGCCTCAGCCCGTTGGCATGTCCATTGATTAGGTCATGTTTATACCCCATTGGCCACAGTGATACTTTTCTGTTGTCTGTGCTGCAGTTTTATTTTATGCAGTCATTGCTGTCTGTTATAGAGGGGGTGACTCTCCCCACTCGTGGTGAATTGTGAGTCTGTGGCTCCCTAGCAGGGAGTATCAGTCAGTCTCTACAGAATGACAGTGCACAGCAAGACACAGCATCTCACTTCAGCTTCTGGAAGGACAAAGCTGAGCATTTTCTCTTTGAGAGAATGATTTCCCTCATTTGTCTAATGTCCTAACTGTGGAGAGAAGAAGGTTGCCTTAAACCCCATCTGTGTTGCCTTTTTCAAGCTGAAGGTGTCCCATCAAATGTAAAGAATTGGTCTTTTGACAGAATATTATAGCAAAAATAAAATCCATAATAACAGATAATAAATTCATAATACCTCACAAGAATTCTGTCAACAAGTGCCACATGCCATATGTGGCCAGATACAAATTGCCATATGGTGTGATATAATCCATGTTTTAACAAAATCAAAAAAACACAATATAAGCACTGGTTCTTCATCAAGTTACTTACCCAGTCTAAGACTCAGTTTCCCCATCTGCAAAACATGAGGCTTGAGCTAGGTCATCTTGAAGATTCCTTCCGGTTCTAGCATTTAACAATAATGGTTCATAGACTTAATTTGTTCTGCTTGCCATAGGGAAAAGTGAAAAAAAATGTAAAACTACTCCATAATATCACTCCCCAAAACAACAACAGTAAGCTTCCCTGCAGTGTTTGGTGCCCAGTAATAGCACCCAGTTAGAAAATGCTTATGTCAGAGGTTTTTTTTTAACATTCTTATTTTACTATGGATGTAATAATAGAATCATTAGCAGACAAAGACCCAAAGCAAGCTGCAATACCCCCCACACTCATTTGAATGTTTAGGCTATAAATTGAAATTAGAATTACAAAAATGACACTCTAGAAATTATTTTTTAAACTAAAAACATCTTTTAAAAAATTGAAATGGCATTCCAGCTCAGTGGTTCTGCAGGCACCCTCTTCCCCACCACCCAAGTTAGAATCTCTCAATTATGGCAACATCACCGTTACCCTCTCAACTGAAATTGCATGTGAGAGCTATATGATTTACATTTGCGGTTTATAAAATAAATTAGGCAGAAAAAAATCTCATAATCTCAAACACATTTAGTTTACCAGATACCACAAAGGTAAATGGATGAAGCATGTGATCCTTGAAGCAGCAAACAATGACACTAATGATTCATTAACACTTCATTAGAAGAAATTTGATAAATGCATAGATATTCTCTTCTAGACAACTTCAGGCAATGGATCAGCAAAACTCTCCAAGGCAAGCTCTTCCCAAACTCTGAATTCTACTGCAAATTACATGGCTTTTAATAGGAGTGCTATGGGGAAAACTGGGATTCTGGCCTGCTATTTTTCAGTGCTATACATGCTGACTTAATTATGAAGTCAGTGCCCTATGTTTCGGGTCACAAAAAACACCGTGGACCAGTGTGCACCTTTGTTCAGCAATTATCATCCTTTTGAGATGCAACTGAGTAGTGCCTGGATTACTGCAGTGGCTTCCCAGCTAGTCTGCCTGCTTGCCACCCTTGCCCAGCCTTCTTTTTCTTTCCACACAGCCTCCAGAGAAATGTCTTAAAATGTAAATCATTTCATCACCATTCTCAGCTCAACTCCACTTGGATGGAGGGGCAAAGCCCTCGAGATCCTACATGATGGGCTCCCTCTCATCTTCTGACCTCATCTTTTATATCCTCTCCCCTTACTCATTTTCCTTCAGCTACACAGGCCTCTTTGCTATTCCTGGAAGTTTGTACCTCAAAGCTTTTGTAGTTGTGGCTATCTCCACTCCTTCTTTATACATTCATTCACACAATGATTTCCTTCTCCTCCTGGGAATCTTGGCTCATAATTTACCTGCCCTGACCATTCTCCTTAATGCCTGTTCCTTACCCTCAGGCACTTTCATACCCCATTACTCTGGCTGGTTTTTCTTTTGCCTGATAAAATTAAAAGTTTCTAACATACTATTTAATTTATCTTTATGTCTTTTTTAAATATCTGTAAGCTCCAGGAGAGCATACATTTTGCTTTGTGATGCTGTATCTCCAGGACTAAAAAGAGTAACTGGGAAGAGTAGACACAGAATAAATATAGAAGGAAGGAAGGAAGGGGCAAAGGAAGGAAGGAAGGAAGGGAAATATGTAATAATAAAAAGAGCTTATTATACTAGGGTGGTAGAATTACCCTTTTTATTTCTAACATTTTATACTATTATTAAATCATATTATAATTTAATTTCAAAACATCTAATGGGAAATTACTAGCATTCTCAGGTTGTATGTCTTTTTTTATATTACAAAATATTTTTTAATATTTAAAAAAATGTATTCTATTTTCTTCCATTACCATTTAGTCCAGTTTTACCTTCCTCCCCCCAGCAATCACCACACTGTTGTCCATGTCCATGAGTCCTTTTTCCTTTTTGCTCAAACCCTCCATGGTCCACCCTCCCCCTGATAGCTGTTATCCTGTTCTGTATCTATGAGTCTGTCCCCATTTTCCTTGTTAGTTCAATTTGTTCATTAGATTCCACATATGAGTGAAATCATATGGTATTTGTTTTTCACTGCCTGGCTTGTTTCACTTAGCATAATACTCTCCAGTCCATCCATGCTGTCCCAAATGGTAAGATTTCCTTCTTTCTTACAGCTGAGTATCATTCCATTATGTAAATGTACCACAGTTTTTTTATCCACTCATCTACTGATGGGCATTTGGGCTGTTTCCATATCTTGGATATTATGGGGATATATTTAAAGAAACCCAGAACACTGATTTGAAAGAATATATGCAACCTTATATTTATTGCAGTGATATTAACAATATCCAAGATATGGAAACAGCTCAGGTTGTATGTCTTAAATGTGGTTTTTTGTTTGTTTGTTTCCAAATCAGTGACTCAATTGAGTGTGTTATTGAGAACTGTAAATAAGAATCTCAAGTTATAGTAAACCTTTGCAATACTCATTTTATAAAGATATAAGTCAGAAATGGTGTGAATAGTGTGCAGTTCCAGAAACAAGGAAGAGAGGTTCTGGGAAGTGGGTACAGGTCCACACATGTTGCTTCCATTCTCCTTCTCTCCTCATCCTTGTTGTTCTATCAGTTTGGGACTGTGAATGAGGGCATCTGTGGGCCAGTGAACACACATGTTATAAAGAAAACCACACGGGCCTACCATCCCTCTATGTTCTGCCATATCAACTCAAACATTCAATCCATCTTCCTAACCCTGTTTTGCAGGCCTGCTGCTCATGAATTGTTTCACATGCTTTTCCAAGTATTTTTGGACTTTATAGTCCAGTTCCCAGGGTCTAGCATCATAGTCAATTTATGCAAACTCAAACACATGTACTTGGCCAAGGAAGAAGAAGAGAAGAAGGGAGGGAGGGAGGAGTGGTAGGTGAGAGAGAAAAAGACCCTAAAGGAACACTGGCCAAGGGTAGCTTGTTGAGAAACATCAGGTTGGTCCCCAGCATGTTCAAAGGAAGTGACATATGTAGAACTTTATGGGCCAGGCATTTAGACTTTATGTGATATACGTTTCATGCTCTGATTTTAGACCTTAAGCCTAGAGTTGGATTTGGCTTCATTATCTGTTTTGCTCCCCAAGGCCACCCTTGCCTTGGATTTGCATTTTGGATTTTATAGAAAACCCACCACCTCATATCAGTGGCCCATACCCAGTCATTGTCAGAGGACCCAGTCCACTCTACACACACACCGGCTCACCACTGGTCGGAAATGGGTGAGATGCCATACATGTTACATGAGCAAGAAATAGGGTGTTTGGGGAAGTATCAGTGGGGCAGCAACTGGCCAGGGAATACTTAGTGTACTTACAATAGAAGTACATAAATAGAAGAATTTATTCAATGAACATCTTTAAAAAAGTACCAACTTAGTGCCAAAGCTGTTGAATGAGTAGAACTAATCAATGAAGAATACATAAATAAATAATCAGTGATTATTGGACAGAGTGTGTTAGGCAAGATGAGCTCTACAGCTTTCAAACCAGTTCTAGTTCATTCAAATGAGTTCTAGAACCTCCAGCCAACTACAGACTTTGAAGACCTAGTAGCACCTACCAGGTTCCTTGGAAAAGATGTCAAGTCAGTGTCTATGCCCCTCCCTCACCCCAACAACCTGAAAAAATGGCTCATATATTCCTTCACCTATTTACTTATGTGTGTATTCTGTTAAGTACAAAATTATAATTTAACTCTGACCCATTCAAAACTATTTTAATGAGATGATTTACCCAACAAATATCAGTAGAGTTCAATTTTATGTCAACTTGTGCCAGAACTTCTTTTCTGTGCACAAATCCAAGCAGTTTCTTCTACAGAGATCAATAGTCTAGTTTTGGGCACATCAAGAGATGTGAGAATAAATCCAAATTCCACCATACATTTTTGCATTTCTGTACTATCTCCATCCCTCCCCACAACACACAAAAGGGGTAAAACATACTCTTTAGAACAGAAGCATCCAGGGACCACTATCTAAATACATAAATCCTGTTGTTTTACTATTTTGCCTTTTGTCCTCATGCACTTTGGCTTCTATTTATAAGAACCCAAATTAAAACTTCAAGGTCAAAATGATATCTAACAGAGATATGAAAATTCTTAACTAGTATGAAAATAATACTTATGAAATACCCAAAGGACATGTCATATATTTTTAACTTGCTCTTAAGATCTCTGAATTCAAATGTGAGGTATTACATAAAGAGGATAAAGACAAATTATGTTATGTGAAAGAAGGAAGGTGATTTTTTTGCAATAAATAAAAGATGCTTCCCTCCTCTAATGAGTCATGAATGACTCATCTAGTCTTGGTAAAATCTGAAGTGACCAGTGATTTGACCACTTTTTCTGCTGTAAACACATCTAAAAAGTGAAGCCAATGAGATAAACAATAAATGATCCTGCAAAATTCAAATAATTTTGTTATTTCCCCACATTACACCACCCTGAAAAATGGTCTGTAATGCATAATATGAGCTTTCTCTTTCATATTGGCAATATTTAATTGTGATCACTGAACCGAATGATTTTGGCTGAGTGCAATTGGGTGGTGGTGGTGTGGGGAGTGCTCTTCTTATCCATTAATAGGATTCACTATAATATTGATTCAATTCAATCATTTTACAAATGAAAGCCACAGAATAACTTTCGTCTTTTTCTATGTATTGTCGATAAGACACCATGATATCTTCATTTCTGTTTCTTTTTCTTTCCAGATCTTCTAAATATTTTGATAACTTACAGAGGTAAGAAATATTCAATGTTGAAGAAAAACACCAGAGAACTTTTTGAAATTTATTGTACCCCAAAGACTGACAGCAAGAATATACTTTCTGGTACATAACAGAGAAAAATGTATTTGGTGTGACTGGCTGTTAATATGTCATCAGGATAAATCATACATCTTATTCTTGGGAATTCTAATAAAAGAAGTCACTTGAGACATGAAAAGTACAAAAATAATCACCAATAGGCTCTGTCTTTGACTAGAACCTGGGGAAATTTTCAAAGTGTTCATTCATACAGACACTTAAAAAGACATTGCCCAAATTTATCATTGTCATAAATTCTTGCTGACTAAAAAGTTTCCTTAGAGTAATTTACAATATCCATCATAAAATACTCCATCAAAAGGAAACACTTAGATTTAATGCAAAACCGTAAACTCCCAAGGACTCAGGGACAAGGGTCTCTGCCAGTCTCTAGAGAAGATAGAGTGATCTATGACTGGGTCTCACTTTTGTCTGATGTTCCTGCCTTTTGGGTTGTCACAAAACTCTGGTCTGTTTATCCCCTCAACCCTGGGCCTCCAGAAAAAAAAAGGATGTGCTTTGAAATAACATTCTGGTTTTTCATCATTTATCTTAAGAGAAGGATACTGGCATCTGGATACAATAATTGGGTGGTCAGAAGAAGTAATCTGTAATTAGTAAAGCAAACATCTTGAAATGAATTCAGGTTCCAGTCTTACGGTGGAGGGAAGCAAGTCCACACTAGATGTTTCTAGATGCCTCAATCACTCTGTCAAGGCAGTTGGTCTCCCTTTGTCCTCAGGCCACCAAAGCTGTTAGTTAATTTATGGATCCCTTGCAAGATAAAATAAGTCTACACACTAAAGAACAGAATCATCAGCTTTCCATCTCTTTGCTGTTTTTTCCCTATACGTTCTTAACACAATCAATCCCAACTCTGGCACAAACTCTGATGATGCCCCTGTGCTCCGGCCCCACAACTCTCACTGCAGCTAGGCTTCTCCATCGAGATGCACTTGCTGAGACCTCTAATTCCTTGCTCTAAAGTGAAACTCAACATTTTCCTCCAAAACTGGCTGTCCTGTCAGTCTCACTATCTCCTCATTTACTTGCATGCAAAACCTTCTTCAGTCTTGGCATCCAAGTTGTTTGCATCTGGCTTCTTGACACCCTCACACTCTTCTGTCCTAGGTAGTCCAGGGCCAATAAACCAGTCCAGCCAGACATCTCACTCTCCTCCTACTTTTTTTTCCATCCCTGAAATAAGTTCTGCACAACATTTCCAAATAAATCTGCCCAACGCACGGCTCTGTTAATGTCACTCTGACATCAGAACATCTCAACAGTTCCATATCTCCTAATACGGAGTCTACACTTCTTACCTAATTTTGCCTTTCATTGTGATAACAAGCTATTTAGCCTCACTTCTCACTACTTCCTTTTAGCAATATGTGGATGTATGAAATGTCTTAACATTACACTGGTACCATCGTTCCTGTCCCTTCCTTTGCCTGGAAAAATCCATCTCCACTGTAACCTGTTGAAATCCTACCCTTCCTTCCGGGTAAAGCTGAAGTACCATGTGATCTACCAAAGATTCCTTTGCCTGTGACCCCTGTCAGAAAAGTTGTTTTGTTTTTCCATAAAAACTTCATCATAGAATACTGATTAAATGTTGCTTCACTGAATGATTTTTGTACATATACTTTATCTCCCATGTAAGGCTATGAGCTCATTGAAGGCAGGGATTCACCTTTGCTCCGATTCAAATTTTTATTACTAAGTTAACATTTTATTGTTGAATGAATGGATGAGTGGATGAATAGAATTTATATCTATACATGTAAAATTGATGCACAAAACCATGGAATGGTTCTATTATCAAACTTTTAGCCCCGGGTAAACAGTAATACTTTCCTCTCCACACCCTTGAGTCTTGGATAACTACTGTCTAGGTTGTGAAGTAGGCAGTTAAAGGAGATGCTGAAAAAGCAGCAGGATGAAGAATAAAGAGACTGAATGAAGCATGGTAAGATAAGACAATTTTCCCCAGAAATCTGAAGACCTGGCAATTTTGGAGGAGGGCGTTAAGCAAAAGAAGACCTGAACCGTATGGTAGATTGTAGAAATAGGCCAAGTAAAGGCAGGGGAATGAAAAGAAGAGATTTACAGACAGAGGAAAACAATCTACACAAATGCTCAGATGTTCTGAGCATGGAGTGTTTAGGGAAATGCAATAGTTGGAGATTAGAGTTCAAGAAACTTAGCGATGAGAAATAAGACTGAAGATGTGGAGAAAGCCATTCATTAAATAACAGCAACTTTCTAGAAACTACTCCCTTAGACAATTTCTTGCCTTTTACCTGAGTCTGGGTTGTTTCCCTCAAAGATCAGTTATTTGGGGGGCTGGCAAGGACCAGAGCCAATGAATGTTGGCATCAGCAAGAAGTGAGAACTACCATTGCTGAAGTTTTACTATAATAGTACAACTAGAGGTGGGGTAGAGGGAAAGTGACAAGAGAAAGCTAGTGAAGGAATAGGTTTGCATCAGCCAATCAGAATTACTAATTGCAATCTGAGCTCCATTTTTCTCATAGGAAGAAATGGAACAGCAATGACAATCACAGAACAGACACTGCTCAGGTGCCAGGTGCAATGTTAGGCACATAAGAGATTTTCTCCTCACAGTGGCATTCAGTAGGTACTATCATCCACACTTTTTAGATGAGGAAACTAATATGTACAGGGATTAAGAAACTTGCCCAAATTCAAACAGGCAGTTCAGATTTGAATTGGGTTTCAAACCAAAGCAGAGGCGTGCCCCAGGGCCCCATAGCATTAATTCTCCCCTCCCCTGCTCAGCAGGGCTCTACTCTCAACCTTATACAAAGCTGGTGTGGCCCATCACAAGAACTGAAAAATCAGGTTCATTGGGAAAAGAGAAATTTTTTTCTCTTTTTCTGTAACTGTCTCTAGCTGTTGCTGCCCAGGCCCTGATTATATTCAATCAGGAAATAAAGCTCAGAGAACCAGCAAGTTATCCACAGCACCAGAGTGCCATCAGAGGCTCACAATCAGGAGGGATAAAGCCATAAATAAGTCCTTGCAATGACTTCACTCATTGCTTTGTCCTTTAATAATAAAGAGAAATCAGTGAATTACTGAAAGGCCAACAACACACTTCTCTATAACCCTATAACCCAGAGAGCCCAGGGAGAACCTTCTGGGGTTGCAGCTCCCAAGCAGCAGGCCCTGCAGTGATGAGACAAAGTGGAAGAGGCTGATGATCAGACATCAAGGCCTCTTGGAAGAAAAGAATCTTGTTATGGTTCTTCAAGAAAGAGGAAAATATAGCATCGTACAAGGGCTTCAAGGCATCACACAGAAGGAATGAAGAGCATGGATGGAATGACAACAGTCTCCAGTAATCATGACCATAGAAACTATAGACAGCTCAAAGCCAGAGCTGCAGTCCACTGGCACACTTTCACAGATCCTCTGTAAGGTGATGGACACGAAACCAGATGCCCAGGTCTCCCTGCAAGGCAGATTTCATCGTCCCAGCTACTGGGAGAGCTGTCAGCAGGCAGCCTTCAGCTGTCAGCCCTTTCAGGAATTGTCTCACCCAAAGTCACACATCAATGTCAAATGGAGGCAGCAGGATAAAAGGCCAGGCCAAAGCAGGACAAGTCTGATGGGCTTGTATAGGTTCCTGGGCTCCTATGTGGCAATGTGGCTTCCCTCTGTCTATCCTGTTTCCTCCCTCTCCCTTCCACAAATGTTGATCTGAAGTATTCTCCCTAATAAGCACACTGCATGTCAACTCTGTTTCAGAGATGAATTCCCAGCACAGCCTGCCTGCCACAAGGCTGTGTTTTAACCTTATCCCTAGATTCGTCCAATGTCCCTATCTTAATTTTATATAAGCCCCATACATCCCTCCGTATTAGGCAACCAGATTCAGGGATCTTCTGTGATAAAAGAAAGACTGAAGGGATAATGGAGAATACAGAGAGAGAGGCTAAATGACCTACAATACAAAGAGCTGAGAGGGAAAAGGGGACAAATAAGAATAAATCCTGCATAGACTGGCAGTTGGAGGAAGTTTTCAAGGTTTGATAGATGAGAGTCTAGTTTGGCCAAAAGAAGATTGTATTAGTGATAAAACAGGTTTTAAGAGGAGTCACTGATTATGAATTGTAGCCCCATTAGTATTTTTCAGGAGACAAAAGTAAAAATTGGAATCACTTTTTAATTACTCCCGAGTGCTACACTATGTGTTTAATATATGATTCCACACGGAATTTGAGGCCCTGACCTTTATGGGGTGTATTAGTGAGGGTAATTAACATTAGCTGCTTCAACAATCCAAAATCGCAGTGGCTTAATATAATAAAGGCTTATTTCTCACTCACATCATAGTTGATTTGGGAGGGGGGTGGCTCCTTTTGGTAACTTGCCTCCAAATAGTCCATCTTCATAATGCTGCCATTTTAAACATTGTCACTCAATCTCTGGGTCCCTATGCCACCCAAATAGCTTCTCATTTACCTCTATGCCCCACCCCACCCCCCAAAAAAATCCTTGATCTACTTTTCTCTACCTTGTTTTCCACTCTGAGAGGCTCATCTGTTTGGATTACAGATCATAAGGACCCTTTCACCTCTGGCTTCCCATTGAGTTTGGCCAATGGGGATAAAGAAAGATAAAAGAAGGGGAAGGTTAATTTCTCCAGTTTCACCCCCACTGGGTCACCTTGAGAAGACTAGGTCACTTGACAAAGGTCCCAGTTCTCCCCAATAGTTCTCAATACACCCCTCACTATCTTCATACTCTTTAATTATTTGCATTTGCACCTTCAGGCCTCAGATTAGTAACAGCCCTACTGTCCTTTGTGACAGGGCACTTTAACATCCCTTGTGGCTTCCCTAGCCCTCACCCACACCTTTATAAATAGCCTTTTAGTTAAACTTCATTGGATAATACTAATTTTAATGTAGCTTCTGTTTCCTGCTGTAACCAGGACTGATACCCCAAGAAAGAGAGCTGGGAGGCAGAGTATTCTGTGTGCCCAGGAAAAAGGGAAATGACCTAGAATTTGGAACACTGAGCATTTTCTCCATCACCCTCTTCCAAAGGTTCTTGCTTTTGTTTTTGTTTTTGGAGAAACAAATGCTGTCGACATGCAGGGATAATTTTCTTAGTCTTTTCTCTCCATTTTATACTGTAATTATACATGAAGTTTTTACCCTGCTTTATTTACTTATTTTCATTCAGTTCAACATATACAAGTATTTTTATTTCCCCTAAGACTTCCTTTTTGACCCATGAATTATTTAGAACTGTGTTGTGTTGTTTAGTTTTCATATGTTTGGAGATTTTCCCATTACCTTTCTGTTACTGATTTCTGGTTTAATTCCATGTGGTTCTTTTAAATTTGTTGAGGTTCATTTTCTGGTCCAGGATATGGTCTGCTGTTGTTGGGCAGAATGTTCTATCCATTGGATCCTGTTGATTGATGGTACTGAGTTCTTCTACATCCTTGCTGATTTTCTAATTGTTTTATCAATTGTTGAAGAGAGGGATATTGAAGCATTCAACCATAATTGTGGATTTACCTATTTCTCTTTTCAGTTCCATCAGGTTTTTTTTGGCATGGTTTGTAGCTCTGTTGTTAGGTGCACTGATATTTAGAGTTGTTATGTCTTCTTGGTAAACTGACCCTTTCATAATGTAAGGTCCCTTTCTGTCCCTGGTAATTTTCTTTGTTCTGAAGTCTCTTTTTCTTTTCCTGGTGTTAAAATAGCCACTCCTATTCTGCTTTATTCTGATTATTGATATATAATTTTTCCATCATTCTTTCATCCTTTACTTTTCTTACTGTAATGTTACATTTGAAGTTCTTATGGATGGCATGTAGTTTTATCATATTTTTGTCCACTATTAATCTCTGTGTTTTAATTGGTGCATTAGAGCATTAAATTAAAATAATTGACATATTAGGGCTTCAGGCTTCCATTTTAGTTCTTGTTTTTTATTTGTTTCCTCTGTTTTTCATTTCTGTTTCCTTTTTCCTGCCTCCATTCAGGTTACCTGATCATTTCTTTAGAATTCCACTGTGCTTTATCTATAGTGTTTTTGAGTGTATCCCTTCATACATATATTTTTAGTAAGTGCTCTAAGTATTACATTATATATACATATCACAGTCTACTGATATTTGCATTTTATCAGTTCACATAACATGCAGAAACCTTATCTGCTCTTAAGTCTCTTTACCCTACCCCACTTACAGTGTTAAATATTTCCTCTATATACTTTGAAAATCATAACAGTATTACAATTTTTGCATCAATCATCAGACATATCTAAAAAATCAATATAGACAGAAAGTCCACTGTATTTATTCACATTTTTAGTCTTTTTATTGTTCTTTCTTCATTTTTAAAGTTCCACAATTCCTTCTCTTATCATTTCTTCTCTGTTTAGGGAATTTCCTCTAACTATTCTTATAGGATAGGTCTGCTGGTGACAAGGTCTGTTAGTTTTCCTTCATCTTATAATGTCTTCATTGTTTCTTCTTTTCTGAAGAATATTTTCACTAGATATGAATTTCTGGGTTGACGGATCTTTTCTTTCAGCATTGGAAAAGTAATATGCCATTTTGTTCTGTCCTCCATGGCTCTTGATAAGAAATCTGTTGTCATACAAATTGTTTTTTCCATGTGGGTAAGGTATGATTCATCTTTGGCTTTTTTTCAAGAATGTTTCTTTGTCTTTAGTATAAAGTTTGGCTATGTTATATCTTAACATTAATTTCTTGGAGATACAATACTTTGGGTTTGCTCAGATTCTTGAAATTGATGTTTATGTCTTTAGCCAAATTCGAGACATTTTAAAACATTATATATTCAAATACCCTTTAACTCCACCCTTTTTCTCCTGTCCTGTGTCTATAACATGATATTCTATTATAGTCCCTCAGGTCTCTGAGACTTTGTTCATTTGTTAAGTCTATTTTCCTTGTTTCAAATTGAGTAATCTTTATTGTTCCATCTTCAAGTTCACTGATTCTTGAATCTGTTCATTCCTTTCTACTGCTGAGTCTATCCATTGAGGGTCCTTTTCTGAGGTTTTTTTAAGTTTAGTTATTTATGATTCATCACTAAAATTTCCATTTGGTTCTTCTTTACAACTTTTTTCCGAGACTTTCTTTTTCTCATTTATTTCAAGCATGTTCATAATTGCTCACTAAGGCATTCGTGTTGGCTGCTTTAAAATCCTTGTTAGCTATTCCAAAATCTGTGTCTTCTAGATATTGGCATCTGTCGATTGTTCTCATTCATGTTGAGATTTTCCCAGTTCTTGGTATAATATGTGAGTTTCACTTATATCCTGAACATTTTTCTATTATAAAACCCTGGTTCTTATTTCAATCTTCTTTTTTGCAGTCCTCCTTTGAATCCATGCCATTTCATTATTGCCAGGTGGGGATGGAAGTTCAAGTTCGGTACTCAACCTCCATTTAGGGTGGAGGGGTGCCTTATTACTACTGAAGGATAGGACTCGTGCTTCCCCACTAGGCCTTCACTGGTACCACCATGGCTGGTTAGTGAGGGGCACCACACTTCATTACTGCTCCCCTTGTGATGAGGGTAGACATCAGGGCTCACTGCTTGTTCTTTGATGATGTGGGGTTGGAGTGGTGCACAAATTTTTTTTTCATGGTGTTTGAGAATGATCTCTTTTGCTATACCACCACTTTCCTGGTCCTTTGGCTAGAGAGAACAGGCTTTTCTTGGATATTTTTTTTTCTCTGCACCCATTAGCATTTCTAGATTTGCTGATTTCTCTAGAACCCAGTGCAGGATATATGAAGCAAAAAGAAAACCCAAAGAGCTCATCATTGTGTCTTAGATCTCAAGGTCCCTAGCTGGTCTGCTTTCTTCTCTCTACCTTTCAGAGTTTTCCTATGTTTCTTTTGTGGATAATACCCTAATATTTGTGCTATACTTAGTGAAAGGAGTAGATAGAAGTGGCCTTCATATATATATGAATATGCAGTACATATATGTGTATTTACTTTACCACTAAAGTACTATATCACGCATATTATAAAGTAAATTTTTTTAAATAATTAAAAATGAAATTCTATGAGTTACCTTATGCACCATACTGAAAACCAGTGCTTAGATTCCATACAAGGATCAGAGAAAGGGACCTCCCTTCTATTACCTGCCAGTAGGTTCTGCTGTATTCCACAGACACCCCTCAGGAACCTGTACCCATGCTGTTCAGACATGTGTTCCCTTGTGCAGCTCCTGAGCACATCGTGAAGAGAAGTTGCAGGTGTGACCCTCTGCTCTATAGGGAACCCAGGAAGAAATGGATGGGCTGGCTCTGTTTAGGCTTAATGTACCCTTTAGGAGACAAGTCAGTTATGTTGATAAACAAGACTCTGAAAGGGACACAAATCAATGACAGAAGTCTTCATGTCATGACTCTATGTAATGCCCCATGGGTAGCTATAGTTTTAAGCACTCAAAAAAATCAGAAAATCCATTCCCAATCTCAAGTCCTGCTGAGCTTCTGTGGCTGCCAGTAGCACAGCCTGTTCTTCAAAGCTGATGCTGGTGATATCTACAACGTTTTGCATCTTTAAATGGCCTTAGGTAAAAGCAAGAGAGGTTGCCAACCATGGGACAGGATTTCATATCAAACAGGAAGACTTTGTGGCCTCAAACTGATGCCCCTGCTCTACTTCAGAGGCATGAAAAACTTGCCTTCCTTCCCTCCCTTCCCCTGTACATTTACTGGTACATAAATACACACCTACATTTAGCAACTATTTATTGAACTTCTACTCTACATAAGGGAATAAACTAAGCACAGCAGTAAGAAAGATCACCAAACCAGACATGATTCCATTATGAACTAGTGAGAGAGGGATTCTTATGCTGAGACTCTACTGCTTTAACTTACACATGGCAAATACATGGCATGAATGCTACCTAAATCCTCACCCACAGCAGACATCACTAATCAAACATGTCACAGTGCACAGCTGGCTTCAGACACCTCTCAACACATTTTCCCTATATTCACCACCTATCAATGACAGATAACCCACAAGATGGAATATGTTTGCCACCTCCAGATAAGGCTTTGTTCTCTACTCCAGCTCTGTCTCATTTAGATCCTTTCAATGGTTTGTGGAAAAAAAATAGCTTACATGTTCCTGAGATTTGACGCTTATTATCTAGAATTGCTCTGATTGGTGAAAGACTTGGTGTGTGCTTGATTATGTTTAGTGTGAATCATCCTTATAAACTGATAATTTTTTTGAATTATGTAAGCAGAACATCTGTAATGCAGTGCTGTCCCTTTAAGATATTACTATGATGCAACTTACATATTTGAAAATAAATTTGATTTTTAATAAATGTTTTCCTTAAAAAAAATCTAAATGCACAGTTGCAGGCTTCCTTGGGAAAGCCTTAATTGTTGCAGTCTCCAAGATCTATGGATAACTCAGAAAATGGGAAATGAGCAATCATATGTCTCACCCACTTACTTTCCCTCTGTCTTGGGCTGCCTTGCTACATCTGACAGTCAGGGTGAGAATGGCACAAATCTTTCTAATGGCAATTCCAGCCACACCTTCTCCAGTGAAATGATCTCTTTGCGGTCTGCTAGTATGGAACAGAACTTCAGGAAACATAAATTTTAATCAAAACCATAAATCCATCCTTAAACTCCTCTTAGAAATATAGTCAATTCTCATTACCCATAGCACTTAAGATTCTATAACAAATACTGAATTAAGCAAATACTGAACCATTGCTCCTCGGGGAGATACAGAGTTAGGTTCCTGCAAGCCTCAGGTCACAACATGATCATCAACTGATTAATTCGCAACCTTGTTTTATGTATGTTTCTATTTAATGACATCTTACTTAGTATATAGTTGATTGGTTCACACTGAATAAATGGCCAACAGCACTGTCACTCATGCCTGAAGAAAGCTAATCTAACACACATATTTTCTTATATAAGACACATCACAGCCTTCTTGCACTTAGGAACACTAGACAGTACTTTAGCACCTATAGGCCTTCCCTTCCCCTCCCCCACAGGCCATTTTAAATAGCAAAATCACCAATGAAAACCCCGAAAATGCAAAACCTGGCACTAAATAGATTACAAAAAGCACAGTTGTTTGCCCAATGAGAGCTGAAACAAGAAGGCAGTCTCCATGTTGCACCATAGCTGGAAACATGGGTCAATGACTTAAGTTTTCCCCTGCTTTGCCCATGCATGCAAATAACCACAAAAGTGTAATAAGTATTGATTTGAGGAATTACAAATAAATTTTACCAGGTAGGCAGATTCACAATAGAATCCATGAATAATGAGAATTGACTATGTTACTGTCATGATTCAGTTAAGCTGTGTACTATCTGTCACATTAGGAGGTCAAGAGAATCTCCAAAGACTTTAATATGAAGAAACTGTTTCAAATATTTGTTGCAAATCCAGGAAAAATGTAGAGTTCTATCACTACAACCTGTTGTAGATTTATTTTGTCTCCATAAACCACCCTATTCCCTGCTTCCAATCTATTTCTTGGCTTACAGTGCAATTGAAACAAATACCTACTTAGGGATTCTTTGTGGAGTGTTTAAACTAACTAACTAACTAACTAACTAACTAACTAACTTTCTTTCTCTGTCATTTTTTTAGCTTCCATATAAGCATTCTTGTAATATCCAGCACCATTTTAATTTATTTCTCTACTTTGAACACTTTTTCTAATTCAAAGTAGTTGAGTGGAGGCCAATGTAAGTATGAGAGAACCTCTACCAATCTCACCCTGTGCAATCTAAATTTTATTCACTTCTGCAAAAAGATTTGTCCCATCTTGCTCCTTTCTCTGGAGGGAGAGCCTGGAACTCACTGACCAAAGCAATCCACTGAAAAAGACAACCAGGTCAAATGAGGTAACAGTCCCAAATAGCAGGTATGGACCCTCCATCCTTGAACTTCTCAGGCACCTGTGCATGGGGAAAGGATTATGTCATATTGCACTCTGGGGACCACTTCTTAGTATGGAAGCAAATGAGAGACTGCTGGAAGAAGGCCTAGGTTAGGTGCTGCAATAATCCTAGACAGAGAACTTTCCCCTTCATTGGTGGAGTACGTTGGGCCAAGGGAAGTCAGTGCCTAGAAAATGAAGTAATGTCATGCAAAGGTGTCTCTCAATTTACTCTTTAGGGAGACATCCCAACTTGGAAGCTCTGTGCCAGCTACAAATCCTGCAGGTAATACCCAAAAATGACTTTTCCATTAGAAGGTGGAGATAGCTATGGTGTCCTTTCATGCAAATGTGCCCAGTTTGGCTTCATACTACCTAAAGATCCATCCCTGAATTCTAAAGACTATGGAAATGAAGGAAGGGATTTCATTAAAAAAGAAGTTCAGAAGGAACCCCAGCAGTTTGCTACAGATAGATTTCCACTGTTAGGCAAAGTGACATCAGCTCTTCAAACTGTGAGGGTATCCTTAAGCAGATGTTTGGAAAGAAAGACAAATGTGCAGATTAACTTCCTCTTTCTTCATCAGCCTCCCTCCTATCCTTCTCTCACACACACTGGACTTGACACACAATACTGACGTGGTCCTCCGAGATGAGGCACTGAGGTGCAGGAGGAAGCAGAAGCTGTGTGTTAAGTGACTCCTAGAAGGGCACTATGGTGTCTTTTCCTGCATGGGAAACATTTATGCCCAGCTTGTCCCCATTTCCAGTGCCAATCTCATCTGGTTAGCTGCCTCTACTTCCAGCTTCATGCAATTCTCTTCAACAGCTGCACAAAGCAGACTTTTTCCAAAGTCTAATGAATGAGTTCACCTGGCTGAGCTGTTATGTGTTCTGTTTGTACTTTCTTACTAAATCTTTTGGTAATAAAATACCATATTTATGGTTTTGAAAATGAAAAAAAAACCCTCATACATCTTAAAAGTCCCTTCATGCACAAGATGCTTCCAGCAAATGGGCTTAACAAGTGTCCACTAATTAGATATTTCATTCTGTATTCTGCTTGCATTTGTCATTTTATTTGTATTATATTATCTGGCACACAAAGTGAGTTAGTAGTACAGTATTTGTATTACTCTGAGTACTAAGTATGCAGGTTTCCTGTATCATTGAGTTGCTACTATTACAGCTCACACATGAAATGGCTAAAAGTTACTAGCTCAAAATTATGACAAAAAGACCTTGAGAACATCAACTATGTAAATAAATGGCAACATGTGAGCTGTCCAACAATGTCAGTGTTGGTTTATCTGTACAGGCTCTGCAATGAGATGGATTTATTTACATTGGTATGTAGTCTACCAACATTTTTAGCATCTAACAATTTTCTGCAAAAAGAGCAACTAATTTGTAAACACCACCAGAATATTTTCTACCTGCTCTGTGATGTTTGAGGGTGTATTTTGTTTTCATGTTTTATGTGGCTCTTGTTTTCATTTCTGTTTTGAGTGTAAAGCTATACATAAAGTTGCAGTAGTTAAATCTTTGTCTTGCTGAAAAAAGAAAGGAACTAAAGGTGTGCATGATAATTGATGTATATGAGAGGAGAAATTTGAACGAAAATGCTTTAGAGAGAAAGTCAGGGGTAATTGTCAGGTTGTGAGAATTGTTTTTCCTATAGGGTATAGAATTTTTGAATAAAGAAAGTATTTCTCATAAGATTGGGAATAGGCAAAGTGATAATAAGTTTAGCTCTGTGTTGCATGCTCCTTTAAAAAGGAACATACATAATATAATAAAAGGATTTTAAAGTGTTTATAATGAGTTATATAAACAGATTTCTTGCAGGATGACTTGTTCTCTAGCTGTGACCTTACCACTTCAAATAGATGTAATTCAAATTAATTTTTCATGAAAAAGAATCAACAAAATAATTTTCTAAGAAAAAAAAAAGTATAAAGTGAAATAGTCCACAGTTGGAATGAGGACTCCCATTGTTATCAGGAATCCAATCTCCTTCTATCTTAATCTTTCACCAATCAACAGCTTCACCTCATGATCTAATAATGGCTACTTAAGCTCCAGCCATTACATCCACATCCAAAACAATGGGAAGGTCAAAAATGTCTTCTTCTAAAGGAGTCATATCCCATCAGATATCCTTCCCACAGGTGCCAGACAATACTTTATATCCAGAACTTCCTCACCTGGACCTACTTAAATGCAAGAGAGGCTGAGAAATGTGGTCTTTCAGCTGGGCATGTTGCTGCTCTGAGAGAATTTAGGGCTCAATTATTAAAGTAGGAGGGATGA
The DNA here is from genome assembly GCA_028533065.1 of Trachops cirrhosus. Taxonomy (NCBI): domain Eukaryota; kingdom Metazoa; phylum Chordata; class Mammalia; order Chiroptera; family Phyllostomidae; genus Trachops; species Trachops cirrhosus. Next base: position 23,764,566 of record CM052550.1, on the reverse strand, counting down.
ATGAATATTCGAAAGTAGATGGAAATCTACAAGTTTTTCTAGGAGAGAGGAAAAATGAGACAAGAGCTCCATGCCCTGACTGGGCCTACAGGAGAGACAGATATTAATGAAAGAACCACACCAATACAGGTGAAATCACAACTGGGGTAAGTTAGATGAGTCTGTAGTAAGAGGAATTGGCAACTCAGCTGGGCTCTAACTGCAGAGCTGAGGAGTTGATGATGGGCTGGAAGAGAGAGAAGAAAGCACTTCCCAGTAGCTGAGGGATGTATTAAATAAGCCAAACAGAGAGTCAGGGGCCAACCCTAAGGCCCTGCAGGTGAAAGAAGCTGACCTCCTAGCCCCTTCTAGTAGCCTCGGGGAACATTTGCCAGAGTGGGGACAGGAATTCCATGGCTGGAGTTCCACTTTGGAAACTTCCTGGCTATGTGGGATGTGAGAAGTAGCCTTTCAGGTAGAAGTTATTGCAAAAATTCATGCTAGCAGGTGGTCAAGCAGATTAGGGGAATGACAGTGAAAATACAGAAAAGTGATGGTTTCCAAAAAAAGTCAGCCTGCCCTGAAATACTCAGGGTATAAAGCAAGAGCTTTCTCTTGGGACGGCCACACTGTGGGGATGCTTCCTTCAGGCAAGAGAAACAATCATTTCGTGATCTGTAGTTCTACCTACGTAGGCCTGGGTGGGCAGGCACACTTCTGAGGAAATTGAGCAGCATTTAGAGATGTGGGCACCCTGTGGTCCATAGCACCATATAATAATGAGTCTGGGGGGGAGGGGGCCGTAGGAGAGAAACTGGCCAGGGCCCACTGGCAGCCTGTGATTTTTGTCCTTCGTGCATTTTCCTGGCTCCCAGCTGGGTTTCTGATGTGGAGCAGAGGCTCACCCAGGTGAGCACACTGACTGGCAGGACCTGAGAGGGCTCACTGTGACCAAGGCATCTTGGTGGGGGATGGTGAGGACTGAAATAGTGGGATCCTCACTGTTTTACCTGCAGCTTCTGCCTGGCCCAAAGAAGACCCTCTATATATTTAATATTTATTAAATGCACAGATTAATACATCCACTGCTCTATGATCAGACTAGAGAAGTAGTAGGAGAAAAAAGGAAGGAAAATAATGGGGTACCTCCAGTGGGAGAGAATAAACCAGGGAAAAAGGTGGAAATTCACAGAGCAGATTTTGTGTAAACTCTCCCTGCCTATGGGGCATCCCCATCATGATAAAGAGCTGTTGCTACAACAGCTTCCTCTTCTGCTTCATGTCCCCCTTTGCCTATGTGGGCACCATTATCACTGCCGGCCAAGTTCTCTCTGACTTCACTGCTTCCTTGAAGTTCCCACTCATAATGCCCTCTCCAAGAAGTCTGCACATTCTGCCTTCATTCCAACTTCTCAAACCCCTCCTCTAGCTCAGTGCCTTAAGTCCAGGAAGTACATTCACTGTGGTAGATGCCTTTTGACTCAAGTTCTAGCAGCAATATCTCACCATGGGCTCTGGAGTCAGGCATACTTGTTGGGGTTGGATTCCAGTTCATATGTCCACAAAATTGGAGGTAATCATAGTGCTGACTTATCTGGTTGTGACCACTTAATAAGAGGGTCCATGAAAAACACTTAATACCATCCTAGTTCCTAGTGGTCACTCAGTAAATTAAGCACAGCTATTCCACATGACCTTGCTGCCTGTCCCTCCCTCCCCCACATTCTTTCTTAATTTCAGAGCTGGTGGCTCTTGTAGCATAACCGCAACCCTTAAGTTAGGCTATAAAAACAGTAAACTCATTTTATACAAACAATCTGGTGAGAAAAGTTTCATTATTATTATCCCCATTTTTCCCATGAAGAAAATGAGGCACAGAAAGGTAAGGTAACTTGACCAAGGGCACAAAGCTTAAGGGTGGCAACAACCGAATTTAAACCCAGGCAGTTTTCATAAAGCCCACACAATTAACCCTATACTCAGACCAGAAGAAACAGTTGTCCTTAATTCCTAAGGAGAATTTTGTCAAGTCTCCTCCAAAGAATCTGAAAGGGTAAGCCTCTCCCTGCCCCTCCTCACCTGAGAAACCTAAAGCTCTCCACTTGCCCTCCAGAGATATGATTTGAATGCTGGTATCTGAGGCTGTGTCCATGGTACAAAAGCACGGATAGATCCCAGGCTGAGACTAGAGAAGGAAATCGAGAGGACAGGAAGATGAAGACAGGATGCTGAGATTTACCACCCACAGTAAATCTAAGCATCTTGAAAGGCAACTAGCTGACAAAAGGAAAAAAAACATTTGCACTTGCCATTCATTCATTCAATATTTGCTGTATTAGTATTTACTACAAGAACAAGAAAATGCTCGTTCTCACTGAGCCTATCTTCTGGTGCAGGAAGGTAGCCAGTGTTCGAGTCAGAAAGCAGAAAACATACATATTAGAGAGTATTAAGTGCCTTGCAGAGATGTGATAGATCAGGGATTCTCTAACTCAACTGCACATTAAAATCACCTGAATTAGTTTTAAAAATCCAAATGCTCAGGCTGCTTACCATACCAATTAAATCATACTCCATGGTAGGTAGGACCTGGGCATTAGTATTTTTAAAATCCAAGTAAATCCAACATATAGCCAGGGCTGCAAACCTCCTTGACAGAGACAGACAGAGTGTGGAAGTCATCTCTGAGATAGTAGCTTTGAACAATGACCTGAATGTCCAGGAGACAGGCATACAAAGATCCAAAGGAAGACCACTCCTGGCAAAGGTCCGTAAACCCTAAGCCTAAACTTCCTGTGTTTATAATCAGCAGCCACTAGGCTTATTTTCTCACAGTTAATAGACAGTGTTATTCACCAGGGTTCTGAGTTGTAGGCAACAGAAACCAGATTTTGCTACGTTAAGTAGAGAAGTAATTTAGAGAAGGCAATTGGAGTCCACAGAATGAATAAGAAGATGGAAGAAACAACTTTGAAAATGGGCATGAACCAAGCCAGTCTTTGAGAACCAGGAGTCAGCATCTTTTGGCAAACCAGCAGGACAAAGAAGCTACCACCATGCTACAGATCCTACTGCAGCTGCCCTCAATAAATTCTAACTATCCTTTTATCTGGCCCCACTGAAACATGACTGACCAAGTGGAGAGCATACGGCCACTCTCCACTTCCAGAGAATCTCCCTGCTATAGCTTCCATAGTAGGAGTCAGAGTATGAGATACCACCAATATCAAACAATCCAGAGGAGCTGGGTGCAGGACAGCCAGGAAATGAGATCCATCTACCACAGACAACATCGGCATGCCCTTCCCAGCTTGTGGTGCATAGGGTGTGATCATGTCAGTTTTCGCTCCATGAAAACAAGTGTATTGCCTTTTGTTTCTTTGCCTTGTAATCTTCTTGCCCCACTCCCATCGAATGGTTATTTCTCTTTTCAAACTGCACATTCCAAGCAGAGATCTCTTGAATCAGTAAAGTTGTTTTCATTTTATATCTTGCAAATGTGCTCAAAGAAAAATTTAAAAAGAAAGTCTAGATTGCTTTGTGATTCCTGTACTTCCTTTACCTTTTACCATTCACCCTCCAAGTGCATCTTTCTCCAGATTTAAGCCAACTATGGCCCTGACACACTTTCCCTAAGCATCACCCCATCAGCCTTCACTCACAGACTGGAGTGAAAGTCACAGGATGGAAAGACACTCTGCCACAGACCCTCCTTCCAAGTTTTCTTCCCAATTCCAAGATTCAATTGTACCACCCAGCAATGTATCCTCTTTGTGTACAATGCCTAAAAAACTTGTCTTTTAAATAATTCTGATTAAAGAATGAAAGAATTACATTCTAAAATTTGCAAATCCATAATATTCTAAAAAAAATTAACCCATGGAGTAAAAGTTCTATTTAAAAATATGCTCTGAAACTTCAGAGTATATTTTTACTCATACAAGTTATGAGACCAATTTTGACAGACAGCTTCTATTGCCTTTGGCATTTCAATAATGACCTCAGAACTGCCAGTGACCTGCTGGCACACTTGGTAAAGTGACATTCTGCTCCATTTCTTCCCCTATTATAATGTTATGGGAGCAAGTATGAGGGAAAGGAGAGAAAGAATAAAGGTGGGAAGGCAGGAAAGGGAAAGACTAAGTGGGAGGGGAAAAAAGTAAAGTGTGGTGGAATAATTATTTCCAAAGATGTCCATATCCAAATCCTCAGAACCTGTGAATATGTTATGTTACATGGCAAAGTGGAATTAAGGTTGTAAGTGGAATTAAGATTGCTAATCAGCTGACTTTAAAATAAGAAGAGTATCCTATATTATCCAGGTAGGTCCAGTGTAATCACAAGGGTCCTTAAAAGTGGAAGAGGGAGGCAGGAGAGAATCAGAGGAGGTATGACCACTGGAGCAGGGTCTGAGAAATGTAATGTTGCTGTCTTTAAAGATGTTAAAAGGAGCTACCAGTCAATGATGGGAGTGGCTTCCAGAAGGTAGAAAAAGCAAGGAAATGGATTCTTCTTCCTAGAGCCTCCATAAGGAATGCAGCACTACTAACACCTTGATTTAGCCTAGTGAGATCTGTTTTTAATTTCTGATCTACATAACTGTATGGTAATTAATCTGTATTTTTTAAGCCACCAAGTTTGTGTTAATTTGTGACAGCAGTAATAGGAAAGTAATATACAAAGCAGAAGGAAGAAGGAAGGAAGCATTTCTTGGTATAACACCTGTGGGCCAGGCAGTGGGCTGGGAGAAATAACACAAGCTCTTGCACTTTATTGCATTTGTGGTGCATTCTGGACATTTGAAACAGATTCTCTCTCAAGCAAATGAGCTCGCTTCGAGTTCAAGGAAGGTATGACCACCCTGAGTGTTACAGAACAGGACGGGGTGGGCGGGGGTGGTACACAATTATTGGCCCACCCAGGGATGCCAAAAACTGTTACAGAACAAAGGGGCCAAGCAGAGGATGGGCCAAATAGTATTTACCAATAATATTACCTGGGGAACCCCCCAGGTTTGTTATGTCCACCACCTTATAGGAAAGAGATCTCTCAATGCCAGAGATTTGTAAAAAGGAAAGGAAATATTTATTTAATGCTATACAGGCTTAAAGTAGTGACCTAATGTCTTCGTTAAAATATCAAAGTCCTTTAGGATACCCACAGACGCCCACAGTGCTTCCTTCTCCCCCTGCCCTAATTCAGGGTACCCTAACTCAGGAAAAGAAGCAAACATCCGGAATCCAGGCTCCTGACACCGTCAGTTGTGTCGCAGTCCAGGCAGGATCTCCAATTAATCCAAAGCCATGTGGCACATTCTCATGGCCTACTGGCAAGAGTTCTTTCACCCTTCTTCTAGGCAAAGTCTCTCCTGCTTCCCAGGCCACGCGGCCAAAGGGAGCACCCCAAAGCTGCGTGGTCCTCTTCTACCAGAGCTGCAGGGGTCTGCACTCTGGCAAAACTGTGTGGATTTCTCTGCAAAGCTGCGGGGAGGAGGGGTCACCACTCTGCCAAAGCCAAGTGGTGATTCTCTGCTAAAGCCACATGGTTCCCTCTGCAGTGCCACAGCCGCATGGTTCTCTCTGCACTGGCTGTGGTCTTCTCTCTCACTTGGCTGAGGGAGTTCCTCACAAGGCCAAAGTCGATTGGTCCTCTCCCCTTAATGGCCATGGTCCTCCCTCTGATGGCGGCTGTGTCTGAGTTTTAAATCCCCGCGCCAATCTTCCTCTGCAGCCCCATTTCCAACTCTTCCCACAATCGGCTACACTTGTCAGGATTCCCATATCCTTCCAGCTTTACTGGGCGGCCATAGTGAGTCTGGGCAGGCATGGCCCCAGAGCATTGAGCCAATCTTCTCCAAGCTCTCAGCAGGCCCTGTAACTCGGGGGACCTGCCCCCCAGTTACACTTGAGGGGGAAATTACTTCCATCTCCCTGGCTCAAAAGAGGGCCACATCTATTTAACATATCTATGCAATCAGTTAAAGGTTATAAATATGTTAAATGACCATGCCAGAGGTTAGCTGCAAAGCTGTTGCTATGCAAAACAGCCCTAAATGGCCCTGCTCCATTTGTCCCTTCCCCCAACCCACACCTGTGGCAGGGAGGGGTGAGGACACTTATATATCTTTCTAATATTTCCTGGACACCTTGAGCTCTGGACCCCATTCCAAGTCCCTATTTGGGGCTCCCCTCTTGGCTGCACACTGTTTTATGAGCAGATATGTAAAACCAAATGTTAGGGTGGGTATTAAGATAGTAAAAGTAATTCACGGACAGAAAATGAAAAGTCTTGTTTGTGAGGCAGGAGATGAGGCAGAGCATCCCTAGTTAAAAAATATGGACAACTTGCCCTTCATCTAAGCCACATGGTACATGAGAATTTACCATGAGCTCATCACTGAGAGAAATGTGGAAAGATGGTGCCAAAGGAGCCATGGAAAGTCAAACTTCAAGACAGGCTAAACTCCAAGGAGACCACAGCAAGCTACCACTCCACACCCACTAGGATGGCTATAACCAAAACAATAGAGGACAAAAAGTGTGGGCAAGGATGTGGAGAAATTGGAACCCTCCTGCATTGCTGATGGGATTGTGAAATAGTGCAGCCACTTTAGAAAACAGTCTATCAGTTCTTCAGAAAAGTAAATAGAAAGTCACCACATGACCCAGAAATTCCACTCCTAGATATGTTATGAGAAATAAAGCTGGCTCTTTGTCCCAGGCCCCAGATAACTGCTGGCTCTTTGTTCCGGGCCCCAGGTAACTTCCGCATTCTGCTTCTGTACCTTTAGCTTCCGCATTCCACCTCTGTGCCCCTTGCTTGCGCCGCATAGCCCCTCCCTGCCTTTTCCCACCTCACTACGAGAGTATTTAACCACCTACCCGACCCCTACCCCTGTGCCCAGAATTTGGAGTTCCTCTCCTCTGGGTCCGTGTGGGTAAATAAAAAGGCTTACTCCACCACCCTGAATCGTGTAAGAGTCCATTTTTCCGCAACAGATATACACCCAAGAGAAATGAAAACATATGTCCACAAAAAATGTATACATGAATATTCGTAGCAGCATTATTCATAATAACCAAAAGGTAGAAAAAAACCCAAGTGTCCATTAATCAATCAATGATATATCCACAAAATGAAGTAATATTCTGCCATAAAAATGAATGAAGTACTGATAAATGCTACAATATGGATGAATCTTGAGAACCAAGGAAATTTTCATTATGCTAAGTGAAAGAAGCCAACAGGAAATGCCACATATTGTATGATTCCATTTATACAAAATATCCAAATAGGCAAATCTATAGAAACAGAAAGTAGATTAGTTCACTAGTGCTGGGGAGAGGGATGAGGGTATTAGTGAGGATGGATATGGGATTCCTTTTTAGGGTGATAAAAATGTTCAAAGGCTAATTGTGGGGATGGTGGACCCACTCTATGAATATATACAAAGAAATACTGGAATGTATACTTTAAATGAGTAAATTGCATGGCACATGAATTACATCTCAGTAAATCTGTTACCAAAAACAAACAAAAAAATGCAAGCAGGACCAAAATAAAATGCCCAAGCCAGGGTCAAGGCTGAATAAAAGCAAACACAGGCTGATGGGACTGCCATAAAGGTTTGTCTGGGGCAACTCTTGCTACCAAAGTTGCTGACACAGATTCTTATCAAGGCTGGTAGCCAACCCCCACTGGGAAGAGCTGCTTCTTTCCTAATACAAAGCATCTGGCAGAGCTGAAGCCAATGGCTCCAAGATGTTCACCTGCATGATGCCCTTTGGCACCAAGGACTCTGTCACTTCTGAGACCAGAGGAGGTTGGTTCCTGTAATGGCTCCAAAGAAAACTGCCCAAATCATCCATAATAAGTTTCTCAGTCTCTCTGCTATTCAAGAATTGGGGCTGTGGAGTCCCTATGGAAATGGGTTGCACTTATAGTACTAACAGAAAAGGGCATTCTAGTGGCCCCATTTCTGGCTATTTTTCAAAGTTCCAATGCTTTTGGACTAAAAAAGAAAAAGAAGAAAAGAGAAGAAATGAGAGAAGGGCCTAGGAAGGGGGCATTTGTGACCACAATGTGTCTGAGGGGTCATTTTATCCCTGTCTGAGGCTGCACAGAACTGGAAGCCCCTGGAGGCAGGCCCTGTACTCACATGCTCATTGCTCTTCCCCAGCTGTTCCAGTGCTTGGCATGTAGTGTGCTATCATAAATACTGCTTAACTAAAGCATATGGGTAAAGAGTGACAGATCATGTAAAATTCTAGTCTTTTTATCTCTCGTTACCTCTAGTCTCTGTATAGAAATTTATTTTTCAATCATATGAATTATGGCATCACTACTGCCCCTACACACACACTTATACCAAGGCAAAAGAGACAGAAGACAGTGGAGTTTAAGGTTAATGTGTTACTTTTACCTTATAAGCAATCTGTCCCCGAAGGGCAGCTGAGCCCAGAGAAAGAGCAGGAAGGCCAGTGCACGACAACAGCTCTCTTGGCAACTGAGATTTTTCAGAAAGAAAAAGGAACATAAATGGGGTCGTATGTATGCTGGCACCCAGATTGCCCTTTTTTATGGTTTTAAAATATGTCTGTAGTTCTTCCTTCAAAAAAGAGAGACCTAATCCCCCTCCTTTGAATGTGTGTTAGACGTACTCACTCACTTCTAGATAATGTGGAGAAGATAGTGTGCGGCCTCTGAGGGCAGGTTGTGGTTGGCTAAGTAATGTCCATATTCTAATCCCTAGAATCTGTGAATGTTTTCTTAAATGTGAAAGGAGCTTTACAGATGTGATTAAGGGTCTGGAGATAAGGAGATTATCCTGGATTTATTTTCCAAGGGGACCTTATAGGAAAGAGAAAGATAGGATTTGACTACCAAAAAATTCACAAGCCAAGAAATGAGGATGGCCTCTAGAAGCTGGAGAAGTCAAGGAACTAGTCTTCACTAGAGTTTTTGGAGGAAACATGACCCTGAGGACCCTTGTTTTTGGCCCAGTGAACTGACTTTGGACTTCTGACCCACAGAACTGTAAGAGAATAAATCTTTGTTGTTTTAAGCCACCAAGTTTTTGGTCTTTTGCTACACCAGCCGCAGGAAACATATAGGTCTTAGGAGACATTGCCGCTGCCACCCTGCCCTCTTGTATCAGCTGCCATGTTGTGAAGACGCTCGAGAAGCAGCAAAGTGTGTTTTCACACCAGCTACCACTGCAGGATACTGAAGTCCTTCCCATTATGCTGAAGTGGCATTCGGCATAGAACAGTCACCTCAGCAACACCTCATCTGAGTGCTGAGGAAGTTGGGGTGTGGTGTATACACCAATTCCCATCAGTCACTGGGATTGGTAAGGGAACGTCCCTAGCATGGGGGCAGGAGGGATGCTAATTTCTCAAAACTGCCAGTCTGATGGAGTGAGTTTTGGTGGTAAGGGAGAGTCAGGGAAATAAATGCAGGTTCTGCCAGTTGAAAGTCAGAAAAGCTTCTACTGAGATAGTTAGGACAGGGTGTGTGAGTAGGGTCTGGCAACTCCTACTATATCAAGCAATTACAAGTGGGGGATACAGCAAAGGGAGAATGGCCACATAAGAGTCTGCAGAAGGATGAGCAGATGGTAAGAAACCCAAATGTGGACGTACTATACCATTATTGCATTCCAGCTGTGTGACAACAGTTAATATGCAGAATCCCTAATTCTTCAAGAGCATGGGTGGTGGGGAGGGGTACAAGGGAGAGAGGGCACATCACTCTCCTTTTGAGAATGGGAACGTTGAGGCTCAGAGAGTTTAAGAGGCTTGTCCAAGGCCACCCTGGGCTGGTGAGCACAAATGGAAGACCAGCTCATTTCCAAGCTTTGTCTCCTGCTGCCTCTGCAGCTACAAGGGAACTGTCTTTAAAGCAATAACAAGCCTATGTCTGTCTCCCAACAGCCAGTGATCTTTCAGACTTCACAACCCCCGTATGGCAGTGTCATGCTACTTTTACTTCCAAGTGTCATTCGCCACTCTACCTGCCTCTAATTTTGTGTGTACAAGTGTGTGCATGCAAATGTGCATAAGCATACTCAGTCTGTTGTGCCGCTGACATCACAGAGCGGCCCTTCCACATAGCAGGCCCCACACGGCACTTGTCTTTGGGAGTTTAACCAGTGTACACAAAAGCAAATATTTGAAGTTTACCAAACATAAACCAAGTAAAACCTAAGTCAATCAAAAATGACTAAACACCACTTTAGTCCAAATACATGTTTCTAAAAGGTCACAGCTGGTGTAATTATCCATGCTAGACTTAGCACGCATTCAGCTGTGTGCTTAAGACTGCCAAGAACTGGAATACATTCAGAATCCTTAAATAAGAGTCACCTTGTTTTCAGAAAATGCTTGTTTAAGTCAGACTTGGGTGCTGGGGGGAGTTTGGGGGGAAGCCTATTAGAGTTTAATGACCCTTTGAGAAAATGCATAGGGAAACTTCTTCAGAAAAGGAATAGGAATACACGTCAGAGCCAATTTCTCATAATATGTGGGTTGAGCCCCCTTTCTTGAAAGGAAATAAGTCCTGACAAGTATAACAATAACAACAAAAGAACACAATGACAAAATGAGCAGCCCAGGAAGTCGGTCAACTGGAGGAAAAAACAAATAACTAAATGCAGGCTCAGCCAGTGGCCTCAGAAAACTGTGACCTGTGGGGAATGAGTAAGCAACATTCACCAGTTTTCCCCGTCTTTGGATTTCAATAGGCAGAGCCCCAACCCAGACTGTCCATCTCAGTGAGCATACAACTTGTGCTGGAGTGGTTGTTAAACTGTGTTCTATGGCACCCTAGGGTGCTGTGCCAGAGTCTTGACAATTGCCATAGAAAATGATGGGCCAGACGAGGGTAGAGGGGTTCCTGTGCCTCAGCATCTTCCTTCTTATCTGCTTTATCTTTAGACTTCCACCTATCATTTTTCTCCTATTGCTACTAAATAGATGTCTAATTTGAAAACCTCAGGTTTATATAATGTCTGAGGCTCATGGTTACCCCATGCTCAGAGAGGAATTTATACCCTGAATGTCTTTCTGGAGAAGCAGAGGCCAGGATCAGCAAACCAGGTCTAGATGTAGGAGGACAGCAGGCTGGTGGTTAGACTTCATATCACAGAGCTTGGAAAAATCTGGAAAAGAACAGGAGATAGGGAACAAGGGGGAAGCAGGAGTATCAGCACTGGAAGGGCAGGGATTTCTGTCTGTCTTGTTTACGCACTGCTGCATTTCCAGGGCCTATGAGAGAACCTGGCACACAGTAGGTGCTCAATAAATGTTTATTGATAAATGAGTGAATAAATAAATGAATGAGGCACCCAGTGGAAGAGACCAATCAAAAGACCGTATGCAAGGATGAGCCAATGGAGTCAAGCACTCTGAGACTAGGATAGTTAAATGGAGCCAGCAAGTGGGGAAAAAGGGATAGGAGTGATTGAAGCTTGGAAAGACCACCCAAGATGCTGAAACAGAGACCTGGGGAGCAGGACAGCCACATTCACTAGGACACCTAATAATGTCTCTATCGGTAAGGAGGGAGCTGTTGAAGGCATTGACCTTTGAAGAAAAGACTGCCTATTTTCTCTATGGCCTGAGGAATAAAATGACCAAATATGTAGGAAATAGTAAGACAGTTCCACAATTAAAAGATTCTAATACTGTCCCCTAGAATTCAACCATTTCCAGGGGAGTCCATACCAGCATTAGTGGAAATGAGATCAGGAACAGGGTACAAAGAGGACTTCAACTGAGTCTGTAATGTTTTACATGCTCATATCAATAGAAGCAGAATTTGATAAAATTCAGCATTCATTTTTGATTAAAAATACTCTCGGCAAGGACTTCCGGCCAAGATGGAGGCATAGGTAGACGCACTGTGCCTCCTTGCACAACCAAGATAGGGACAACAACAATATAGAAACAAAATAACAACCAGAACTGACAGAAAATTGAAGTGTATGGAAAGCAGACACCCAAGGATTTAACAATAGACAAATTCATCCAGACCGGTAGGAGGGGCGGAGTCAGCCCGGGCAAGTGACACAGAGCAGAGAGCAGAGCAACCAGGGCGGCGCGCAAGTCTGCAGCAAGCAGACCCTGGGCGCACAAGTGGCGGTGGCTGGTGGGCCCCGGCCAGGGGGTGGCAACTGACAGACCCAGCAAGGCGGCCATTGTGAATCAAGGCACTGTGTGCAGCTCAGGGTCCCAGCACCGGGAAATAGAGCTTTGGAACACTGACTGAAAAGGAAGGTCCCATGGGGTGTACAGGACTACCCACACCGGAATTGGTGCCGGAGGGGCCCAGTTGGCTTTCGGAAAGCGGCGGAAGGGTCTGAGGTCCTACAGAGAGGAAAGCAAGCACCATTGTCCCTCCTCAGACCCCGCCCCCACATACAACGTCACAACCCTGCAACTGGGGTGCCCCGCCCTGGTGAACACCTAAGGCCCCACCCCTCACTACAGGAGCTCGACAAGACCGAAAAACAACAACAAAGAAAACAAAAACAAAAAACAAAAAAAACAGCAAAACAATGGCTCAAACAGAAGAAGAATTAAAAGCCCCAGAATCCATCCTTTTAACTGACCAAGAGATAGCCAACCTATCAGATGCACAGTTCAAAGCACTGGTGATCAGGATACTCACAGAATTGGTTGATTTTGGTTGCAAATCAGATGGAAAAAATGCAGGCTACAATAAGTTTAATGAAGAAAGATGCACAGGGAACCAATAGTGATGGAATGAAAGATGGGTCTCACATCATTGGAGTGGACCAGAAGGAAGAAAAAAATATACAACCAGAAAAAAAATGAAGAAATAAGAATTGAAAAAAATGAGGAGAGGCTTGGGAACCTCCGGAACATCTTTAAACGCTCCAACATTCGAATTATAGGGGTACCAGAAGGGGAAGAGGAAAAACAACAAGTGGAAAAGATATTTGAACAAATAATAAAGGAGAACTTCCCCAATCTGGCAAAGGAAATAGACTTTCAGGAAGTCCAGGAAGTTCAGAGAGTTCCAGAGAAGTTGGACCCAAGGAGGAACACACCAAGGCACATCATAAT
>CM052550.1:23727696-23750996 GCA_028533065.1 Trachops cirrhosus | reverse complement strand
AGATAGAAAATAGATGGGGAGGGCAAGAATAGTAGGGGAAATGTAGAAGCTAAAGAACTTATGACACATGGACATGAACTAAAGGGGGGGAAGTTGGGTGGGAGAGGGTGTTCAGGGTGGAGGGGAATGAAGGGGGGATAATAGGACAACTGTAATAGCATAATCAATAAAATATATTTAAAAGAAAAAGAAAAAAATACTCTCGGCAAAGTTGGAATAAGGGGAACATACCTTAATAAAAAAAGTCCATATATGACAAATCCACAGCCACCATCATACTCAATGGGCAAAAGTTAAAACTGTTTCTCTTATGACATGAACAACACAGAGAGGTCAGCTTTCACCACTCTACTTCAACATGGTACTGGAAGTCCTAGCCACAGCAATCAGACAAGAAGAAAGAAAAGGCATCTAAACTGGAAAGGAATAATTAAAACTGTCCTTATTTGCAGGTAACAAGATACTATACATAGAGAACCCTCAAGATTCCACCAAAAAACTACTGGAACTGATCAATGAATAGCAGGGACACAAAATAAATATCCATAAATCAGTTGCATTTATATACAACAATAATGAACTATCAGAAAGGGAAACTAAGAAAACCACCCCATGAACAATTGATTCAAAAAAATAAAATAGCTAGAATAAATTTAACCAAGGATGTAAAAAACCTGTACTCAGAAAATTATAAGACACTAAAGAATAAAACTAAAGACACTAATAAGTGGAAGCATATACCAGATTCATAGTTAGAATTAACATCATTAAAAAGCCCATACTACCCAAAGTAATCTATAGATTCAATGCAATCCCTATCAGGATACCAATGGTATATTTCATGCAAATAGAACAAATAGTCCAAAAATTTATATGAAACCACAAAAGACCCTGAATAGCCACAGAAATCTTTAAAAAGAAGAACAAAGTTAGAGGAAAGCTATATTATAAGGCCATAGTAATCAAAACAGCATGGTGCTAATATAAAAACAAGTATAAATGGTATTGGGAGATCCAGACAGCTACATGCAAAAAAAAAAAAAAAAGAAACTTGACCGCCAACTTACACCATACACAAAAATAAACTCAAGATGGACAAAAGATTTAAGTATAAGTCTCAACCCCATAAAAGTCCTAGAGGAGAACATAGGCAGGAAAATTTCAGATATTCCACACAGCAATATTTTCACTGATATGTTCCCTAGAGCAAGGGACATGAAGGAAAGAATAAATAATTGGGATCTCATCAATATAAAAAGCTTCTGTACAGCTAAAGAAAACATCAGCAAAATGAAAAAGGAACCAACCATATTTGCAAATGATACCTCAAACAAGGGTTTGAGCTCCAAAATATATAAAGAACTCATATGACTCCACACCAGGAAGACCAACAACCCAATTTAAAAATGGGCAAAGGACCTGAACAGACACTTCTCAAAGGAGGACATACAGAGGGCCCAGAGACATATGGAAGGATGCTCAGCATCACTAGCCATCAAAGAGATGCAAATTAAAACCACAATGAGATACCACCTCACACCAGTCAGAATGGCCATCATAAACAAAGCAATAAACAAGTGCTGGTGAGGCTGTGGAGAAAAGGGAACCCTAGTATACTGCTGGTGGGAACGCACACTGGTGCAGCCACTGTGGATAAAAGGATGGAATTTCCTCAGAAAACTGAAAATGGAACTGCCTCTTGAGCCAGCAATTCCACTGCTGGGATTATACCCTAAGAATCCTGAAACACCAATTCAAAAGAACCTATGCATCCCAATGTTCATAGCAGCACAATTTACAATAGCCAAGTGTTGGAATCAACCTAAGTGTCCATCAGTGAATGAGTGGATCAAAAAACTATGGTACATTTACACAATGGAATACTATGCAGCAGAAAGAAAGGAGCTCCCACTCTTCATGATAGCATGGATGGATCTGGAGTGCATTCTGCTAAGTGAACTAAGCCAGGCAGTGAAAGACAAATACCATATGATCTCACCTAAAAGAGGAACCTAATCAACAAAACAAACAAGTGAGCAAAATAGAACCAGAGACATGGAACTAAAGAACGAAATGATGATGACCAGAGAGGAGTGGGGAGGGGGATAATGGAGTAAGGAAGGGGAAGTGTCAAGTCAAGGAACATGTATAAAGGTACCATGGATAAAGACAATGTCAAGGGTGTGGGGTGGAGATTGAATGTGGGAGGTGGGGGATGAGTAGGCCAAGGGAGAGTAATGGGGGGAAAATGGGCACAACTGTAATTAAACAATAAAAAAATGAAAAAAAAAAAAACCCAGACACGAATATCAGTGGAACATAATAGACAGCCCAGAAATAAACCCATACCTAAAAGGTCAATTAATTTGCCAAAGGAGGCAATAACATACAATGGGATAAATGTAATCTATTTGATAAATAGTGTTGGGAAAATTGGACAGATATGTGCAAAAAAATGAAACTAGACCACCTTCTTACACCATACACAAGAACAATCTTAAAATGGAATAAAGACTTAAATTGTAGATTTGAAACCATAAAAATCCTAGAAAAAAAAATAGGCAGTTTTTTCTCAAAACATTTCCCATAGCCATATTTTTTCTGATGTATGTCCTCAGGCAAGAGAAACAAAAATAAATAAATAAACAAAGAGACTACATCAAACTAAAAAGTCTTTGCACAGCAAAGGAAACCATCAACAAAATAAAAAAACAACACAGTGAATGGGAGAACATAATCTCTAATAAAATATCTGATAAAAGGTTTATATCCAAAATTTATAAAGAACTTATACAACTCAAGACTAAAAAAACAAATAATCCAATTAAAAATGGACAATGGACCTGAATAGACACTTCTCCACAGAGGACATACCGATGACCACTAGACATATAAAAAGATGCTCAATGTCACTAATTATCAGACAAAAGCAAATTACAACCACAATGAGACATCACCTCACACCTGTCAGAATGGCTACAATCAATAAATCAACAAACAAGTGCTGGCAAGGATGCAGAGAAAATGGAACCCTAGTGCACTGTTGGTGGGAATGTAGACTGGTACAGCCACTGTGAAAAGCAGTATGCAGTCACCTCAGAAAACTAAAAATGGAACTGCCTTATGACCCAGAAATTTCACTGATGTGAATATATCCAAAAAAAACCTGAAACATTGATTCGAAAGAATATATGCACCTCTATGTTCATTGCAGTGTTATTTACAACAGCCAAGATATGGAAGCAGACCAAGTGTCCATCAGCAGGTGGATAAAAAGCTATGGTATATTTATTTATACAATGAAATACTACTCAGCCATAAAAAAGAAGGAAATCTTACCCTTCGCAACTGCATGGATGGACATGAAGAGTATTATGCTAAGTGAAATTAGTCAATCAGAGAGAGACAAGAGCCATATGATTTCACTTATATGTGAAATCTATTGAACAAAATAAACTAACAAACAAAATATACACAGACTCATAGATACAGAGAACAGACTGACAGCTGTCAGAGTGGAGGGATTGGGGAGTTGGGTGAAAAGCTGAAGGGATTAAAAAAAATCCTCATAGACACAGACAACAGCATGGTGATTACCCAAGGGAAAGGAAGTTGGGGGAGGTCGAAGAGGATAAGTGGGAATAAATGGTGATGAGGGGAGACTTGACTTGGGGTGGTAAACATCCAGTACAGTGTACAGGTGATGTGTTATAGAGTTGTACACCTGAAATGTATAAAACATTATTAACCAACATCACCCTAATAAATTCAATAAATCTTCTAAAAATGAAAAGAAGGAGTTAAAATCTTCAGAGGCAGGAACATATATAAAGGTACCATGAACACATGTAGTGATGAAGAACGCAGGTTTCCTGAAGCCAGACTCCCTGAGCTCAAAATTAGGATCCCACCTGCTAGCTAATGGCCTTTGGGCAAGTGACTTTAAACCTCTCTGTGCCTCAGTCTCCTCCCCTGTAATATGAAGACAATAAGAGTACCACTCTCATACAGTTTTGTTAGAAGCCAATAAGTTATGCCATGTAAGTCACCTACATAAGCAATAGCTATTGTTATGGATATGACCAACTGCTACCATTTGCTAAATAAGGAGTTGGCACAGAAGTGTTTATTATTACGTTCTTATGTTTGAAACAATAATATTTCTCTTAAAAACTTTCCCTAGCCAAAAGCATATCCCTTAGGTTATATTCTCCTCACAAGGAAATTAACCCTTATGAAACCATGAAGAAAATATATTAGAGGAGGACAGAATAAATATACGTCTTAGGGCCAGCAGCACCAGCAACACCTGGGAACTTAAGAGTGCAAATTCTCACACTCTGCCCCAGACCCACTGAATCAGAAACTCTGGGGCTGAGGCCAGGGAGTCTATATTTTTATGTTCCCTCCAGGGGATTCTGATGTTAGACGCCAAAAAGCTAGAGGACCAAATAAAGAACTGTGTTGCCTGAGATCCCAAAGTAACTCCTATAACTGAATGTCTCTGATGTTGATGTTACAAGTGCCTGGGGAATTTGGGCATCATTGGGGAACTCACTCTGCCTACTAACCCTATTAACTACTCACAGGGGGAGCTGGGAGAACTAGTTCAGCAGTATTCCCAGGAGAAACTGCAGTCTCACTTTTCCCAGTCCTACCTGGATTGTGGAACTGTGGTGGACTGTGGCGGACTGTGGTGGACTGTGGAACTGTGGCTGGACTGTGGTGGACTGGGCTTGACTAAGAAGATGGAGATACCTATTGTGAATTTCTCTCAGTAGGGCAATACCCAACCATAATTTCAGAATATTTCATTGTTCATTCAAAGACATCTTAATCTGACAGTTTCTCTCAATGCATCTGTACCCCCAACTTCCCTGAATAACCACCACCTGGGTATGCCACACAGGTGCCAGTAATAACCCTTGAGCCTTAAATGTAGTTTAGGGTAGTAACATTTGTCTTACCCACCCTACTCTGCCATTTTCAGACAGGGAATTTCCAACAGTGGTTGTTACAAATATGAAAGAACTATCAAAATGTTATGAAAGCATCTTTGTAAATTGTAAAATGGACAAAATAAAATTTATGTCATTTGTTCACAACAGTATATATGCTGCAAATTTACCATCAGAATAGAAGCTAATAGAAAGACAAATCGTTAGCATATTCTCCAGGGAAAGGTCACACAGGGTTAAGAGGAGCAGGAAATGATGGTTTAGAATGATTTAGTACCTTTATCGGTGAACACTGAAGAGATGCCCAATAAATATTTGTTGAATGAATTAATAAAATGGGCCATTCACAGTACATACCTGTGTCTCATCACACACACACATACACCTTAACAAGGCTCTGACAATCTGTTTATGCCTGGGCATGAGGTCATGTCCTTTCTTACGAAGGCGCACAATTTTAGATGTCAGTCTTAGCCCTTCCAGCTGCTAAAAAAATTTTGGAAAGAAGAGTACAAAAATTTTTTTAAAAAACTTATGCAGAGATAGAAGAGCCAACCTCCAAGACAAGTAGAGGGGAAGGGTGTGTAAAAATAAAGTGGTGCTCATTGAGCATAATGAAACTCAACTTCCTTCTAATAAAATTAATGATAATGAACTTCTGATCTAGAGAACTGGGCTGCTTGTGCCCAATGAAAGGACTCCAGGGGTGGGATCTCAAATGTCAGTAAAGTTAACTACAAAGAAGGACCTTAAATGAATCAATCAGGGTTGAACTACTAGACAGAAGGAGTAAGTGGCTAATAAAAGGGATGTTCTATTGACCTCTATCACAGGAGGGAGGAAATAATGAGATAAGTAAAGCTGGTGAGAATAATAAGACTGTAATTATGGGCAAGTTCAAACTACTGAATGTACATTATAGAACCCTCTAGATAACGTGGAGAGAAATGGAAAGCTGGCCTCTGGAAGTTAATGCTGCCTCCAATGCTTGAGATGCTCCCGGCTACATCTCCCTCTGGCAAATATGAAAATAAAACCACTACAATGGAAGTTTCAAACACGTTAGGATTGTGGTTGTGGTTCAATATGCTGAAAAGGGAAGGCAGAAAGAAGGGAAACCTCATCATCTGGAGAAACCCAATGTGCTCAGCAGTCAGGTCATAGTAACTATTTTAAACAATAACTATTGTGGCCACTATCTACAAACACTGAGTGAGCTTCTGCTATGTACATGGTGATGAGGTTGCACTGTGCATCCTGGGATGTTTAAAACACACACACACACACACACACACACACACACACTCTCTCTCTCTCCTTGAGTTACACAGCTAGAATATAAAACGCAGCAAATTTATAAGTAGATTCTTTCTGAATGTGGGAATTCAGGGTCTGATGATAAAGCAGCAAAAAAATAAGTGTCTTAAAGGAAGAAGAGCATTTGAGGAGGGACATGTACACAGTCTCCCTTTGCATCTGGAGCATTTGATTTTTTTCTGCAGAATGATTTATATAATTATTCACTTAATCTCTTGGGTGAAATAAACGTATGGCAGCTTTACTACACTATTGATTCAAATTATTACTGTAATGACAGAGCTATCCAGGGAGTTGTCACTGGGTTTCTCTAGATATCCTGATGGCTGTCATGTGCATTATTAAGGAGCACTCTGAAAAGAAGCCCCTCCCTGCATATCCTGAGCCAGAATCACTGATGGCACCTCTGAGCTTGACTCTTGGAACCCTGGACTTGGGCCTGGTTGTCATTTACTTTTGTTAATTGCCCCTTTGTTGAATACTCCTCTTATTTGTAAGTCTGTAAATTTACATTTGTAAATCACCCCTTTGTTGAACACTCCTCAAATAAACTTGAATATGCTGTCCTACTGGGACCCAGACCTAAGCACTAGGCCAAAGAATGGATTTAAAGACCTTCAATAAATGAAGCTCCTGGGACCTATACCCAGTGGTTGCCCCGGTGAAGATAGGGAGATTAGTGAAAGGTAGGAAGCTCAAGGTGTTCTACGTATTAACGTTGCTGTTCTTGTTTATTATTACTAGTATTACACATCATTAACTGATTAGAACTCCTACCCATTCTCAAAGTTTGGGTACTGGATTTGGAGTCAGCCTCCATTTCCTGCCCAACTCAAATGCAAAAGGACTCCAAGAACACAATCACGTGTATCCTTGTGACTTGTACACTGTGCTTCTCCTGGCTTCTTACACAACCTCCACAGTCCTTAACCTGGATCTTTGTCTTTGAAAGAAACAATATTTTGAAAAGTCTTGGTAAACCCCAGTTTCATGGGCCAAGTGGTGACATTGGCAGAATTCTGGGGTACCCAGGGCTGACCTAGCTGCTCAGAGAACGAAGGTTTATGTGCAAGAGGATGTCTCTGATTACTGGCAATGGAAGGGATGCTGCTCTCCCCTTCAAAGCAGGACTTTCAGGATCACTGTCAGACCATGTTAAGCTCAAAGCTTCAACACTGAGGCTCTGCCATTCTAGCTGATCACACACCCTTCTCTGCTCTCCTTTCTGCTTAAAAAATACACTCTTTTGTGAGTGACTTAAATAAACCCACTAACCCACTAGATTAGGAAGAGGTTATTCTTATTTAACTATTTACAATGCACCAGAAATTGCTCAGGGCACCAGGTACAAAATGCAATCCTAGCTCCCTATTATCTCTCCTTCCACTCTGAGATAACATGCCTGCTATAAGAAGTGACCCCCTGGTACTGGGGTTAAACATGCACATTCTTGATGACAAAACATATTTTCCATGTAGCAGAGGTCATTTTTGTAAAATTAAAAAGTAAGCATCAAGTGGAATCATTTTTCCTGAACAGGAGGAAGCTTATAAAATAAAAATGAAAAGTGGAGAAAATAAAAATTAATTTACTAAGCCAGTCAT
Source organism: Trachops cirrhosus (assembly GCA_028533065.1). Taxonomy (NCBI): domain Eukaryota; kingdom Metazoa; phylum Chordata; class Mammalia; order Chiroptera; family Phyllostomidae; genus Trachops; species Trachops cirrhosus. The sequence continues at coordinate 23,743,117 of CM052550.1, read as the reverse complement.
CCAATTTTTTTCTAGCTTGTTTAAATATCTGTGATTCCAACAGGAGGTCCCACTCTCCAAGCTCAATCTCCATCCAGTTGATCCTGTAACAAAGTTATTGATGTGGCCTGTTACCGTGGAAACAATGGTGCCATCACATGCCCAGTACAGTGATTTTTTGGTGACTTTAGGAGAATTAAATCCATTGAAAAATCTAATTCTGTCATTTAATAGCTGTGTGACCTTAGGCACATTAGTGTCCCTTTCTGATCTTCAGTTTTCTCATCTGAAAACTTGGACTAACAATAACAGCACTAAATGTTTTTATAAGAATCAAATGAGATCATATTTTCTGCTACTATATGTGCTCCAAAAAGTTAGGTTCTTCTGATTTTATATTAGGAAGTTATATTCACTCATTCATTCATAATCTCAATTCATTTTTCTCAAAGATAATTATTGACCTTCACTATGTTGCAAGTACTGGTCTAGATGCTAAAGATAAAATAGTGAACAAAACTGATAGAACTTACGTGCTAAGGAGGGAGATGCATAATTAATAATAACAATAAGCTATACATATACATATGAACTATTCTATCTGGGAGTGATAAATGCTATGAAGATGCTTATGAGAGGATAAGAGAAGGAATGGGGTGGGTTACAGGGGCAAGGCAGGATTTTTCAGATAGCATCCTCTCTGAGGGGGAGATGCTGAGGACAGACCTGTGAGGCACATGACAGCACAAGCCTTGTGGATGTGTGGGGAAGAGTACAGGCAGGAGGTGAGCAGAATAACAAGTGAGCTAGTGACAGGGAGCCACAGAGGTAGAGGGAGAGTACTTGTGGGTCTTCGTGTTAGGAAGCAAGGACACTTGTGCCTCCCAGACTTGTGAATGAATTAGAAAAGGAGGTTGTCAGACATGTAATAAGAAAGAACAGCAGCACGGGGAGATGAGGACAAGGCCCAAGTGAGTATAAGAGAATCTCAGCTCTGTCCCTCACCAGCTCTCAGTGCAGTCCCCCAACCAGCAGCATCAGCATGATCTACAAGCTTATTAGAAATACAGAATCTCAGCCCTTACCTCAGTCTTTACGAGATCAGAAAATGTATGTAGCTGTCCAGAACTCCCAACGCCCTTTGTTGAACAGGTTATTCACACTCCATTGTATGCTTCTGTTCCCTTTGTCGAATATTAATTGACCATAGAGACTTGGGTTTATTTCTGGGCTCTCTATTTTGTTCCATTGATCTATGTGTCTGTTCTTATACCAGTACCAGACTATTTTGATTACCATGCCCTTGTAATATAGTTTGATGCCAGGTATGTGATCCCTCCTATTTTGTTCTTCTTTCTCAAAACTGCTGCAGCTATTCAGGGTCATTTATGGACAGCTACATGAAAAAATGCAGACAACTATAACTGAACAACAATAAAATAATTTAAATAGAAAAAAATGCAACTTTACCACCAACTTACACCATACACAAAAATAAACTCAAGATGGACAAAAGACTTAAATAAAAGTCATAACCCCATAAAGTCCTAGAGAAGAACATAGGTAAGAAAACTTCAGATATTTCACTCAGCAATATTTTCACTGACATGTCCCCTAGAGCAAGGGACATAAAGGAAAGAATAAACAAATGGGACTTCATCAAAATAAAAAGCTTCTGTACAGCTACAGAAAATATCAGCAAAATGAAAAAGGAACCAGCCATATTTGCAAATGATACCTCAAACAAGGGCTTGAGCACCAAAATATATAAAGAACTCACATGACTCCACACCAGAAGACAAACAACCCAATTTAAAACAATGGGCAAAGGACCTGAACAGACACTTCAGCTTCACTAACCATCAGAAAGATGCAACTGCTAAGTGAAATAAGCCATGCAGTGAGGGACAAATATGGTATGATCTTACCTTTAACTGGAAAACAATCAACAAAAGAAAAAAGCAAACAAAATATAACCAGAGTCACTGAAATTAAGAACAATCTAACAATAGCCAGAGGGAAGAGTGGTGGGGACTGTGGGGAGAAGGGTTTTCAGGAACTACTATAAAGGACACATGGACAAAACCAAGAGGGAGGGTGGAAAAAAATTTAAAAAATAAAAATTTTTAAGTGAGCAAAATAGAACCAGAAGGGAGCAGGGAGGGGACAACAGGGAAAAAAGGAGAAGGATCATCAAGGAACATGTATAAAGGACACATGGACAAAGCCAAAGGGGGATAAGATCAAGGATGGGAGGTGGGCATATAGGTGGGGCGGAGTGGGGAGTGGTGGAAGGAAATGGAGACAACTGTACTTGAACAACAATTAAAAAAAGAAAATGCATTTCAACCAGATCCCCAGGTGAATCATAAACTCATTAAAGTCTAAGAAGCAGTAGCCTAGGACTTGTTAACTAACCATCCTGGGTCTCAGAAATCCCATCTACAAAATGTGCACCGTAAAAATAACTCCATCATAAGGTTATTGTGAATTTTGAATAAGCTTCTGAAAACAGTGTTCATCCCAGTGCCTGAGACATTGTGACTGCTCAATAAATCTTAGGTTTTCCATTTAATTCCTGGTGAGTTAAAACACATGGTGGGGCTAGGTCTAGAAGGTCTGAGTTAAAGAGAATGAAACCTCTGGATCCTTTAGGAAGCCCTGTAAGAACCAGAATGCTAAGGGAATGTTCCCTCAGGATTCCTGGGATCTCTCACTGTTGCTCATTGACTGCTTTAAGCCACACTTGGAACCTGTAGAGGAGGAATGGTGACCTGCCCTTGAGATTGTTGGCTCTAGAAAGACACATCCCCATAGTTATATAATGAAAACCATCCACACATATGAAGAGAGCACAAGAGCCCCATCAACCCCAGCACCTAAGTAGGAGTCAGGTTTCTGAAAGTGGAGAAGGTTTGCAGGGATCCACCCACACTCCTTGATCCGGTTCCCCTGTGATTCATAGTTCTCACTAATGGCTTTCCTCCATGGGAAACTAGCTGGCTCTGGTGAGGCTTCAGACATGAATATTGGCTTGGATACCACTGTATTCCCAAGTGCAAGAGTGTTTCTCTAGCCAAGATGGAGCTATAAAATCTACCACATTCCCAGCTGCACTGCTGTAAAACTCCAAACCACAATGGTGTACAAAACAAAATCTATTTATTAAATATGAACTTGTAACTTTCAATTAACCACATCAGTAACTATAATAGAGCAGTTAAATAGTCAGCTCTGCAGAGACTCTCTGGGGATCTGTCACTTACAGTGAAAGAGTCCATATACATACTTCTAAATCTACAACATCATCTTACTTCTGGGGCACACACAAACCCTAGTATTCAGTTTATCCAATTAGGGTTCTAACTTCTTTGTATCACTTCAGCATTTTTAATTTCAGCTGACAGTACAGAACAGAGGTTAAGAACACAGATTTTGGATTCAGACAGCTTGGGTCTACATTCTGACCTTCCCACTTACTAGTTAAGCCTTTTAAGCTACAATCTTTTTGATCTGTCAAATGGAGATAATAAAAGCACCTGTTCCAATAAGTGACTGTAAAAATTAAATGAGATCATGAATGCACTATGCAAGGTTAGTCCTTGATAAACAATGCTCTTTCCACTACAATTGCAGATATGACTCCTTCCATCTGGCATTACACAAATTTTACATACAATGTGTCTCAATTAATTGCTACATTTTTATTTAGCTCCTTTAGAAATGGCTCCAGGCTCAGAGAATGAACCTCAGTTGATCTTACACCAACATTTTCATTTTAAAGGTGTTGTCAAGCACTTCCGCAGAAAAACTGAACCAGATTTTTGCAAGTTGGCCATGAAACCTCTCCTTTATCCTCCCTTTATTGTTAACACCTCTGCCTCCAGAGTAACACTATCCACTCTGTGAGGTGTGTATTTTTCAGCCACTCTAGACAAAGACTCTTCCTTCATACCTATGCAATTTTGTTCTTTCCCCTGCCTCATCTAATAACCATGATCCTTCACATTCTTATAGACAATGTGATGGCTTTTCCCTTCTGCCAAATTCCAGTCACCACTTAATACTCCATTTTTAACTCGGAAGAAATTATGTCAGTCTGGCACTCTCTGGGCATTGCATTTGTGCACAGGGTGCCACCCTGGATAAGAGCATAGGGTATTTTGAAAGTTGGTGGTCCATGCCTCAACAACATAACAGAGGACAATAGGCAGTGACCTTATGGAGCCGTTCAAGGTTGGTGGACTTTAGGCAGTCATCTGTGACAAGTGACAGTTATGCTGTGTGGCTCATGGTGGCTGATGTTTCTGTGTTTTATACCCCAAATTCAGGCTAACTGGAGGAAACATGATAGGAATATCCTAGAGACAGGTCAATTGATGCTGAACTTTTACCTGGACAACTGCCTACCCCATCATTCTCTCCCCAACCACTCTCTCCTTTCCCCTCCATGAAGACTTTCTTAGACTTTTATCCTTACATATTTAAGAATGATTTTTAGAAAATCCTCTCATATAATTCCTCAAAATATCCTTGTTGAAGACTTTTTCATTTCTACCTGCCCATCTAGTATACCCTATATTACTTATTGAGTTAGACAGCAGAAATCTCTTCATCTCATGGAAAGCATCAGGTTCGTCTCTCTCTTTTCAGCTTCAGGTTGATCTAAACCACTGTAGTAATTCCTTCCTTCCTGACCAGCAATTGTCCTAGGCATGGTCATGTAATCAAGATCTATACAATGAGACATGAGAAATCTGCTGGGAAGTTTCTTTCTCTTTGCTGATACAAACAATAGAGCCTCAAAAAGAAAAAGTCTTTTTGTTTCCCTGCCTTTCTGCTTGGGATGCAAGGCTGATGCTTGGAGCAATGGCAACTATTTTTTCCTCAAGAAGAAAACACCAAAAATAATCTTACAGACACTAAACCTCACTCTGACCTTACTAGAATGCTAGAATACTAGAATGCTAGAATACTAGAATGCTAGTAAGGTCAGGGTGAAGTTTAGTTCTTATCAAATGCTAGATAAGATCTTGGAATGCCCAGTTCCCCGGTCAAGTTGATTAAGCAAGGCCTTTACCTCCCCTAAGCAGTCTATGGAATGCATTGCTGGGTTGTCATCATCCCAAATATTGTCATCACCCCTAACTATTTCCCTCCCTTTTCCCTATCTTGGTCATGCAGCAAGGTGTCTTGACCACAGCTTGCTATGTTGAAATATACAAAAAGCAAGAAAAAAATCCTAGAATCCCCAGGTGTGAAGTAAGAAGAAAACCCCAGGATGAAGTTGATTTCAAGAGAAAGTGAGAGAAATAGAAACAGGAACCATATTCCCCATGAACATTACTAATTAAAAATAGCAGCTTAATCACACCATTTCCAATTTAGACTGTACATAACAGATGACCTTTTTTTTTTACTCTGGCCTTGAATCTGATAAGAAAATTAGAAATGTAAGTATAATTTATCAAGGGCTAAATTAAAAATATTACATGGGGGGTAGGGGTCATTGAGTCAGAGGAAGTAGTTGACCTAAGGTCTAAACATTTTGTAACTTCCCCATCTATAAAGGCACATCTGCAAAGAGTGTTACATGCCTGGTAATACCTAAGACTAAAACCTAAAATGCTTAAATGATCATCAGTTTACAAGCAAGAGAATCTGGTGGAACAGCAGCTGGAGATCAGATGTTCCACACAGAGGAAAACTTCTGGAGACGTGGCCACAGGCTCCCAAATGCAGATGCAGGTCAACCACCAGAAAACAGATCAGTAGTCTGTATTTCCCAAGGTGGAATTCATTTCTTTGGTGAATGTACTGGCCTCTAAGGACTGACTCCTCTATCCTGGAGTCTCAGAAAGCTGACTTTTCAAGGACAGAAAGATCAGTGGATGTTTCCTTTTCTCAGATGTGGAATAGCATTACTAAATCTCATGAGACTTGTTAAAAACTAGAATGTCAACATATTAATGCAAAATAATAAGTGACTGGCATGGTAACTTTAAAAAGTTCTCCCAATTAATCCAGTCTCTTTATATAGTTCAACGTACAAGAGGCCAAATCTATTTTGTCTGTAAGTTTAATGAAATCAAAGGCACTTGATTTGTAGAAGTATCAATGACATAACCTGATACAGTCAATGCACTCTGAAATGGGCTTGCCAACTAAAGTCAAATGATTCTACTTCCTTTAACCATCTCCATGAGGGATGCCCTTGCCAGTGGAACCACAATGTCCCAAATTGGTTGACAATTCCCCTTTCACCTGGACAGAGTCTGGATGTCCATTGCCAAAACTGCCTCAAAGATTTTTCTTTCTCTCTGCTTGTATGATCAGATTAAAATTCTCTTGGACCAACACATTTTTCAATTAGATATGTCTATTTATTCAACCAAATTGCTGAGATGTCTCATAGCCATCTCCTCTTTTCCAATTGTTAAGACCCATTATGCATTAATTTTTGGGCTTAAATCTCAGAATAGAATCTTGTTACCATCATTACCAGGTTTTTGGCCAAAGTCCATAAGACTTCCAAGTTATTTCTATAAACCACACATTCATTGGACCATGAATTCATTGGACCATGAATTCTACACTGGATCAGCAACACATTACTAGCATGTTTTCATCCCTACCTGTTCATTCACTCATTCTCTCTTTCCTTCCTTCATTCATTTATTCAATGACTATTCATTGGATAGGTACTATGTGCCAGGCCTTGTTCAAAGCACAAAGGATACAGCAAGAAACAAAGCAAACAAAACACATGTTTTTCTCCTTGTAGAGCTCATGTTCTAGCAGGAAAACACAAACACTAAACAAATATATATAATATGTCAGTTGGTGAGGATTAGTGTAGACAAAAATAAAGCAGGGAAAGTAGAATGATCTTTCTGGGGGTAGCTTATGCAATTTTTTAAATGTGGCATTGGAAGTCCTCAGTAAAAATTAAACATTAAACATAAAGCAGTAACTTGGGGAGGTGCACACACCAGGAGGATGTCTCAGGAAACAGCTTTCCAGGCAAAGGAAGTAATGTGTGTGGCTGGAGCAAAGTAGACCAGGGAAGAGGAGCAGGAGATAAAGGCAGGGAGCTAATGGTGAGATGAATCAAGTAGGAACCATTCCTGTGTCTATCCAACACTGGATCCATGGACAAAGCTAAAACACACCACTGATGTAAATGTTCCCTTCCCTCTGGTCCATGTCCTTCAAATATTGTATTAGACAAATTAAAGCACACTCTAACCCCACATTTATTCAGCCAATGTTGTTGAGGTCCTACCATGTGTCAGCCCTTAGGCAGGCCTGAATGATACTATAATGGAGAAGAGATTGTAGTCTAAAGGTGTGGACAAAACTCAAGCTACTATTTGATCTCAATGTAGACAAGGGCTCTGAAACGAAGAAGACTATTAGATGCCTCTAGATACAACACCAGAGGTAAGTAGTCTAGTCTGGTAAGTCAAAGGAAGGCTTTTTAGAAGAACGGACATTTATTTTTTTTTAATTTTTTATTTTAGTTTATTCAGTACAGTGGGTTTCTATCCTTTATTCCCATTCCAGCCCACCCACCCATTCCTCCCCTCCTCCCTCCCCTTTCCAACACCCCTAGTTTTAAGAATGGACATTTAAATGAAGACCCAAAAATGATAAGTTAATGAGAAAAAATAAGAAAAGCAGCAAGGAAAGGGAACTGGTCCTTAATGAGAGCAGTGGATGAGGAAAGACATGATACATCAATGAAACAGAAAGAACATGGGATGGAAGAAGGTGAAAAATAACAGGGCAACAGTAGATTGGGCTGGAGGAATCCGTGGGGGCCAGATATGCAGGTCGGGGGCAGAACAATGAGTTTGGATTTTACAGGGTAATGGGAATACAAAAAATGTTTGGGGTCATCAGTTCACTCTTTCAACAGACATTTGTTTAGGGCCTACAAGGTGCCAGAGGTCATGCTCTGCTCTAGAACATTCTACGATGTGGGCTCACAGCCCAGCAAGAAAAGCAAAAGAAGTGGCATAAACCAGGCAATTATGGAAGCTACAGCCTTGCAGCTCTCCACCCTCTTAAATAACTATTGGTCAGTGGTACTATATTATCTACCAAAATTACCTATTTATATTCAAGAAGTGTTTATTTTCTCCATTTTGCTGCTAATAAAACTAAGATTCAGAGAGGCTCAAGGAATTTCCAAAAACCTGTAGACGGTATGTGATAGATTTAGGATTTGTGGCAAATTTTTTCCAAACATACCCATCACAATAGAAACTTTTGCACTTACTCTTTTTGGCTGAGTGACATTGACATCCCTCCCATCAAGTGGCAGAGACTACCATCTCTTTCCCTTGAACATGGGTGGGCCTGTGGTAGAAGGCATGGTCCGTGATTCTAAGGAGTATAAGAAAAAACACACCTCCTGTGGGTTTCTCCTTTACTAGTCACACAGAACACATCACTTCTGATCATCAAATGTGGGTTTTCCCCCTCACCAAGTAATTCTCTGCAACAATAGCTGGTTTTCCTATAATTCAATCCAATTCTGACACTATCTACCTAGAGTTAACATCAGATCCCATAGGTTAAGAGCTCAGTCCCATGAAACTGTCCTTCCCCACAATACACACACTTCACATGCCAATTGCAAGTCCCAGGTTGTCACCTATACTTCTGACTGACTGGCTATATATCAAGATTCCCATAACCCCCTCCTTCTGTTCCATATTTTGCTAGAATGGCTCACAGAACTCAGGGAAACATTTGCACATTTACTGGTTTATTATAAAAGAAGATGACAAAGAATACAGACAAACATCCAAATGGAAGCAGTACATAGGGCAAGTACATGGGAAGGGGTGCAGAGCTTCCTGGCCTTCTTGGGGCCTGCCACTCTCCCAGCACCTCCATGTACTTATAAGCCTGAAAACTCCCTGAACCCTGTACCTTTGGGATTTTTATGGAGGTTTCATCATATAGACATGTTTGATAATTAACTCAATGTCCAGCCCCTCTCACCTTCCTGGAGAACTGAGGGTGGAGCTGAAAGTCAGCTTCTGATCATGGCTTGGTCTTCCTGGTGACCAGTCCCCAGCTAGGAGCCCAGAAAGCACTGCCTCTTTAGACAAAAGACACTCATACCACTTAGGAACTTCCGATGCATTTAGGTGCTCTGTGTTAGAAACCAGAGTCAAAAACCAAACATTAGAACAAAAGATGCTCCTAGTGCTCTTACCACTTAGGAAATTACACTTGTTTTAGGAACTTTGTGCCATGAACTGGGTGCAGAAACCAATATACAGTCATGCACTGTATCACAACTTTAGGTCAAAGAGAGACCTCATGTACAAGGGTGGTCCCATAAGATTATAATGGAGCTAAAAAATTCCTATCACCTAGTGACATCATAACCAGCACAACATTAAAGCACAACACATTACTCACATGTTTGCGGTGACACAAGTGTAAACAGACCTACTGCACTGTCAGTCATATAAAAGGATAGCACAAATAATTGTGTACAGTATATAATACTTGATAATAATATAAACAACTGTTTTACTGGTTTATATATACTCGTGATACTATATTTCTTATCATTATTTTAGAGTATACTCTTTCTACTTATAAAAATTTTGCTGTAAAAACAGTATGCCCTGTTAGGCTGACGGCAACCTATTACATCTTGTGTTTACTTACTGCTTTTCTGACTGCATCATTTTCTCTTGTGCTTCATTTAATCTTGTGTACAGTAACATGCTACACAGGTTTGTAGCCTAGGAACAGTAGGCTATACCATATAGCCTAGGTGTGTAGTAAGCTATATCATCTAGGGCTTCGATGTTCCCACAATGACAAAATTGCATAATGACATGTTTCTCATAATGTAACTCTGCCATTAATTGGCATGTGACTATGTATTTTCTATTATTTCCCATAGGCGAAATCAGAGAGGCTTGCTTTTGGAACTCAGCTGTCATGCTGTGAGGAAGCCATGCAAAATGACCACAGAGAGAGGTGCTGTAAAGTGTTAGATATTGTTATTAGCAGCTAATTGTGCCAAAGAGTGCCACCTTGATTTAGAACTTTGGCTTCCAAAATGATTTGAAAGTATATTTTTATTGTTTTAAGCCACTCAATTTGTGATAATTTGTTACAAAAGCCTTATAAAACTAATATGTCCACTAATATGAGTGAATTCTGCTCCTTCACAAATTCCAGTTTAGCCTCAATCCATTTTTCCTGCTTTCTGGATAAAAATGATTAAAAAGCCCAAGTAGAATTAACCCCACTTCCTGATAGCATCTAATCAAGAACAAAGCCTGGCTTCCTTGAACTCTCCCCAAAGTCACCTAAGAGAAGCACAAATATTACAAAAAGTCTTTGTAACACCTTTTTCCTGAAACACTCCACAATTTCTATGGTGTGCATTCTCCGTTGTTGCAACAAATCAATGAACCTAATTTTGTTTGACCACAGGTGTATTCCTGGTGGTCTTTCACTGCAGGGCATCAACAATATGAATTGGTACAGCTACTTTAAAAACTATTTGGCAATATCTACCAAAACTGAAAATATGCATGCCCAGTGAACCCAAACTTTTAATCCTAGGTATAAACACAGCAGAAATATACCTATATGCACCAAACAAAATGTATAAAAATGTTTATAGTGGCATTATTCATAATAGGGAAAAGACTGGAAACAACCCAAAGTCCATTAATAGTAGAACAAATAGCCCTGGCTGGTGTAGCTTAGTGGATTAAGCGCGGACCTGTGAACCAAGAGATCACGGTTCGATTCCCAGTCAGGGCACATGCCTGGGTTGCAGGCCAGTTCCCAGCAGGGAATGCACAGGAAGCAACCATACATTGATATTTCTCTCCCTCTCTCCTTCCCTTCCCCTCTGAAGATAAATAAATAAAAATCTTTAAAAAAAAATAGTAGAATAAATAAGTAAATTATGATATATTGTTATAGTAGAACTCTATTCACAATGAAAGGGAATTAATTACTGTTACATTGGACTATATAAATTTCCCAAAAATTGAGTTTAATAAAAGGAGGCATGAAAAAATATACTCTATGATTTTAATTATATTAGGTTTGAAAAGAGACAAAATTAACTGGGAGGTAGAAGTCAGAATAGTAGTTACCTGGAGGAGGCATGTAAGGTGGCTCCTGGGAAGCCGACATTGGTTTTGTTTATTTTAATCTGAGTGGCAGTAATATCAGTGTGTTTAATTTATAATAATCCATCAAGTTGTATGCTTATGAATTATGCTATGGTTATGATGTATTTTAACTTCAATTAATAAGGTTAGTTTAAAAATTACTTTTTCACAATATGTTTGGCATTATTTATAACTTGATATAAACTGAATTATTATATAATGTTTTCACTTAACAAACTTTATTCAGTGCCTACTATGTGTCCAGCACCACAACAATACAAGAGTTAATATGTAGTGCATGGCCCTCCCCTTGTGGATCTTTTATTTATAGTCAAATGGGGGACAGTATATAAAAATAAATGCACAGCAGATGAGGCAGAAGGGGAAAAAAGAAAAATAACGGAAATTCTTAGAGTCAACCTCAGCATCATGTGAGTTTATGTATATTACATGTGAAAGGAAATATTCAAATGATCTATTTGACTATCAAAAACAGATATGCTGAAACACATTGCATGATAACTAATAAATAGCAATGTGCTTCATAAAATATTGATGCGGGTATATGTAATATATTCTCATTTCAAAATTTATTGCTAAATTATTTAACATTTTAAAACTGTGTGTATAGATCACAATTTTGTCAAAGTTACAAAAAATTGTTTCTATTAAAAAATTAATTTCTTTGAATAATTTTTTCCTCTTTGGTTTTTTTAGAATATTAAATATAAATACCAGGGTATAGGGGATAGTTATCTTCTATGCTTCTATGTTAACCACATCACTCATCCATTTAGAGATCTCCATCGACTCTTCTACGACACACTTCTTCATGCACGGGAGCCCAGCTGGCCTAGACTCACATTACAACTCCACCATAGCTATGTGCTAAGCTAGTCAGAGAGTTAGGAAAGAGAAATCACCCAGAAAATTTTAGTTCGACTGTCAAGAGCTCCAGCTCCAGAGACCAATGTCTGATTTTAAACCTCAGCTCTACCACCTATTGTCTGTTTCCCAGTTTTGTCCTCTGGAACTGGAGATGATAAAAATAGCAACATCTTTATAGGGGTATGGCATTAAATGGGGGAAAAGTGCAGGAAAATCATAGCATAGCATTGTGCATTCTTTCCCTATTCCATGCAACTCTCCACCATGAAATCACACCTCCTTCTCTCACTCCCGAGTCTCAGTCCATGCCATCTAGAGGCAAGAAAATTCTTCTGTTCCACATCTCAATGGAAGCCTTGAGTGTGTTAGTCAGCATCATTCAGTTGCAATTTACAGAACTCTAACTCAACACAGTTTGAGCAAAAAGGGTATTTAGTTGCTCTTGTAACTGTAAAGTCTGGGGGAAAGGCAAGGTCGAGGGACTTAACATGCCAGAAGGATACTATCTCTCTAATTCTATCTGTCTGTCTCTGTATTTGTGTGTGTCTTATTTTTAAACCTCATTGCCCTGCACACTCTCTCCATGTTATATCAAAGAAGGCCATCACCAACTCTAGGCTTACCTGTTTACCAAATGCCAGAAGAGGAAAAGTGTTTCTCTTTCCAATAGTTTCATCAAAAGTCTCAGGAGTGTCTCTCATTGGACCAAAGTGGGTCACATGCCTGTGCTTCAACCAATCATTCTGACAAGGGGCACAGAATAATCCTTGCAGGTGAGATTGTGAATTCAATGCCACCTAATAACACAAATAAAAATTATAGCAGAAGTGGTTCCCGAAGGGAAACTGAAATTACCACACTGCCTACACCAGGTGACTGTGCCCAAGAAACTGTTAACATCCTATGGTCCATTACCCCAAATCATTCCTGTAATAGGAAGGTTTCAAGGGTTCACACTGATTAAGTAGAATCACAGAATATAGACCAGTAGAGCTGAGAAGTCATCATGTACAATACTGTCCTCCTACAGATTTAAAAATAAAATGAGTCCCAGAGAGGGGAAAGGACTCACTTGAGACCACACAGTTGGTAAGTGACAAAGGCAGGAGAAAACTAAAATCTCTGGGTTCCAGGTCCAGTGTACCATTTTGTTGTGTTTTTCTCCCCCCTATTCAAATGTTTGTGGCTAATATTTGCCTGCATTGTCTCCTTTAGAAGAGGCTATCATAATACGAGCAGAGACTATAGGTGATGCTTAATAGCAACACAAAGTTGAATAATCCCTATATACCCTCTACCAAAGATGAAGAACATCCTATATAATACACACCCCTCAATGCCCAGTATAAAGCATTCATAGATTTTACCAAGGATTGTGACAACAGAGATGTGAGACTTCAGTGAAGTTCTTTGGTTACTATCCTAATAGAAAAGCAAGATGGTTTGCTTTTGTGAGCATCATGAGGGTAGCAAAGAGGGATTCTTTGAACTTTTCATTCTCTGTCCTGTCTGGTCAATGGTATTGTAAAGGCCCTCTGAAATAAAAAGGGACTTCAATTTTTTATCTGGTTGTGCTTAGGATGAGATGGATTTCAGGAAACCTCAGAGGCAGACCTTATTCATGTTTAACTTATATGAATTTAACCACATATACTCAACACAAAGAGAGACAAAAAAATGAAGCAGTGTGGATGATTCTGCAGTTTTTTACTAAATGAATGCCTGGCTCCAGATTGACTGTGAGAGGGGAGGTATAAATCTGTAAGCAAAGCCTGTATCTGGAGCTCAACCAGAGACAACACAATTGGACTTATGGCTGGCAGAAAAGCTGGCTGGGTTGGACTTAAGAAGAAATATGATGACTAATCTCTCAAAAAATTTGGAGATAATTTTGGCTATACAAGGTGCTGACATTGAAAGCTTTAACTAAGATGTGACAGCATGATATAAAATGGACAGCTCAGAAAATGCCACAAGCAACAATAATGAGCTGATAATAACAAAGGCTAACACTTTATAGCACTGTTCTAAGTATTTTTCCCTCTATTAGCTCATTTAATCCTCAAAAACAACCCTAAGAAGTAGGAAGGCAGATACTTTTATGATCCCCAGATTATAGAAGAAGGAAATAATACTTGCCCAAGGTCACACAGCTAACAAGTGGCAGGAATCAGGGTGATAAGATATAAATGTGTGTTTTGTTCTCACTGCTTCAAGTTAGGTTTCTTTTGCAAAAGTAGCTACGTCTTCATATAACATTGCTTTGAGTGTGTTTTTGTGGGCCAGAACCAGAAATAGGCTTGCCAGACAGAGAAAATAACCTTCTATTCTTTTTTCAAAAGTCTTTCCTCTCCTAGGAATGTTGAGTGGGTTATTACTGAACAGAAAGAAGAAGAGAAAGTTGCTGGGACTTCTACAAGTAACTTGAATTGAGGATAAGTGAATTTTTATTCAATAAGACAACAAGGACAAAGTCTTTTGGGGTTCCCACAAAGGCAAGTCCACATTGGGTGACTGTCAGTGTCTGGGGTAGTAATTGAACAGTAAGAGCTTTAGCACTGAAAATCGCAGTTCCATGCCCAAGCTTGGTGCAGAAGCCTCAGGATTTTGCCTTCAAGTGAACATCAGGGCTGGGACAATGAGCCTCTAAGTGGCAATCTGTGTAGGCCAAAGAGAAATGGACCTTTTCCCAAAAATGCTGCCCTGCAAAGACATCCTGAACTTTTATATGACCCTGTAGGGTAGGTTTGAATGTAGAAGTAGCTCAGGTAAGGACAACGACTGAATTTTCTGCTATGGTGGACTAAAATTGATTTGAGGAACTAAAAGAATGTGACATTCTGTGACCCATGGTGTTGTGTGTCTTTGCTACATAGATAGGAGCAAACTCCTGAGAGAAGGGATTAGAGTTGACCTTGGTAAGAAAACAGTGGAGTAAAGGTCCTGGGGAGGTGAAGGAGGTGATGAAACAAATCAGGCCTCCACATAGATAACACTCCAGAACAAGGCAAGATAAGGGAGGAAAGATATCCTTAGCTGACCAGAGATGGGGAAAAAAAAGATGTCACTGTGGGTGGCCTTCAGAGAGGTGATGGGCAGGGAGGGAGGAAGGGGAAATTTAGAGGAAAGTGCTTTAAGGGTATATAATCAGCATGCTACTTTAAATTGGCCAGCTTGGTGTGGCTTTTTTCCCCATCACTGGTGGACTGATCAAAAAGACAAGACTAAGCACTGCTTTTGTACCTGAGGTGTCTTTTTTGTAGCTTCACCAGCCAAGCAACAGTGCTAGAGCATAAGGACTTGTTATAACTGGGGTTCTTCAGCTCTCAACTGAACTGACTTCTTTAAAAACAAGGCACATTTTTTTAAAGGAAGGGAAGGAG
>CM052550.1:23679170-23727196 GCA_028533065.1 Trachops cirrhosus | reverse complement strand
AAGAAAGAAAGAAAGAAAGAAAGAAAGAAAGAAAGAAAGAAAGAAAGAAAGAAAGAAAAAGAAAGAAAGAAAGACCAAAATCATGGCCAGAAGGGGACACTTCGCACTTTCACTCTCCCTGGAAGTAAAGTAAAGCCCTAAGGCGGTGTGCACTGCAGCGTGACCCTGAGCTCCAGGTCCTCTGCTAAACTCTGAGAGGATGAACAGGCTTGGTTCTATTTCCATGAGCAAATCATAAGAGTAAAAAAATGTGAAGACTTTTTAAAAATAATCTAGCTAAATGTGTTTGTTACTCTTCCTGAGTTGCTAATGGAACTATTCCATGGGCCACAGCATGAACTTAGTACAGCTGCTACAAATGTATGGAAACAAGAATATCCTTCTATTGATGAGGATGTTCCTGTGTTTGGAGAGTGGGGCTTCTTAGAGACAAAGGGTGATGCTATGGGACGAGTAAGTAATCTGGTCACAGCAAGGGAGAGATGAACAGAAAACCAGGCAGATCTCTTTGCAGAAAGCAGCAGATGCAAGACCACGGTAGCCTTTGACAGTCATGCTCATTCCAAATACTTTTCTTAGGGGTTGTCTTGCCTGTGGAGTACAGGCTATCGAAGTATAAGTTTGAAAAAGTTAAAAGCATAATTCTCATATAAACAATGAGCACATGCTGCCCTGACCATTGTGGTTCAGTTTGCTTGGCATCATCTCACAAAGTTAAAGGTCGCCAATTCGAGTCCCAGTCAGGGCACATGCCTGGGTTGTGGGTTCAGTCCCCAGTTGGGGCATGTGCTGGGGGCAGCCAATCGATGTTTCTGTTTTAGGTCAGTGTTTCTCTGCCTCTCTTTCTCCTTCCCTTCCCTTCTCTCTAAAAATAAATAAATAAAATCTTAAAAAGAAAACAACAATGAGCACATGCCAAAATTTTATTTAACTTATCAATGAGAAAACCAGCACGATGACAAAGTTGGCTACAAAAATCAATACATATAGGAGGATTGCTGAGCAAAGATGGCTAACTTAGATTCTAAACTAGTTAATGTCCTACAAGGCAATAAAAGTATAATCACTGGGGTTATTTTTCTATCTCACATAAATTATCTGTATCTCTGCCAGACAAAAACAATTTGTACCTTGTCAGTTATTTGTAAATGGAAGTCAAACAAAGTTACATTCCCCTAGAGCAGGGGTCAGCAAACTAAAGCCCATGGGCCAAATCTAGTTTGTCTGATGCTTTTGTAAATAAAGTTTTATTGGAATATAGTCACATATTTGTTTGCGTACTGTCTGTGGCTGCTTTCAAGCAATAACAGCAGTATTGAGTAATTGCGACACAGACCATATGAACTGTAGAGCTTAAAACATGTGTTATCTGGCTCTTTACAGAAAAAGTTTGCCAAAGGCTGTCCTAAAGAAGTCAAGTAACCCTTACACGGGCTTGTTAGTCAGTACTCTAGCATGACATTGAAAGGATTTGAAGGTATCAAATCATCATGATGCACACTTTAAATATCTTACAATTTTATTTGTCAAATATTTCTCAATTAGGCTGAAAAATAAAATAAAATTTTATACCTAGGGGGAAAAAAAGAATATGCTAGGATCTTTTGGCTTTATTTCCAAATTTCAGCTAGACAGACAAACAAATCATAAATAGATATATAGATAGGCAGGTAGATACACACATAGACAGATGGATATGGATATACATAGAGACACAGAGATAGAGATATATAGATGTAGCTTTAACAAGGCTAAGTGCCCTGCAGGCTAAATGCAACTTTTACTTCAGTAACTACGCCTGAAGAAATCCACAACTTGCCTTGAGAAACGGCTATGCAGGTTGCCACCATTACTGATGCAGAATTAACAGAAAGGGAAGCTGAGCAGAAAGGGTAAAATGTCGTGGAGACTTTGCCCACAACTTCATCCTTTTGGTTCACTTTTTTCCTTTGGTCAGACATTGTTCACACAGAGCACTAAAAATTCGATTTGATCCTATCTCTGACTGGGCAGCTATTCCCCAATAAGCCTGGAAGACCCTTGGATGCTCTGTTAGACAAGGTCTTAAATAAATGCAAGAGGTAGACAGGGAAACTACACAGATTTCCACTTTGAATTCTTAAACTGCAACAAAGTAGAAATTATCTGAATTTTCAATGTTAGAGCATGCTTAAATAAAATGGCTTGAATGAAGCTACAAAAGGAATACTCTGTAGACATTAGAAAGGATGCATATTTTTGTCAATAAGGGAAGACATCCATTATATATTGTTAAAAGAACAAAGTTGGTCCTAAACAGCATATTCAATATTGTTTTAAAAGATACAAATGCATGAAAAAATTTGGAAGGACAAACATTAACTTATTAATAGTATCACTGGATAGTGAATTTTTATTTTCTTCTTTGTGATCATCTAATTTTCCTTATTCCTATTGTTCCATGGTGGGTATGAACAACCTGTATAATAAATAATATTATGCGGCATTTTAAAAGGTTTTCCTTGTAGGGAGTTGTGTTATATTAGCTATTTTGAGAGGACAACATGATTTTGTCTCACAATTTATGCATCAATGTCACTATAAGGCTTTTTATATGAAGAATGTAGTATACTTACCCCTAAATAATGCAACCATGTCATTTTAAGCCATTTTATAGGAAGAGTAGCTTTCTCAAATGACAGACTATCACAGAGGAACCAAAGAGGGAATGAAAGAAAGGACAAGAGTGTAAGTACATGCTATGGTAAATACTGATGAGTCAAATTCGCTCTCTTTTTTGGAACAAAGTCGATCCATTGTTTGACACAAATACAAACTGGTATTTCACAAGATAGTATGTAGACTAACCCATATGACCTTCTACCTAAAGAATATGCCATATAAAATAATGACTTTTTAGGGCCACTAAATATAAAGAAGGTAATAATATTCTTCTTCCTTTTTTTCTTATTTATTTTTTTAATTTATTTTATTTTTATTTTATAGGTATTGCCTTTTTTAGTTTTCAATTACAGTTGACATTCAATATTATTTTATATTAGTTTTGGGTGTACACCATAGTGGTTACACATTTATATGATTTAAGAAGTGATCTCCCTTATAAGTCTAGTACTCACTTGATACCATACATAGTTATCACAATAGTTTTTACTATATTCCCTTCACATACCCATAACTATTTTGCAACTCCAGTGACACTATTGGCCTGCTCCTGGCATTCTGTGTATTGCAATATGCCAGGCACTGTAAGAGTGGAAAGATCATAGGCATCAATCCAACACCCCCATTCCAATCTGCTGATCACATACAATCTTTTCCTGAGGTCAAATTATGCCACTGAAATCTGAGCAAGTATTTTGCTAAGAGTTTTCTGTTTTTACAAAACAACAAAATATAAGATGACATGGCTACCATAAGATAGGTGTCTAATACATCTATTCAACTGCATGAATTATAAATTTTAAATGTAATAAATTAATGTCTATTTTAGTGAATGATACTTTTTTCCTCTTATTTCTCTGGAATAATACAGAATAAGCATTTAAGTGACAGTGTTCATTTCTGTTCTTTTTTCTTCTCGGGGTAAAAAGTACATGTGATAAGGAAGAAAAATTGCAGAAAGAGGAGAGGTATGGAAGAAAGCATGTTTTTTATTAAGATATGAATACTGACACATTTCTCATTTTTCATATAAGAAGCCACACTCAATAGGACATATAGAACAAAATAGCCTTAGGTTGGACAAAAGTTCACAGGGAAAAATCATATTATAGTGTGATATCTGAAGAAATTTATAGGGAGATATACCTAAATCAAGAGGTTATAGTATTTAAAGAGACAGAGGAGAAAGAGCTAAATGCATACACAATTAAAGGAAGTTTAGACAATCTATATTTTTATACATTAGTTGATTTATTCATGTTGCTATGTTAATGCATTTAAAATGAACCTTGACAAGGCAATTGGGAATGTGCCCTAAGGAATCATTCCACAGTGCAAATTTGTGACTAAAGAGGCCTTTTTTTCAAACTGACATTACTTTGGCAATGAATTAATTGCAAATTTCAAGAATTATGAAATCTCCTAAGTTATTTGTATTAGGAAATGAACAGGAAAATGTAATTATTTTTCTCCTCAAATAATATTTGAGGTCTGAAAAGAAGCTATGAGCTATGTCATATTTCTTGTATCTTTCTGACAGTTTGTAATTACTTTTAATGCTGCTGTTCTCTAAATTATTAATGCTAATCTGTCATGACAGGGGCTGAAGAGAACCAGTGATTATATGCCTTTTTATTATCAAGGCTGGTTTAAAATAAATGTCTTAATCACAAGAAAATAGAAGAGTAGTTACTTTAAAGGAAAGAGACTTGGACCTTCTTCAGGGTTCCTCCCATCCCTAAAATAAAATTAATGCACATTGACAACAGTTCAGGTAGGATGACAATCTATGCAATAATTTCTGAAAGTGACATCATGAGATGACACCCAGTGATTCATACACTCACTGAGTCTTAAAAGCTCATTGACTGCAAATTGCCTCTCAACGCCTGAACCATCTCTATTAATCATGGCCAATGGCTACCCGTTCCCTGATTGAATATTTCAGAATGACAGGGAACTCACTCCTTCTAAAGGCATTTCTTATTTTGAGTTAAGAACTGCTTCCTATAAATTGGTCTGCTTTCTACCTATTGGTCTTAGTTTTGTGTTTTGGTAGATCATAGGACAGGCAGGTCTTCTCACCCAATACATACCTGGTAACCCTTCAAATATTTGGATATATTTTTAGTATTCTTTTTAGGTTTTACTTACAGACTAAATACACCAATTGCATTTAATAAGCTCCAAGAGATCAGGGGCCCTCTGTTTTACTCACTCCTTTAACATCCAGCACACCATAGATAATAAATAATAGTTAAAATAATAAAAGTAAGACTCTATTCATCATCTCTAGCTTTCTACATTTTTCCATTTCCGATGACTAACAAACTTAAGCACTTTATTCTAATCCTTAGCCAATCATACCCAAATTTCTCTGTTAGGTAGGTGATCTCACCTCAACTCACCACAGAACAGAAGATTCATTCCCTGATTTCTTCCTTCTCCATACTTATGCCATTTTTACTTCCTTTACTTTTGTTTCAAAGAAAAAAGCCTTGTTTCTTTCCAAGGCTAATGCCACCATCATAATTGTTCCCCCTTCTACCCCTCTGTCAGTTATATTTCTAATCTATCTTGAATGTCTTTACAGACACTCCTTCAATTTATCAATGTTCCTGAGCTACTTTCCTAAAACTAAAATTTCGCTCCATCTTGCCTTCCCCTAAAAGCACTGCCACCTTTTCATCACTGCCAATATATGTAATCATTCACTACATATTTTATGTCTCCTTTATAAAATTATCAATATTTTATTGATAATTAAAAAACACACACAGGTGACAAATGGGAAGCACTGCCCAAAGATTTTAGATTTTGTATGTGGTGAAAATGACTAGTGAGAATGGATTACTAATAATGAGGTATCAGTCAACTGAATTCAGAGCTAAAACGACAGGCAAGACCAAGTTCTACTATCTTACAGATAAATGTGAACCCCTTTACTGTTTGACATTAAATCACATTCATGCAAACATTGGGATAAAGCTTTATACATGAATATGTTTTTTACAAAAACACACACAGGCAATGACATCATACTACATATAGAGAAACCTCACAATTCCACACAAAAAAGAACTATTTAACTGATAAATGAATTTAGTAAAGTAGAAGAATACAAAAAATTTCAGAAATCAGCTGCATTTTTATACACCAATAATGAACTATCAGGAAGAAAGCTATAAATAATCCAATTCACAATAACAGGAAATAAAAAATAGAATTCCTAGGAGTATATTTAATTAAGGGGGTAGAAGACCTGTACAAAGAAATATCTAAGACATTGAAGAAATTGAAGAAGATACAAATAAATGGAAGCATATACTGTGCTCACAGATAGAAAGAATCATTACAATGTCCATACTACCCAAAACAATCTACAGATTAAATTCAATCTCTATCAAAATACCACTGGTATTTTTTAAAGAACTAGAACAATCAATTCAAAAATGTATATGGAACCACAAAAGACCCTGAATAGCCACAGCAATCTTGAGAAAAAAATAACAAAATTGAAGGAATCACACTACCTGATATCAAACTATACTACAAGGATATAGTAATCAAAACAGCAAGGCACTGGCATAAAAACAAACACATATAGCAATTCCATTAATAGAGAATCCAGAAATAAACTCACACTTATACAGTCAATTCATATATGATAAAGGAGGCAAGAATGTACAATGGGGTAAAGACAGTTTACTTAATAAGTAGTACTGGAAAATTAGATACATACATTCACAAAAATGAAACCATGCCACCTTCTTATACCATACAAAAGAATAAACTCAAAATGGAATAAAGACTTAAATATAAGACCCAAAACCATAAAATTTCTAGAAGAAAACACAGACAGTAAAATCTATGACATCTCTCTTAGCAATATTTATTCTGTTATATTTTCTCAGGCAAGGGAAACAAAAGAAAAATAAACAAATGGGGCTACATCAAACTAAAAACTTTTTGCACAGAAAGGAAACCATCAACAAAACAAAAAGACAACCCACAAAATAGGAGAACATATTGGCCAATGATACACCCGATAGGATGTTAGTACCAAAAGTTTATAAAGAACTCATACAACTCAACACTTAAAAAAAAAAAAAAAACAACAATCCAATTGAAAAGTGGGCATAGGACCTGAAAAGACACTTGTTCAAAAAGGACATCCAGACATATGAGACATACAGATAGATGGCCATACAGACATATGAAAAGATGCTCAATGTCACTAATCATCAGAGAAATGCAAATTAAAACCACAATGAGATATCACCTCACAACTGTCAGAATGGCTATCATCAACAAATCAACGAGTACTGAAGAGGATGCAGAGAAAAGGAAACCTTCAAGTACTGTTGGTGAGAATACAGATTAGTGGAAAACAGTATGGAGGTTCCTCAAAAACTTAAAATTGGAACTGCCTTATGACCCAGTGATTCTACTTATGAATACATAGAAAAAAAACCAAAATACTGATTTAAAAAAATATATACACCTTACACATTGCAGCTTAATTTACAAAGCCAAGATATGGAAGCAACCCAAGTGCCTGTCAATATAGACAAGTAGATAAAAAACTAGTGGAACATATATACAATGGAATACAATAGATTATAAAAAGGAACAAAATCTTAACCTTTGTGATGTTATGGATGGACCTAGAGGATATTACGCTAAGTAAACATATGACATACATATGATTTCACTTTTATGTTGAGTCTAAAGAACAAAATAAACAAAAATAAAAATATACTCATAGATGAAAGTAGACTGGTGGTTGATGAAGGGGAGGGCAGTTGGGAACTGGGTGAAAAAAGCATAGGGATTAAGAAGTTCAAATGGGTAGTTATGAAATAGCCACAGGGGTGTAAAATACAGCATAGGGAATATAGTCAATAATATTCTAATAACTATGTATGGTACCAGGCAGGTACTGGAAATATCAGGGATATGACTATGTAAAATATATTACTGTCTAACCTTTATGCGGTACAGCTAAAACTAAAACAAAATAATATTGACAAACTGACAGTAACCAGAGGGAAGGTGGGAGGAGGTAATAGGGGGAAAGGGAGGAAGGGTTTTCTGGAACATCTATAAAGAACACATGGACAAAACCAAGGGTGGGAGGTGGGGATGGTGGGGGTGGTGGGGAATGGTGGGGGGAAAATTGAAACAACTGTACTTGAACAACAATAACAGAAAATTTTTTTATTTAAATTATTTTATTTTTGTTCAAGTACAGTTGTCTGTATTTTCTTCCCGCCCCTTCCCCCCATCCCCTCTAAACCATTTTGTGTGGCATGGGCCCAGCTCCCACTCAGAGATGCACAGGACCCACACCCACAGGTAGGTTCTCCCATGGGGAATCAGGTCTGCATTCTACCTAGACTGCTATGAGACTTGCTTTTGTTGAAACTCCCTCACCCTGAATTGAGGCAGCCAGTGCTTACTGTAACATTCTAAAGTCTGTGTTAAACCTCCCCAGTATGGAGTGTAACCAGTTCCACCACTTTTCCCTTTGCATTTGCAAATATCCTCCTTTTGTGATGTGATTAGCCACATCCTCTCCTTTGTTTTCTGTAAAAGGTAACCACCTAAAGCGAACCTGTACATAGCAAATGAGGACCATCATGTAATATGTCCAGAAAAGCAATAAAAGCTTGTCAAGCCAAGGGCCGAGGTTTTTTCTCCTCTGGAGAGAGAAGCTGTGCCGTCCCTTTTCCTCCACAGGACTCAGTAGTCCATGTGAATTTGTCATGTCTCATTCATAACCCACAGACCCCAAGAGCCAGGGTCTGCATCACCTCCCTCCCTTGCTTCCACTCTCCCCCTTGGTTTTGTCCAAGTGTTCTTTATAATTGTTCCTGAAAATCTTTCTCCTCACTGTCCCTTCTCCCCTCCCCTCTGGCCATTGTTAGATTGTTCTTAATTTCAATGACTCTGGTTATATTTTGTTTGATTTTTTCTTTTGTTGATTATGTTCCAGTTAAAGGTGAGATCATATGGTATTTATTCCTCACTGCCTAGCTTATTTCACTTAGCATAATGCTCTCCAGCTCCATCCATGCTGTCACCAAGGGTATAAGCTCCTTCTTTCTCTCTGCTGCATAGAGTTCCATTGTGTAAATGTAGCATAGTTTTTTGATCCACTCATTTGCTGATAGGCACTTAGGTTGATTCTAGCACTTGGCTATTGTAGATTGTGCTGCTGTGAACATTGAGGTGCATAGGTTCTTTTGGATTGGTGTTTCAGGGCTCTTAGGGTATAATCCCAGCAGTGGAATTGCTGGGTCAAAAGACAGTTCTATTTTTAGTTTTCTGAGAAAATTCCATACCATTTTCCACAGTGGCTACACCAGTCTGCATTCCCACCAACAGTACACTAGGGTTCCCCTTCCTCCTCATCCTCTCCAACACTTGTTTGTTGCTTTGCTTATGATGGCCATTCTGACTGGTGTGAAGTGGTATCTCATTGTGGTTTTAATTTGCATCTCCCTGATGGCTAGTGACACTGAGCATCTTTTCACGTGTCTCTGGGCCCTCTATATGCCCTCCTTAGAGAAGTGTCTGTTCAAGTCCTTTGCCCATTTTTTAACTTTTTTTTTTTTTTTTTTTTGTCTTCCTAGAGTGGAGTCATGTGAGTTCTTTATACATTTTGGAGATCAAGCCCTTGTCCGAGGTGTCACTGGCAAATATGTTTTCCCATAAGGTTGGCTCTCTTTTCATTTCAATGCTGTTTTCTTTAGCTATGAAGAAGCTTTTTAATTTGATGATGTCCCATTTGTTTATTCTTTCCTTTATGTCCCTTGCTTTAGGGGACATATCCATGAAGATGTTGCATGGAATGTCTGAGATTTTCCTGCCAATGTTTTCCTCTAGGACTTTTATGGTTTTACAACTTATATTTAAGCTTTTTATTCACCTTGAATTTATTTTTGTGTATAGTGTAAGTTGGTGACTGAGTTTCATTTTTTTACATTAACTGTCCAGATCTCCCAACACCATTTGTTGAACAGGCTATTTTTGTTCCATTTCATGCTTCTTCCCCCTTTGTCAAATATTAGTTGCCCATAAAGACTTGGCTTTATTTCTGGGCTCTCTCCTCTGTTCCATTGGTCTATGTGCTTGTTTTTATGCGAGTAACAGGCTGTTTTGATAACAGTGTCCTTGTAATACAGTTTGATATCAGGTATTGTGATCCCCCTGCTTTGTTCTTCTTTCTCAAAATTGCTACAGCTATTCAAGTTCATTTATGGTTCCATATAAGTTTCTGAAATGTTTGTTTTATATCTTTGAAATATGTCATGGGTACTTTAATAAGGGTTGCATTGAATCTATAAATTGTTTTGGGTAGTATGGCCATTTTGATGGTGTTAATTCTTCCAATCCAGGAGTGGTATATGCTTCCATTTGTTTGTGTCTTCCTTAATTTCTTTCTTCATGTTGCAAAGTTTTCTGAGTACAGGCCTTTTACCTCCTTGGTTAGGTTTATTCCTAGGTACTTTATTTTTCTTGTTGCTATATCAAATGGGATTTGTTTCCTGATACCTGTTTCTGATGTTTCATTGTTGGTATACAAAAATGCCTTTGATTTTTGAGTATTGACTTTGTATCCAGCTGTTTTGCCAAATTCATTTATTAGGTCGAGTAGTTTTTTGATGGAGTCTATAGGATTTTCTATGTACACTATCATGTCATCTGCAAACAGCGACAATTTTGTTTCCTCCTTTCTGATTTGGATGTCTTTTATTTCTTTTTCTTGTCTGATTGCTGTGGCTAGGACTTCTGGTACTGTGTGGAATAGGAGTGGTGAAAGTGGGCATACTTGTCTTGTTCCTGATCTTAGTGGAAAAGCTCTAAGTTTTTGTCCATTGAGTACGATGTTGGCTGTAGGTCTTTATGGTCTTTATTATGTTTAGGAATGCTCCCTCTATTCCCACTTTGCTGAGCATTTTTATCATAAATGGGTGCTGTACCTTATCAAATGCTTTTTCTGCATCTATTGATATGATCATGTGTTTTTTGTCTTTCATTTTATGTTGCATAGTATGTTTATTGATTTGCAAATATTGTACCATCCTTGCATCCCTGGGATGAATCCCATTTGGTCATGGTGTATGATCTCTTTATCATATTGTTGGATACTGTTTGCCAATATTTTGTTAGGATTTTAGCACCTATGATCATCAGTGATATTGGCCTGAAGTTTTCTTTCTTTGTTGTGTCTTTATCTGGTTTTGGGATTAGGATGATGTTGGCTTCATAAAAAGCATTTGGCAGTCTTCCATCTTCTTGAATTTTTTTGAAATAATCTGTGGAGGATGGTGGTTAGCTCTCCCTTAAATGCTTTGTAAAATTCTCACATGAAACCATCTGGTCCAGGGCTTTTGTGTGTTGGGAGTTTTTTAATTACTATTTCAATTTCATCAGGTGTTATTGGTCTGTTCAGGCTTTCTGCTGCTTCTTTATTGAGTTTTGGTAGATTATATTTTTCTAAAAATTTGTCTGTTTCACCTAGGTTTTCAAATTTCTTGGCATACAGTTCTTCAGAGTAATTTCTTACAATCGTTTGTATTTCTGTGGTGTCACTTGTAATCTCTCCTCTTTCATTTCTGATTATTTTTATTCGGGTCCTCTCTCTTTTTTTCTTGATGACTCTGCTTAAAGGCTTGTCTATTTTGTTTATCTTTTCAAAGAACCAGCTCTTGGATTCACTGATCCTTAGAATTGTGCTTTTTAGTCTCTATGCCATTTAATTCTGCTCTGATCTTGGTTATTTCCTTCCTTCTACTTGCTCTGGGTTGTCTTTGTTGTTGTTCCTTGAGTTCTTGTAGGCATAGAGTTAGGCTGTTTATTTAAAATGTTTCTATCTTGTTTAGGTAGGCCTGTATCACTATGAACTTTGCTCTCAGGACTGCCTTCACTGTGTCCCATAAGTTTTGGATTGTTGTGAGTTCATTTTCATTTGTTTCCAGAAACTTTTTGATTTCTTCCCTAATCTCATTCTTGACCCATTCATTGTTTAATAGCATGCTACTCAATCTCCAGCATTTTGAGTGTTCTGGGGTTTTTTCTTTGAGGTTGGTTTCTAGTTTCAGTCCTTTGTGGTCAGAGAAGATGCTTGATATGATTTCAATTTTTTTGAATTTGTTGAGGCTTGTTTTGTGTCCAATCATGTGGTCTATCTTTGAAAATGTTCTATGTGCATTTGAAAAGAATGTGTATTTTGCTTCTTTGGGATGAAGGGCTCTCTATATATATCAGTTAAGTCCATTTCATCTAGGGCATTGTTCAATGACACAATATCTTTGTTGATAATTTGTTTGGAAAATCTGTCCATTTTTGACAGTGGGGTGTTAAAATATCCCACTATAATTGTGTTGCTGTCAACATCTTCCTTGAAGTCCTCTAAGATTTTCTTTATGTATTTGGGTGCTCCTATGCCAGGGGTATATATATTTACTATGTTTATGTCTTCTTGATGTATTCTTCCCTTGAGTATTATGAAGTGACCTTCTGGGTCTCTCTTTATGGCCCTTTTCTGGAAGTCTATTTTGTCTGATATGAGTATTGCTACCCCGGCTTTTTTTTTTTTTTTTGCTGTCCGTTTGCTTGGAAAATTTGTTTCCAGCCCTTCACTTTCAGTCTGTGTAGGTCTTTTGTTCTGAGGTGGGTCTCCTGTAGGCAGCATATGTGTGGGTCATGTTTTCTTATCCATTCTGCTGTTCTGTGTCTTTTGATTAGGGCATTTAATCCATTTACCTTTAAGGTTATTATTGATAGGCACTTATTCATTGCCATTTTTTCGTACCCGTGTTCCTCTCTCCTTCACTGTTTTTCTTCCTGTTTTTAAAAGCAAACCCTTTAGTATCTCCTACAGAACTGGTTTGGAGGAGATATATTCTTGAAGGCTCCTTTTGTCTGGGAAGCTCCTTATTTGGCCTTCCATTTTAATTTAGGGCCTTGCTGGATAAAGTAGTCTTGGTTGCAGGCCTCTGGTTTTCATTACTTGGAATATTTCTTGCCATTCTCTTCTGACTTGGAGCATTTCTATTGAGAAGTCAGCTGCCAGTCTTATTGGGGCTCCCTTGTATGTTACTTCCTGTTTTTCCCTTGCTGCTTTTAAGATTCTCTCTTTATCTTAGAATTTTGCCATTTTAATTATGATGTGTCTTGAAGTGGGCCTCTTTGGGTTCCTCTTGATTGGGACTCTCTGTTTCCTGGATTTCTGTGACTTTTTCTCTCATCAAGTTAGGGACATTTTCCATCATTACTTTTTCAAATAGGTTTTCTATCCCTTGCTCTTCTTCTCCTTCTGGTATCCCTATTATACAGATATTATTATGTTTCATATTGTCTTGCATTTCTCTTAATCCCTCTTCATTCTTTCTGAGCCTCTTTTCCTGTTCTCACTTTTTCTGGGTGTTTTTTTCTACTTTGTCCTCCAAGTTGGTGATCCAATCTTGTGCTTCATCAATCCTGCTTTTGATTCCTTCTACTGTGTTCTTCAGTTCAGAAATTGTATTCTTCATTTCCTCTTGGCCCTTGTTGACAGTTTCTATTTCCTTTTTCATGTTGATATAGTTTGCAGTGAGTTCATTGTAGTTTCACTATAGTTTTTGGTAATTCTCTGTGAACTCATTGAGCTTCCTTATAACCACTGCTTTGAACTCAATATCTGATAGTTGATGTGCCTCTATTTCATTTAGCATTCTTTCTGAGACTTTCTCCTTTCCTTTCATTTGGGGATCGTTTCTTTGTCTTCCCATTGTTTGTGAGACTCTTCTTGTTAGTCTCTGCTTCTTAAATTTATCTGTTCTGACTCCCTGTGTTTATGATGTGAACTTCTGTAGTAAAATACCTATGAGATTCAGTGGTGCCATCTCCTTGATCTCCTGAGTTCACTGGTCTTGGGCTATTGTTTATGTTGGCTCTGTGTATGTCCTTGGGTTTTGATTGCTGTTGGTCTTTCTTTGGTAGGTCCTTCCACCAGCTGGTAAGTGAGGGTCACTCTGTCCACCACCTCCTGTATTCTGTTGTGTAGGTGTGGGCAGGTTGTGTTGAAGCTGGTTCTTCTGTGCATACAAGGTTTTGAGGATTCTCTCTTGCTCTTGTTCAGTTGTTTGTTCTGGGTAATTTCTCCACTATTTAGTTGTATTTCCAGATAGGTCCTAGGTTCAGTGAGTGAGGCTTCCACTCACTCCTTCACTTTCTTCTGTTGTTATCTGTTGGTGGCTCCTTTGTTGGTGGGTTTCCTCTTCCAGCAGGTATCTGGTGTTCACAGCTTCCACCTACTCTCCTACCTGGAGAAACTGGAATCCTAGTGCACTGCTGATGGAAATGTACAATGGTGCAGTCACTGTAGAAAACAGTATGGCAGTTCCCACTGCTTCTCCAGGAGGCCCTGTCCTGGGGTGTTTAAAATCTGGAGCATGGTAGCAACAGAAAATTTTTTTTAATTGAAAAAGAAAAAGAGAGAACTTCCAAAGAAGGCCTGAAATGGATGTTTGAAATGAAGAACTGATGAGGATAGATGAGAATGGAAAAAATACAATTTAAATGTTTAAAAATTTTAAAAAAAGAAAATTAAATTTGATGTTCTAAATTCTGTGGCAAAAATAATTTAGAAGTATTCCTTTTCTCCCTATTTTTAAATTTATTGTTGAAATTAAATAACACCACATGCATATCTAAATTTAATTTTAATCTTGGGTTAATAAGATCAGGACTCAAGCCTCTAGAATAGATTCTTAGGTTTGCTTGTTATTAATTCCTCTTAACACCTCTTTCTGTTTTACATTGTTTCACAGTTCACCATTTCTTCAGGGTCTATGAAACAAGATCATGATGGGGGATTCTTTAAAGCAAGAGGTTGTACTAGGGAATCAGAACTATGCAGAACGTTAACTAAAACTGTAAGACTTTTAGCAAACACTAGGCTAACTACTTGTACGTATTGTTTTCTTGAGTCCTGAAAGGTATAATATTGCCTCCCTTTTACAGATGAGGAAACTAAGTTCACAGAGGTTAAGTAATGTGCTCAAGGCTTCACAATCAGTAAAGAGTAAAGCTGTGATCCAAATAATACTAAACTCAAATGAATGCTGTTAACCAGAGCAATGTTTCCCTCCTTTATGTATGTTGTAAACTCTTTTCCTTGAGTTAAGAATGAGGACATGGAGGTGCAGAGAGGTAAGTGGTTTTTGCAAGTTCACATTCACTGTGATCACCCACCAAGTCACTCAGCAGCTGAGGGAAAAGACCGTTTGTAATCATCTCAGCTTCTTTCTCAGGATCCACTTTCCTGTGGAAACCATCGGAGCTCTGGATGAGGGAGCTGTGGTCAGGTAAGAAATGATTGAAAACCAGAGTCTGAGGGATAGGAAAGAAAAGAAATGAGAGCTTGACTCCCCTGTTATCGGCCTAGTTCCTTCAGCTCTATGCACACACACACCCCTAGTGTGACCCCACATTTAGGAAGCAGAGAAGAACTAAACAAAAACCTCTGTTACTTTAGCATTTTTTTCTTACGAGTGTAACTTTAACAGCAGACTCTGTATGTGGGGAATACAGCAATGGAAGATAGAATGCAGGACCCTCTTGATAATGGAGAAGAGTCATCTCGACAGTCTCTTGCCTAACAAACACTGAATCATTTCCCTACCTACAGCAAAAAACTAAAACTAAAGTCTACAAAGCCCACACCATCACCAAAGCCACAAAGTACTTTTGCTGAGTTGTACAAGCAGGAGACATTTTGCAGAACACATTTGCATTTGAAAGTACCAACAAATCCTAAATGTGCAGCATATGCATAGATCTGTGCAATAGCAATTAGGAACAGAAATAACCAGTGCAACTGAATTAGAGTTGATGAGGTTTTAATGTTCAAGGCAGCATTTTCTTTATATGACTAATCCCTATACATTCTTGGGGTTTCAGATTAGATGTTGCTTTTTTACAAAGTTTTCCCAGACCCAAAGTCTAGGCCATGTCCTCATCTGATAAATTTCACCTTGTGTATCTCATTCTCATGGCATTTGTTGCCTGAAAAAAGTATTATCGGTTTACTTATCAGTCTCTTCCAGTAGATTGTAGTAGGATTTGTGAGAGCTGGGACCATGTTTTATACATTGGATCACCAGTATGTCTCACAATGCCTAGCGAAAGTAGTTTCTCAATAAATAGTTTTGAGTAGATTAAAAATTAATATGCAGAAATTGAATGTGGAATGACTGCTTACAGAAACAAAAATCCACCCAACTCTGATATCAGCTCCAATTGTAAAATGTGTCAAGACCAGCATGTTATGTGGTAAGTGGTTATATAATTGAGTCAGAAATACAGAACAGTAAAAAAGGAAAGTAACAGATCCAGATCATGATGATATCAACACACTCTCTCCTGCATAAGAACTCTAATCAAACTCTATGCATGGTAGCACTGGTAATTGCATAACTACTGTGAACTGGTATATACCTAACTTATCAATGCTATCTATCCATCTGTCTATAAACCTATCTAGCTATCCATTATCTAGCTAGCTATTTATCCTTTTATTATCTATCAATAGTCCACCTGTCTAGATATCTATTTATTCATACATTCATCCATCCATCCATCCATCCATCCATCAATAATTCATCCATCTATTCATCCACCTATCCATAGGAGGCAAAATCCTAAAGATATCCCTCAAGATTTCCATCCCTTGCTTATTCAATCAAGCACAAATCTAGGTACTTTTGTAAAGGGAATTTGCAGATGTAATTATGTTTCTAATCAGTTGTCCTTAAAATAGGCAGAGGATTATTCTGATGGGTGCAATGTCATCACAGAAGCCCTTAAAAGCTGAAGAGCAAGAAGAAGAAATGAGCCAGAAGGGGAAAGAGGAGAGATTCTTCTTTCTCTCCTAGACTCACCCTTGCTTGCTGGGAACCTCAGTCTTAAAACCACAAGAGACTGAATTCAGCCAAAAATAATCTTGGAAGGGGATTCAGCCTCAGAGTCTCTAGCAAGGGATACATTCTGACTTTGGATTCATGAAACTGGGAGCAGAGAAAACAACCTTACTGACCTACTTCTGACCTGTAGAACTATAAGATAAAAATTTGTGTTGTTTTAAGCCGCTAGGTTTGTGGTAACTTGTAATGACAACAATAGAAAACCAATATACCATGCATTAATTTATTAACTACCTATTTAGCTTTAATCTACCATCATTATTTTCTCATGTATTATCTATTAATTATTATTTATGTTAGCTATTATCTGTCACTTACCTATTTTCTTTCACTTACATATTATCCATTACTTACCTATTATCTATCTGTCTATCTATCTATCCATTCATCCATCCATTTATCCATCTAACTTTGTTACCTGAACTGGCAGTCTGGATGGTGACTCCATTGGCTGTGGGAACCTCTCTGACCTGAACATCCTGGCATCCCCGTCTCTTTCCATAGATTCACATCTAGCTTCTGCCCTCTGCTTGACCTTTATTCAAATAATCTACTTGGCTCTTGGGTCCTCACCACTCCAGGATGCTCAACTCTACCTGACAGGTAAGTACACCCTTCCCCAGGCCATCCAGGGTACATCCTTATCCAGGCCAGGATCAGTCACCCCAACCAGTGATCAGTATCCCAAGGCCATGGTTGTCTGAGAAGGACCCCAGAAAGGCATCAAGACACAGTTCATTTACCTCTATGAACAGGTTCCCTTTTGTGTTCAATGAATCTTTTCTGTTTATAAAGGCCCAATTTCAAACAACTCTTTCAACTATTATTAGGAGACACAAAAAGCAGGAGACTGCCACTTATATTCACCATTCTGGTACTAGGAAGCATTACGTCGTAGAGAATAGTGTCAGCGCAGGGACAGGGAGTTTGTTGGAATGTGTTACCTCTCACAGCAACAATTAAGCAATACTTCTTTATAAAAGATACTGTGCTGTCCTTCTCAGATCACATACCACAACTAAAATGGCCTTATAAATCCAACTTTATAAAAGAAGAGTAAATTTTAACTATTGAAGCTCTTAGAAATATTACTTGATACAATATTATATACAAAGAGTATAGATAAATATTTAAATGTATATACATGTGTATATTAAAATATATATAAATTTTGAGTTTTTGCCTCATGCCAGGCATTAAATATACATACTTTCACCTGCATTTCCTTCTATAATCTTGACAGCTCTATAAAATATATCCTGCTATTATCTGCATGTTATACATGAGAATTTAAGAAACTTGCCCAAGGTCACACAGAAAATGACAAAGTTGGGATGTAAATCCAAGGATGGTTCTCTCAACTGCATTACTTTTTGTTCTTATCATGGTGGGAATTACTGGGGTGTGATGAAAGGAACATCCTTGCTCTTTGGATAAACTGCATCACATCCCTGGCTGTCATTTGTGAAATTAAGAAGATGGGCCACGTACTCCCTCAGTTCTTGGAGCCGCCACTCTGGTTGGGTCCCTCTTTAACCACAGAATATGGATGCTGGTTAGTATGTATCATCATTGTCTTTTTCTTTTCCACACTAACCTCCTGCTGTCACAAATATCATCGTCTTTCCCTTTTTCTAAAGATCATGTAACACCCCATTTAGTCATCCTTGGTAATGCTCTTCTTCCCAATGGTACAGTAGGAAGGATAGCTCTCAAGGTAATTTCTCTGCACTGAGGGCATGTCAAACTCTAAAGAGTACCCAGTTAGCATCCTGTTCTTCAGCAAGTAGATACAATGAGGCCAACATCAACAGCAGAATTAATCTGGGTTAGTGAGAGGTAGACAGGTTGACCAATTCTTTATCAAAGAAGAGCCAGACTGTAGCTGCAATACTTGCTTCTAGCAACTCTCTTCAGGACCCGTTTGTCCTGACCATGAACCACCAGGGGGTTGGTACAGCATGATATCAGAAGAGTAAATGCATTTCATCTAAGTCACTAACTCCAATTGATTATGAGTGGGCTCCTGGAGTGCTGAGGTGAAACATACTAAATGATAGGTTCAGCTCAGCAGGATAGAGCACTGATCGATTAATGATGTCTGCCAGGGGCAGAGGATTTGAAAAGAGGCACCAGACTTGCTGCCTATTCACATACCCTCACAAAATCCATGAAAGGCACAGGCTGTGCAGTTAAATATGTCTAGGTTCAAGTCTCAGACCTCTCACTTACTAGTTTTATAATACTGGGAAAAATTTTTTTTCTATGTTTCAGCTGAAATGGAATAGTTGTGACAATAAAGACCAAAATGATTGAAAGTCCTTAGTAAAAACCCACTAACTTGTTAGTAATTATCATAAGTTTCCCCAGTTAAAAAGCAATGAAAAGAACACTGCCAGGTGAAAATGTTTTCTTTCTCTTCATACCTTGGATTGGAGCAGAAGGCACAAACTGGCAATCATAGGCTCAATTTCACCTTTATACCTATTTTATTTGGCCCATGTTGTTGGTTTGCACAGTGTCCAAACAATTTAGAATTAGTTACAAACTTATTTCACATTAAAATATATATCTTAGGTGTTTGAAATGCTTGATCTGACAATATTGGCTCTACTCCTACATGGCAACAATCTACTGGAGCTCCCTTTGGAGGGTTCCTGAAGCTTTTTTCCTTTTTTTTTTCATTGTGATATATGTCATATATTCAGAAGAGTAAATAAAATACACACACAGTTTTAAGAGTAATTATAAGGCTAACATCTATGTAACCAAGTCCTCGCCAGCACCCCTAGAAGACCCATATGTCCTTTCAATCATAGCCTCTCCCTCCCTCTGGAGTCACCACCATGCTGATCTTTGTGATAATCATTTTCTTGCTTTTGATTATATTTGCCATGTTGGTATGTATCTCTAAACTATTGGATTGGCCAAAAAAAGTCTGTTTAGTTTTTTCTGTACAATAGCTCTAGTAGTGCTTAGTTGTCTTTAACTTCATTCAAAACAATTTTGTTAGATTGTATTTTTTGCTTTTTTCTTTTGTTAATTATGTTCCAGTTAAAGGTGAGATCATATGGTATTTGTTCCTCACTGCCTAACTTATTTCACTTAACATAATGCTCTCCAGTTCCATCAGTGCTGTCACAAAGGGTATAAGCTCCTTCTTTCTCTCTGCTGCATAGAATTCCATTGTGTGAATGTACCATAGTTTTTTGATCCAGTCATTTACTGATGGGCACTTAGGTTGATTCTAGCACTTGGCTATTGTAAATTGTGCTGCTATGAACATTGGGGTGCATAGGTTCTTTTGGATTGGTGTTTCAGGGTTCTTAGGGTATAATCCCAGCAGCGGAATTGCTGGGTCAAAAGGCAGTTCCATTTTATGCTTCTTCCCCCTTTGTCAAATATTAGTTGACCACAGACACTTGGCTTTATTTCTGGGCTCTCTCCTCTGTTCCATTGGTCTATGTGCTTGTTTCTATGCCAGTACCAAGCTGTTTTGATTACAGTGTCCTTGTAATACAGTTTGATATCAGGTATTGTGATCCCTCCTGCTTTGTTCTTTTATCTCTGTTAGATTGTATTGTGGCAGCTGTCATATCAATGTGCATTTAAAAACAACATATTAAAATCAGTGAACCTTTGTGCAGCCATTTTAATATTGAAGATGGAAGAAAATATGCAACATTTTCAGTGCATTATGCTTTATTATTTCAAGAAAGGTAAAACAAAACTGATATGCAAGAAAAGATTTGCTCAGTGTATGGACAAGGTGCTATGACTGATCAAATGTGTCAAAAGTGGTTTGCAAAGTTTCTTGATGTAGTAGACATTGTGGCCAAATAATTCTTTGCTGTGCAACTGTCTTATGTATTGGAAGATGTTTAGCAGCACCCTTGGCCTCTAACCACTAGAAACCAATAGCAGGAGAGAGCCTACATACTCAAAATACCCAAATCAATAAAATTATTAGTGAAAATGAAAAAATGTCTTTTATTTTATGGAAAAAACTAAACAGACTTTTTGCCCAACCCAATTCATAGTTTGGAGAGTTCTATGGTCATAAATTGGTATTGAATGTCTTCTTTTGGGTCTAGCTACTTTTACTCAATATCATGGTTGGGAGATTCACCCAGATTTACTCATTTCATTTCTTTTCATTGCAGTGTGGATCATATACTCTTCAATTTCACTCTATGTCATCTGTCTACCTGGCCCTATTATAGGCATTTGCATTTGTGTTTTTATATCTGGACATAAGGCTTCCCTGATGCAGAGAAATGACTACTCTTATAAGCATGTTCCATTCTCTGACCACTCCAGCCAAGATTTCCAGCCTGCTCTCCAGCTCCATTGTGAACTCAACTTGCTGATGCCCCCACCCTGAGGCTTGAACCTAAAAAGTCTCAGTCTGTCCTATTCCTCCTCCAAGTCCCCCTCAATTCCTAGTGACCTCCCCAGCCTATCCAGCAAGTGACCTGGCAGCCAAGGCTGACCACCCAGCTTTTATTGGTCCCTTCTTCTCAATAAGAAATTAAGAGATCAGTAGAGCCAGATCACCCCTCTAGTAGCACATCAGGCAGCTCATAGCAGCTCTACCCAGGGCTTTTTGTCATTACCTCAGCTTTATGAGTCTTCATCCAGCTCTCAATCTATGCCAATGGCTCCTCCGCCAACACAATTTGAATTAATTTGTCAGGGAAAATTTTGTGAAATAATATATCAGCTGTATTACTTAAATAAGATATATGATTTCTACTGTGATCCTTTCATCTTTTAATTTAGCCATTCTATCAATAAAAGCAATCAAGTTTCCTTGGTAAATTTTTCTTTATAAATCAGGTTTATGGGTCATGGATTCACATTCGTCTTGATGTTTATGGATTTTCATTCCTATTATCGGTCCCTTTGTTTTACTACAATGGAAGTGAGACATCTAAAACAATGAGAATAGGAGTGCTTTCCAATATATTTCTGGCTGTAAAAGTCAGGCTCGGAATTTCAGGAATGCTGAATGGCTTTATTCTGCCAGCTTTCTGTGGTGAGCAGAGGACAAAGTTCCAAACTCTCAGCCTGGCATGCAAGGCTCTTTGACTACCTGACTCCAGCCATACTCCCCAGTTTCATGCCTCCCACACTTGAATGATGTGATAAGGCCCTGGTGTGTCATAATCATTCATTGTTTTTCCTCTCCCTGTAATACCCTGGTATCAGTTAGGACTCTAAGTTGTGAGTGACAGAATGCTAAGGTAATGACATAAATTGGATTAACATAAAAAGAAGCCTGTTGGCTCATGTAACTTAAAAGCCTGGGAATAGCACTGACTACTGACTTCAGGTATTCAGGTACCACTCGATCAGGACATCAGCAAAATAATCTCTTCCCACCCCAACCCACCCACCCCATTCTGCCTTACAATCACATAAATGCTTGTGAGTGCTCCAATATCTTGTCTTATCACTTCCAGTCCTTAAAGAGAGTATTTTTGGTATATTGGATAGTTTTTCAAAATTATTTTCTCCTTCTATGTTAGAGAATTATACATCTATGGCAGTAGTTCTCAACCAGGGGCAATTTTGCCCCTGATGGGACATTTGGTCATGTCTAAAAAATAAATAAGCCAGGTGGTGAGGGACAAATACCACATGATCTCACCTTTAACTGAAACATAATAAACAAAAGAAAAAAGCACCAACCATGCTGTCCCAAAGGGTATAAGCTCCTTTTTTCTCTCTGCTGCATAGAATTCCATTGTATAAATGTACCAGTAATTGAACAACAATAAAGTAATGTATGAAACAAAAAAATAAAAAATAAAAATAAAGAAAAAAGCAAACAAAATATAACCAGAGACATTGAAATGAAGAACAATAGCCAGAGGGGAGGAAGGAAGGGATAGTGAGGAGAAGGGTTTTCAGGAACTACTGTAAAGGACACATGGACAAAACCAAGGGGGAGGGTGGAAGCAAGGGAGGGAGGTGGGTTTGGCTTGGGTAGCAGGGGAGTGGTGGGAGAAAATGCAGACAACTATAACTGAAGAACACTAAAGTAATTTAAAAATATTTTTCATTATCATAACTTAGGGGGCACACTAATAAGGCCAGGGGTGCTAACATCCAATAATGCATAGGACAGCCCCCACCATAAAGAATTATTTGGTTCTAAATGTCAGTGGTTCTAAGGTGAGAAATCCTGCTCTATGCCCTTTGTTATGTGACTTCTCAGTGAACATTTGTCTCCTTCGTTAGGTGCAACAAAATGCTGGGTTTGCTGCCCAGGTTCTAACTGGCCTGGTCCCACCTGACTTGGAAACATAGTCTGTACATGGATGCTATACCCAACTTTGCACCCAGTGCCATGCTGAGGGTGAGCAGGGCTAACTTGGGTCTGATGTCACATTGA
This sequence comes from Trachops cirrhosus, assembly GCA_028533065.1. Taxonomy (NCBI): domain Eukaryota; kingdom Metazoa; phylum Chordata; class Mammalia; order Chiroptera; family Phyllostomidae; genus Trachops; species Trachops cirrhosus. Next base: position 23,704,159 of record CM052550.1, on the reverse strand, counting down.
TCAGGAGTGCCTGCAGAACTGTATCCAATCACAGGGGACATCTTTTCCCACTTTTCATGGATTCCCAGCAGTGGTAGAGAGGAAGATAGGCTCTTTCCTGCATCTGTGGTTAGGTTTATATTTATTTTTAAGGTTTCTAGATAGTTCATGTTATCTTTGAGGTCTTAAGAAGGACATGGACATGCCTGTTGCCTTAGTGTGCAGACCTAGTAGATGACACATGTGTATGGATGAAAAGCGATTACGTATTGGTCAGTGACTGAAAGTAACCTCAAAAGGCAGACTGCTCATAAATGCCTAACTGGAAAGGTCATTGTGGGTGATCATGCCCCAGGCCTATAAAAGATTTGTCTCTGCACTAAGCAAGCCCTGCCTATTCTTGTGCATCTAGGTTAACACACTTTTCAAAATGCCAGAAGTAATCCTCTTTTCCAGACCCTCAGAGGTGAAACCACCCTCAAGGAAACACATAATCTTGTTAACTATGTACCTTGCTTTCTCTCACCTTTTATGTAAACTTTCTTACTTTCTCTCCTTGATTCCAAATGGATAGAAGAAACTGAAAAACTGTCATTCTCCAGAGCATTTGAGATCTTGCTTCCTGGCATGTCATCAGTTTAGCTCCAATAAACTCATAAAAATTCTCTACAGGTTTGGACATTTCTTACATTGACATGTGGTTACTGGGTAATTAGCTTCTAAGCATCATTTCTCTGTCTTCCTCCTTGCAACAGCCTCACCAGAAGTTCATGCCCTTCTAAGATGCAGAGTGAGAATCTTGACCAACACCATGGTAGCAGGCAGAAGTGGGATTCCCCTCAGGCTTTCCATCTCCTGGCATTGAGCCAGGAAACACCAGCAAGAAGCTAGAAAAATTCCTGGGCAAGTGGAATGAGGAAACTGAGACAAGAAAATTAAACAAGGCCAAACAGTTTGAGCAATTTACAGCCAGCTGGTGAATGGCAAGACCTTATCTCCCCTAACCAAGGACACTTGAGGGCAAATGGTTTATACCTGTCCTCCCTAACCAGAGAATACATAACCTCCCTGGCCGTAAACCACTGGCCTCAGAGAAGAGAGGGGGAGGAATTCTAATGCAAATGAAGAGATAGAAAACACAGGAACAAAGGAGCCAGTTTGGGAAGAAGCTGCAGACTTCCCTTTCAGCTCCCCCTCCTTCTCACCTCCCCCTCCCAAATTCCTATGTTTCCCCCATATAAACTTGCTTCTGAAAGCTCAAGGTAGGTGGATGTTAGGGTTTTAACCTGCCACCTTCTCAGACTGCTGGCTTCTGATATTATAAAAGCGCAGTTATAATGCAATCCCTGTCTCTGCTTTTTGGCTGATCGGTGACAAGCAGCACAATATCCGGACTCGGTTGCCCTCCAGTTTCACAGTCAGAGCAACACCCCACATCCTTTGCTAACACCAAAATATCTACTTTCTAATTACCCTTACTTTCTTTCCACCCTACTACAAGATGATTCACCTGAGGTCTTGCAAGTTCAGTCATACCTGAATTAATTTTTTTCAGCATAAAACCAAAGGAATTTACTTTTCATGGAGTTAAACGAGTTTTGTAATGGGGTACAGAGCAGGAGGATCCCCTGAAAATAGCAGAGCATGTCTCCCACAACCCTTGGTTTGGGGAAGCAGGATTGGATGATATTTTTAAGATACTTTGCATAACAATGGCAAGTAAATAGTCCTGCCTTTCCTAAAGGGAAGAGGGCAGCTGCCCAGGGCAAAAGGTGTAGAACATATAGTGACTGGTGACATAGCCAGGGGAGGTGGATGCCCACCCCAGATGTCACTGTGAGTGAGAGAGACACAGGAGTACACCACGAGGTCTAGTCTAGGAGAAGGTCAGACTGGAGAAGATGGTGGCAGAGCTGATGGAGGTATGCAGGGACCTGCTTAACCAAGCACAGATGCATGGGAGATACCTGGAGCTGAACTGTGGCTGGGAATGTGGAGCTGCAGACTTCTGCTTCTCTGAAGGACATAAGGAGTCACTTCCTTGGGACTGTGCCTCCCTGGACCCTACCATGCCCCAGTATAACACTGCACACATTTTCCTGAACCACTGCATGGAGGCTGAGAACAGCACACCCCAGATCCTGAAGGAGAGAACGGCTGCCAGAGGATGGCAACTCTGAAACCCACTAGCACACATTCCAGAGAGGATGGAGATCTGTTTGCATGGCCAGCTTAAAAACAGATGAAAGGATTGAGGAACTTCCGGGCATGGTTTTGGCTTGCAGCCTTTTGGGGAGCAAGGGAAGTGCTGGTTCTCGTGGGAGAGGAGGGCTCTGAGCAGGAGTGCTCTCAGGCCCCCTGAAGTTGGAATCCTGTGCATAAAAACCTATTTCTTCCAACAAGAATGGTTGGGTCATGTGTCAAGGCACTATGTGGCTGAGCCCTGGTTTGCTTGGTTACAGTTTCCTTTAACACTATTAATACTAAAAGTTGTACCTAACCTTAATCACCCAGTAACACTCATTTTAAGAGCTTAATGCATATTATTTCTCAGACAACATGCCAATATAGCATTTTTAAAAAAGCAGATACCCTAGTGCTGAACTTCACCTGATTACAACAGGATTTCATTGCTGGCCCTACCAATTAATATTCACTTCATCTCCACCAGAGGCTGTGAGTCTGAATAGAGATGATGTCTCAGGGTTGTTAAACATAACTTCAGAATGCGTGCATGAAACACATTCTGGCTGCTAGAAGATGTAAGATGTAAGAGGCAGGGCAGCTCTATGCTGATGTAACTCTTCCTACTGATCCCCAAGCTTAGCCAGAATAAGAATTTTAAAGTATTTGGGCCAAACGTTCATCTACTTGCAATTTGAGGGATATTTAAAAAGTTATCCACCAGGTCTCAGTATAATTGAAAGATATATTGAAAAGAAGTATTGGGACTTGGGAGAAGATGTTTTGATCATAAATTAAAATTTCATAACACCACTACATCCTTTTATATGGTACTTTTGTCTGCCTGTGAAGCATTTCCCTTGAGTTCAACTGTGCCATTTGCATTTTTAATATTCAGTTGTTTCTAACTCAGACTTTTTAACCATGTTTACATTAGAATCTAAAGAAAAGTACAGGCAGTTCCCAATTGTTTGCTACAGAATGCTTCTGTGAATTGTTTTTAAGCAGATCATTGCACAAAAACACTTCTTTCTCTTGGAAACATTTTTGTAAAGGGGTAAAGGGTTCCTGACCAATGATTAGCATCAGAAAAGTTACAGTTACAACAAATATGTTGTAAAAGAAAAGATCAACCATAAAGTTTTCTGGATAATTAAAAACTTAGAGAAACCATACTTGTTCCATAAAATGAACATAAACACACCACACATACAGATTATGACTGCATTCAATATAAACCAATATAATGGATGTTTGTTAACAATTGGGCTCGCTTCTTTAGATTTAGAAAGACTTTTTTCAAAAAGTTGTGAATGGACTATTTTATTTTTAAAGTCTCTCAGGAACTGTTGACCCAATGCTAGTTTTTTCCACTTGTAAGATTCCTAGAGCAAGGGATGGTGTTCAGAAACACATCTATTGTCATAAAACTACTCTCAACTCCAGAACAGTTTCTATTCAACAAAGCACTGAATCAACTAACATGTGTGCATGTATGTAGAAGACATCAGTTTTCTCTTTTGATTTCCCTGCCTACTCCTCCACACCCACCTGATCCCACCTACCCACCTCCTCATTCTTCTCTATCATAATGTCACATTAGCACATCTTAGATAGAAAAATATGAAGAGAAGAGGGATGCCAAGTGATACTTGCTTTAACTTGGGGTTGGTTTGTAGAGCAAAGGATAAAGAAAAGGGGGCTGGTATTGGCTGATTATGTTCATATACTTTTTTATACCAGTTGACTACAGTATCTTCTCTACCTCCTGCTTTCTCTCTGCTAGAGACAGACCCAATATGGTGGACAATGAGGTAGACACAGTAAATAAAATTAAGTAAGCTAAACAATAAAATTCAAAACTTAAAAAGTGAGACTAATTCTTATCTCTACTGCCTTTACAACAATTTTTGGAGTCTAACTTGGAATTCTACTAATGTCAGTGTGGGATGGGAGGGAGTATGGAGTGGAGTGTGATAGCTCTTGTGGTTTGTTAGTTTCTTTTTGTTTTTTCCTGCTTTACATACTCCTCTCTTTTCCCTTCTCTGGTCACAGGGGTGGCCATCTGACATGAGCTTACCTATTGGAATATCCTTTTTTTCTAAGCACAGTGACTGACAGCATGTGATTCAAGAAAGGCCAATCAGCTTTCTTCAATGAAATTGACATACAGATGATGGAAGAGAGAAATTCCCTTTATATTAGTATGAATAATCTGAAGCTGCCAACAGCCATTGTCCCCAGACACATGGGAAGAACTTAACTGCTGAATGAGGAGAACCAGAAATAGGCAGAGAGAACATAAAGGATATGGATGGATGGATGGATGGATGGATAGATAGACAGATAGAAGGATAGAGAGATGGTAGATGAATGAGCTCTCCCTTATCTTTCTTTAAGGGGACAGAGGTGCCCCAAAGCATAAATGTCACTCTCTCTAATCAAATCCATCCTACTTTGACTTGGTTTCCCAGTGCTAGCAAGTTGAATTCTCACAGTCCCAGGGAGATTTTAGTGAGCCTCTTCAGCAACAAAATGAAGTTAATATAGGAACTTTCTTCCACAAGTCTTCAAACCCAGAGCCATAATACTGCACACATCCAGGATGTGAATGGGGCCACATAACATACTTCCAGGAGATAAATGAGGTCACTGTCATTGAACCAGGTGTAAGCCAGCCCCACCATGTGACTCATTCTTTGGAGCAACTCTTTTACCCTTCATATGAGTCTTTTCCAAAATGGATCCTCCACTTCCCATCTGGCACACTCCGTGGTGGTCTTCCCTCATGTCCAGATTTTAGAATGAACACAACTTAGGCCCAAGCTAGAGTCCTATGCATTTTTTCCACCTTCCCCTCTGGTTTTTGCTGCCATAATCTGGTAGATGATGTGCTCAGTGGGCCAGTCACTGGGCTGTAGAGGGATGACTTATGGCCTTGGCCCCTCAACATTTGTTTGGGACTTTTCTGAGCCTAAATAGAAGACAAAGCTTGCTAAGTGTGGAGAATGCTTTAAAGTCACCTTCTCAGAATATTATCTAAGCATAATGATTGGAACTTTTTTGGATCCTAATTAAAACAAATCAAAAATAAAAAACACCATCTGTGATCCAATCAGGGAATTGAATACTGACTTGATATTTGATACTAATAAGTATAATATTGTCATTTTTATGTGTGATAATGGTATTGTGATTCTGCTTTTTTGAAGAGTTCTTATCTTTTAGAAATACATACTAATGTATATGTGGATGAAATGATATGATGGCTAAAATTTGCTCCAAAATAAACCAGTCAAGGTGAGAAGTGGAGAGAAATAGGTGGGGCTAGAGGTAAAATACATCTGCTAAGAATTCTTTAAGCTAACTGTTACATGGGACTTTATTGTACTATTCTTTCCACTTCTGTCTAGACTTGAATATTTTCAAAATAAAAAGTAATTTCAGTCATCTTAGGAGGCTGAGTTCTGGAGTCTCCTCACTGTAAGCAAGTAGATATATCAACATTAGCATTTCCCAGATGCAGGAAACTTAGTTGTACAGTGCACACTATTTTGAAATGTCTAGTTACATCAAAAATATACAAGAAACTCAAGCTTTGTATACCATGCCAAGGTGAGCTAAAGAAAGTGATGATCCATCAAACCACAAATATCTAGAAAATGTCTATTTACAGTCAACCAACACTTTCACTAACATCTCAAAGAAAGCCAAAACACTATATCTCCACCATGTGGAGTCAAAGATAGGGTATGGTTTCTAATTAGAGGGAGAAAGACAGACCCTTAAATCCATCCAATGACCACAGGGACCTTAGGAATTACTCAAATCCTCCCCAAGTTATTGGTTTCAACCAGATATTCATAATGTGGCTTTCAATGCCACCAACCACTTCTCAAACATTTCTACTTCAATTATATTCATCATTGTATTAGGATTCTCCAGAGAAACTGAACCAATAGGAAATAGAATATGAGAGAGAGAGAAAGATAAAAGGAAATTAATTACAGAAATTAGCTCACTCAGTTATAGAGGCCAAGAAGTCCCATGACCTGCTGTCTGCAACTTAAAGAACCAGGAAAACCAGTGGTGTAGTTTAGTTCAAGTCCAAAAGCCTGATATAGGGTCGATGGCGTACGTCCTGGTCTAAGTCCAAATGCTCAAGAACTAGGAACACTGATATCCTGGGCAGAAAAAAAGAAATGTGTCACTTCAAGCAGAAAGAGTGTATTTGCTCTTTCTTCACTTTTTGTTCTATTCAAGCCCCCAACAGATTAGATGACACCCACCTGTATTCATGAGGGTGATCTTTACACAATTTACTGATTCAAATGCTAATCTCTTCTAGAAATACCTTCTCAGACATACCCAGAAATAATGTTTTACCAACTACCTGGGCATCTCTTGGTCCAGTCAAATTTACACATAAAATTAGCCATCAGCATCATATTAGAAAAATGCATTCAAGGATTCTTCTGTGGAGTGTTCAAAGATGCCAGGCTGTGCCTGTTTTAAGCCCAGGTCTTTCTAAGCAGCAAAATAATCCACATGAAGGGAAAGCCCAGGGTGTCTGACATGTATCTGCTTATCCTTCATTTATTGATTATTTCTAACAAATCACTGTGAGTGTATCATTTCTATCCTCTTGGAAAAGGAACCTCGGCTTGGTTTTATACACAGGCAATAAAAGAGATCTTTGAAAACTGTGTGGTAAATAACTCCATGGTCTGCTGTGCATCATTTTTATTGACCACAAGGAAGATGTTATCTGCACAGCAGCAATATCACCTAAGCATGACTGGACATAGAACCCTTCAGAAATATTTGGCTTTATTCTCTACTTAGACTTAGCAGGACTTAGTAGGAGAGGCAGATGATGTGGTGAACAGAGTCCAGCCCTGGCTCCAAAGAAGGAATTGCCACATAAATAGCCCCAGTTGCATCCTTGGATGTTGGCATTGCCTCTCCTTCCTCTTGTAGTCTCTGGTACTCCCGGCTCTAGTCAGCTGTGGGATCTGATGATCCTCATCTAGAGCAATGAAGACCCACATCCAACGAGGGGATGGAAGTTTCCTCCTGTTTCTCAAATTCAATGATCAGGTAAGATGAGCCATTGCACCATATGTTCCTCCAAGGTCCTCCCCAACCTCACTATCTTTGTCTTTCCTCTTTATTAAAAATCTATACCAGTGGTTCTCACCCTTCAGAATGCATCAAAATCATCTAAAGGACTGTTCTTATGACAGATTGCCAGCCCTACTCATAGAGGTTCTGATTCAGTAGAATTTCCAATTCTAACGGTAGCTAGGTGGTGCTGATGCTGCTGGCCTGAGGGCTACCCAGTAGGAAGCACTACTCTAGAGTTCTCCTTGAGTCTAAAGTCTTTTGTTGAACCCCAGTCTCCTTATTTGGTGACTTCCTCCTTGGACTTTGGCCCTAACCTCAGCTGGTCAAACCAGAAAGATCATGACATAGGGATTAGCCTAATTTTACTTCAAGATTCCTGCTGGTTCCTTGTAAGATCTCTAACTAAAAAAAAAAAATTCATTGTCAACCTTGAAGAAGACTAAATTCTCCATACTTTCTAGAACACAGTGACTTAATTATTGCTACTGCCTCAATGCCTGTCCTAAATTTGGGTTAAATTCCCTTAGTCCTTGTCCCACCCATCAGCATCTTCCTTCTTGCCCTATAGCCCCAATACTGAGGTCCTAACCCTATGTTGTAACCAAGCTAACAGGATAGTGGTCCAAACCTCTGTACCTCTCTCCACCTCTGGAAACCTGGATTTCAGTCCTCTGACCTGACTCTGGTGCCTGCTCTGCTGATGTGTCATATATTATTATTATTGTAATTATTTATTAATAAATGTTTTTCTGGGTAAAAGAAGGTCTCAGTTCAAGCTCAATTGTATAAATTACTATCTGAGAAGAATTTGGCCAAATGCCTTTACTCCTCTGGGCCTCAGGGCTGGAGGAAAAAAATTATAGATGCTCACGTTCCACCTGCAGATGTTCTGACTTCATGGGGCTTGGAAGAAACCCAGGCTTGCCATGTTCTCAAAGCTACCTTGGTTTTGCAACCGTGGTTGAGAGTCACTGGTCCCCTAATTTCACTAATAAAGAGACCAAGGCCCAGAGAGAGCTGGGGCATGTCAAAGTTCCACAGACAGAGATTAGAATGTGGCACTAGGATTCTGGCCTTCCAATTCCTAGTTCAGAGATCCATGCAGAAATGGGAATAGATGCCACCTTCCCACTCGTAGGGACGCCTAAACCAGAGCAGTGATCATCTCACTTGGCTGTGCCACAGAAGCACAGAATTGCCTGAGGAGCTCTTTAAATGGAGGTCTAAAATCTCACCCAGATCCCCAGCTGCATAGGAAACCCCAAGGGGAACAAGGAAGAGAGGGTGACTGGAGTGCTCCCTAGAGGCCAGAGTGTTCTGCCAGCAGGCTCCCTCTTCCACCTGAGTTACTGGCCTGACTCTGGATTTGCCCTCCATTTGCTCTGAATGAATAAATCTCACATTTGATTCAGGCTAGGGCTCCAGATTTGAGTGAGGCCCTAGCCTGACATCTTACGATCCTCACCTTATTTCCCTGTCTTACCAGCTTCACCAAATGTAGAGTTTGTACCCCTCTCTTACAAAGGCTCAGATTCCATCACTGCTGAGCAAACCTTCAGAGGCCTTCTTTGCCCACACTAAAGCAACCCAGCCTCTCCCTCATTATACACACTATTAGCTATAAAGGCTTCAGGGACTATTAGAGGGAAACAAAAGTTCCCCCAGTGGCTTCTGTGGATGGTCTGAAATGTTTGTCACTGTCCTCAAATAACAGGATTTCACTGGGACATATAATTCAACTGAGTCTGAGAAGGCCCTTGGCTCCTCACTGGTTTATTTATGTCAGTTATTGGGAGCTTTTAAAGAATTTGTTCTTCTCAGTCAACCAAACGCATTGATGAGAGCACATTGTCAGCCTTCAAAAATCAGAATCATTGTTGTCCAGTAAATATGTTCCTGCTCTTTCATGGAGTTTAAAATTGTGATCCCTTGAGGAAAAGAAAAATGGTATGTGTGTGTGCATGCATGTGTGTGAGTGTGTGCGTGTATGTGAGCGTGGACCAAAGTCCCCCAAGCTTGGGTCAGCTGGGGTTCTGGTATCTTTTCAACAAAATGCAGCACTTTATTTGTGGAAATCCCATTACAGCTAATAAGAGCTAGAAACCATTAAAAAAAGATAAGGATGTCTAGCCATTTCAAGATTATTTTGTGAAATGTGCCCTGCTAAAAAAAGGAATGAATTTTGCAAAGAACATCACAAGTCTGCTCATACCAATTCAACTCACATAAAACAATTAAAACTAAATAAATCTGATACCAGGGCTAAATGCTTTTTTTAAATCTCTCTTTAAATACACCAAGCTTAGAAATTCTCACTTCTAGGAAAACATACACTGCACACTTAGACATCAATGGCTGTTCTCAGACAGCTCGCTTTAAGCAAGATAACTGGACCAAAATTTTAAATTAACATGAAGAAAGAGAGTAATATACAGAAATCAAAATTTTAGACATAAAAAACTTTTGAGCTGTAGTAAATCATATCTTTTCACCTGTTCTGGATATGTTTAGTAGCATCTTGAATAAAGACACAGAAAGAAAGCTTTTCTAATTTATAGGGAAACAAAACTGAGTAAAATAAGTTATCCAATAGAGAATAAAGATGATTCACATTGATTCTGACAGCCTTGAAAAAATTATACCCTTTACTAAAGTAATTCTATTCTACCACTAGAAATTGATTCTAGAAAAATAATTCTAACAATGTTGGAAGAGAAAATTTAAAAAGAAAAAGAAAACTACATGCATAAAGATGTTCCACACAGTTCTATTATGATAGGAGAGATAATTGTAGCATGCAGATACTGGACAAATGTTTCAATACATTATAATACATTCAATCAATGAAATATATGCTGCAATAGTTATGGAAATTTATATAATAACAAAAAGGTGCTTATTTTATTAAGATTAAAAAATCAGGATATACATATAGGATCAAAAGTTTTTGAAAAAATATGTAACAGGGAAAAATAGCTAGAAAAAGTATACCAGCATGGAGTAGTTTATTCTTTCCTTCATTGTTATAATTCCCACTAAACACAATCATTTACTTTTTCCTCCACATAACATTTATTAAACACCTACTTAGGCCAGCACTTTGGGAATGGTTTTGTTTTCTTTTACTGTCTATTTGTCTGTGGTTCACAATTTCTTTTAATACATATGCATGAGGGTGCAATTTTTTTGAGAGGATCCAGTTATAACAGTATTCTCTCACTGAGCTTACAAACTAATACAGGCTCTCTTCTTTGTTTTAAATTGCAAACCCTGTCCCTGTTATAACCTCCGCAGGTCATGTGGGCCCTCTGCTCTTTCTGCTTCTCTGTCCTGAGAGATGCCATTTACCATCTGATTGGAAGCTCATGGTGCAAGCCCACTGGACACTGTGGACTTTCTGAACTGGTCCTATTACCTCTTTGAGTCCCCTCCTCAACAAACAAGATCGCCTCCCCAAACCAATCCCCAATCATAGGTACATGATCTATCGGTACCATCCCTGATAATGACTATATGGTTTAACACATGTGGTAAAGAAAGGTGTTTATCATACAGCTTCTGAAATGCCCCAAACTCTCCAGACCATCTCAGTCACAGGCGGCAAACACAAGGCCTGTGGGCCGAATCCAGCCCTCCACCTTGTTTTATCTGGCCTGGCACCTTGTTTCTACCCAGAGGCAGCGCTGAGTTCATTGCCCCTAGTTAAGGAATAGTTACATTTATACAACCCTAAAATTACATTCGGCCCTTTGAAGGCAACCACAAGGCTGATGTGGCCCCCAGTGAAAATGAGTTTGACACCCCTGAATTCTAAGTCAGGCTCTGTGGGTTGCAAGTACCTGAAACTTTCTCAGTTTAGATCCCAGAGCCCTGGCACATGATATTCTCTCTTTTCAAAACACTTCTCCCAGATGTCCTCCTGTCTCACTTTATCATTTACATCCTGTCTTTGCTCAGATTTCCCCTTCTCGGGAAAACCTCTACAGCCACATTATTTAAAATCTCTTGACCACTCCCACTCACACCTCATCACATCCTACCCTTTTCCTCCTTTTATTTTTCCATTGCACTTACCTTTTTCTTGCATACCATGTATTTTATTTGTTTTGTTTGCTGTTTCTCACCACACCTCCGCCTCAGTATCCCCTGAAATTCAAAGTTCTAGGAGGGCAGAGATATGTTTGTTTTTATTTTCTACAGCTGTAATCCAGCCCCACGAGCAGTTTCTGGCACATTGTAGGTACTCAATGATATTTGTGGAATGAATGACAAATGAATGATGCTATCCCAAGGAAAACTGTAAATCACAGCAATCCGTTGTCATTTACAGGGGACATTTGCACACACTGTTTCATTCACTCCTCTAGAGAATGCTGTGAGATGAATAATGTTACATTCCTTTTACAGATGGAGAAATTAAGGCCCATAGAGGTGACATGGCTTATACAAGGTCATTTAAGCAGTGTGTTAGTTTTCTACAGTCACCATAACAAAGTACAACAAATCAAAAGGCTTAAGCAACAGAAATTTATTTTCTCACAGTTCTGGAGGCTAGAAGTACAAGATCAAGATGTAGGTGGGGTTGTTGCCTTCTGAGGCCCCTAAGGGGAGGATTCTCTCTCTGTTCCAGGCCTTTTTTCTCTGGATTATAGATGGCTCTCTTCTCCCTATATCTTCACATAATCTTCCCTCTATGTGTGGATGTGTCCAATTCCTCTTCTTTTAAGAACACCAGTGAGATTAGATGAGGACCCACACATATGACCTCATTTTACCTTAGTTATCTCTTTAAAGGACCCATTTCCTGATACAGTCACATTCTGAGGTACCAGGGAGTCTTCAACATATAAATTTTCAGCCCATAGTAGGTAGCAAGCATGTGGCAGTGCTGGAATTTGAACTTGAGTCTCTTGACTCCAAGAGACTTCCCACTTCACTGTGCTCCCATCTACCCTGGATAGCCCCTGACCCACAGACATACAACCATGTCCCTACGTGGACTATCCACACTGTCCTTTTTCTTTCCATGGCAGGGACTCTCTCTTCCTCCACCTACACATCATGGCCAGACAGCTCAATTCCCACTTACTGGAATGCCGGTGTGACCCAGTTTCTCTCAAACCTTGATTCTTATTAATCCAGTTCCTCCAGTGCTTCAGATTCCATTGTGAGTCACATGGGGATCATCCTCTCTGCTATGGCATGAGCACAGAGCATCCTTCTTCCAAATAGCTCCTGAGGCAGTACACAGGCGCTCTAGAAATCCACAGCCCAAACAATCCCCACAGGAGCCCAAGATGCCACTCTGGAAGGGCTGGGGAGAATCTGCTAGTGTTATAGCTCAAGATGACCCAGGTTCAACCTGCCTCCAGGCTGCTCTATCACCCTGACTCCCTGAGGTCATCAGGTTTCCTCTCCCAAATCTATGATAAATAAATGCCCTTTTTTACACTTCCTCTTCAGGGACATTTACTCAGCTCTCCTATAGTGTTTTCTTCAATTCTGAGGATTAGACACTATCATCTAAGGCTTAGACCAGGCCTAAACAATGATCCTTTACTGTTTCATTGTCACTGAGCTCAGCTCTGACATTGCTATTAAAAAAAGCCCAATTACTGAACCACAAAGCCCTCTCTTTCCATCATATAAATTTACAATCAAATTAGACCAGAAAAACTGATGTGACCAACTGGTTAGTGGTTGATCATTAAGAAAGCTTTAAGGAAAAATCTATTTGGTGGGCACAGTCAAGCTTTGGGGCATAATAGATATGCTTTGATTGGGGATACACATAAAAAGAAGAAATACCCCTCCTTATTTGTCTTATAAATATTGAGTTTCTTCCAAGTCTAAGGCACTGGCTGAGCCATAGGGTTACCAAAATTACGAGACATGGTTGAAATCCTCAAAAAGTCAACCATGTTGTAGAGTCAACAGGAACACCTCATCACAGTTCAAAATGGTGAGAAACAAGAAGCTCACCATGGAGCACAGTGCCAAGGGATACCAGGAGAGAGTGACCCAGCCCTACCTCCCTGAAGAGTCAGGTGACTGACCTTGAAGCAAATACTGTCAGGTGGAGAAGGATGCTTGGACAGTGATCAACAACTGCAGCTCAGGCTAAGTGGCCACATAATTTCCTGTATCTCCCAGTACCTCCACTGGCCCTCAACTACGGGCTTCGAATGCTATGCCAGGGTGCTCCTGCCAAGTGATCTGGCCCAGATTGTCCTGGGTAGTGGGGCTGTATTCCCATCTTCCCCCAAATACTCACCCACTCTTATACACACACATACACATTCTCTCAAACATGTATTCACACATTCACACACTTATATATTTATACACATGCTCACATGCTCACACACTCACAAACATTCATGAATGTGCAAACACACACACACGTGCTTTCAATTTTCCCTTCAACCTCATATTCAATTTGAAGTTGAAGTGAACCCCAAAGATAATGAGGATATTGAGAAAAAAAAGCACAATATATGCAGCTGTCTGACCCAATACATCATTCTGAAAGCAAACCTGATTTTTGCCAGGACTCTTTCTGCACCAGCTTCAGACTGCTCTACACACAGATATCAGATAGACCTTCGAAAGATGTGAGTCACATTGTGTCTTTCCAGCTGCAACCCTCCAATGGCTTTAAATACCACTCAGGAATTTTTGGTCTATGGGGTCCTTCCAAACTGCCCCTGTTATCGCTCTGACTTCTCCTCCCACTCTGCTCCCCACCCCACAGGGATTCAGCCCCCTTGCCCCTTTCCTCAAACATCCCCATTGTGCTCTCCAAGGCACCAGCCACTCCACTTGCTCTTCCCAAGGCTGGGAACTACCCTTCCCCCTTCAAGCTCATGCCACCTTTACTGTGAGGCCAATTTGGTCACCCTGTTGAAAACTGTGCCACTGCCTCTCCCACAGACCTCATCTTCCAGTTTTGTTTTGCTGTAGCTCATGGTGCTTATGCCATATAATGTAAAGTATACTTTTCTCACTTAATTTGTGGGGTTTTTTGGTGGGTCTCCATTTGTTCAGCAAGAAGGCCAGCTTCCAGAGTTCGAGGACTGCTGTCAGTTTGGGCCACAGATGTTTCCTCAGCACGTAAGAGAATATTGGGACAGAGGATGGGCTCTACAAATACAGAACGGGCAGAAGCTGGATTAATTTGTCTCCAGGCCCTCTAAGAGGCAGTGCAGTAAAGGGTAGTCATCTGAACATTGAGAGGTTCTGGACTTGCACCTTGGGAGCAAATAATGAAAGGAGGCTGGGAGTGCAGGGCTCTAGGGATCCCCATTCCTTTATTCAGGGCAACTCCGTATGCATTCATTTTATCTCTTTGGATTTTCATATATGACTGCCTCTAAAGAAAGATTTCTACTGCTTTAGGTAAAAGTTTTTTAGGAAAGATCATAGAGATGAAAAGAAATGGAGTGCAATTCAGAGCTACTGCCTGTAACAGTGAGATTTCTGCCAAGTCACATATGTTTTCTAAGCTTCAGTTTCATGTGTAAAATGAGGATGATGCCTACTTTAGGGGTAATATTAACAATATTTAACAAATGGTGAAGCATAGGCAGCGGTCAATCATCACAAACTGGTGTCAACATTGCAGGAGACAGAGGATGGCTGTGCCTGGCACAGGCAGGGGGTCATCGAAGTGTGGGTCCCCAGGTCAATCTCAGTTGCCTTCCCAGACAATCAGGAGCCTTTGTGGTCCCTCTGAGAGACATAGAAGTGTGGAGGAAGGACACAGCTAATTCAGAGTGAGCAATCAAACTCAAACCTTCTTGCACCACCTTTGGACTGCAGACCCCAGGAACAAAAAATCAAACAAAATGTCTGACCCACTTTCTTCCTATAGGCCTTGCCAGAGATTAAACAGCACACCCTATAGCTACAGACAAGTCATAATACACCCATATTTTTATGTGTGTTATATTATGTGTAGCATAATTAATGTTTAAAAAGCATTTCGGCAATAAAATATCTCTGTAGTAACCAGTGTGAATCACAAAAAAAGCGTTGGCCATGTTTAATTTGATTGCAGAAGAGATTTCTAGTTAGTGGAGCATCACCGCCAATGGCCCCTTACTGGACACAGCTAAACACAGTGCATTTCCAATCAGTTGCAGAGCCTGGGACAGACAAGTCCCCTGTGAGTATGTTTCCTAGCTGCAAAATTCACTCTTCAGTCCCTGCCTGGTTCTGCAACTGTGCATTCTCCAACCTTTCCCTATTACTGGGCTGTTTACCAGCATCTCCAGGGAGGATCTTCACGTGACTGTTATGAAAGAATTCTCGGCAGAGACTGCCTGACGGCATACCTCTGTTGAGTCATTCTTTCAATTTGGTGAGCTGATGAAATGCATCAATTATTTGAAAGCACTAAAGTTTGACAATTTCTTCATGAAATGAATATTTTAGTCCCTGCATAACAATGGAGGCAAAATGAGTTGGAATAACTGGGAAATTGACAGGCCAGGGCTTTGCACAGGGAACCAATTTCTCCTTGGCACAACAGACTTTTCTTTACCCATTCCTTCTCACTTCTTGCTTTTTTCACCCCTTAGCTGCTATTTCCCTGGGAGTTTTTGGGTCAGTGGGGAAGTAAAGAAGGAATTCTTATCTCACGTGGCAGATCCAGCCACGGCAGATGCCATGGCTGGATCTGATAGAAATAGGGATGAACTTTGGACCTAGGAGACATGAATCACTAAGTCTAAAGAAAATATTCTCCTGTCCCTGGTTTGGCTATGGACAAATGGACCAATTGTCCAGTCCAGTCTTATAGATTTAATTGATGTGCTCTAGTTTTAAGTGCACATAACTTTCAACCTAATTCATAACTAATCCAAACACAGCTATCTGCTACTAAAAATGAACTATCAGAAGTTGCATGTTATTTACTCCTCTATAAAAGTATAAGTTGGATCAGGTTAATAGCTATCCCTATAATAATATGTTTTACACTTATATCCCAACTTACTTTCTAAACAAGCAATGTTACATTGTGGTTAAGAATTTGGGCTCACAAGTCCAAATGCCTGGATTAAATTCTTGAGTGCCATTTCTTATGTCCATAAAGTTGATTCTGTGTAGTAGTAAGCATTCTACTCAAATTTCTGTTCTGAGCAATGTATAGTAACCCCTCCCAACATATACAGTACCTAACAGTTTCAAAATACTCTAAATGTATATTATCTCAAGGAAATTCTCCAACCCCTTTTGGAGGAGGAGATATTATCACATCTCTTAGGCCTTCACAATGGCAATCTCTCTGCTCTGAAAGTTCCCCCTCATCCTTCAGATTTCAGCTAAGATAACACTTCCTCCAGAAGAAGCTGTCCTTAACCCAGATCTGGTACTTGGCTCCATGAACTGCATCCTCTATTTCCTCTGTGGTAGCACTCACAGCACTTTTCTATCATAGATTGCTTACTACCACAAAACATCTGACCCGCACAAAACAGAAGCTCTGTGTGCATCTTACCACTACATGCCCAGAGCTGAGCACAATGACTAAATCTAAAAGTTATGTACTATTTCTTTAAGGCATGCATTATTTAGTTAATAGGTTAATTAGTTTGAAGACATAGAAATCAGGAACAAAGCAAAGATCTCCTCTCCTCCACTCCTATTCAACATTGAACTGGAAGTCCTAAACAGTACAATAAGGAGAAAAAAAGATATACAGATTGTAAAGAAAGGAAGAAAACTGTAATTATTTATAGATGTCATGACTGCCTGTGTAGAAAAATCACTAAGGATCTACAAAAAACAACCATAATGAAAAGGAAAGTTTAACAAGGTCACAGGAAATGAGGTCAATGTGCAAAACTCAATTGTATTTCTTTACACTAGCAATGAACAATTGAAAATTAAAATTTGTAAATGTACCATTTATAATAACATCCAAAACCATGAAATACTTAGGAATAAATCTAACATAAAAAGTATTAGATTTGTATGTTGAAAATTATAAAACATTAATGAGAAAAATCAAAATAAATAAGAAAATTAATGGAAAGATATATTAAGCTTAGAATCAAAAGATTTGACATTTTTAATTCTCCCCAAATTGATCTAAATATTCAATGCAATCCTAATCAAAATCCCACCAGGTTTTTTACTAAAAATTGGCAAGTTTGTTCTGAAAGTTATATGAAAAAGCAAAAAACCTAGAAAAGCCAAAACAAGTTTGAAAAAAGAACAAAGTTGGACAATTCATAATACCTTATTTTCAGAATTACTATAAATTTAGAATAATTAGGACACTGTGGCAGGGGTAAACAAATATTTTTTATAAAATATCAGATAGAAGTAACTGCAGGCTTTACAGGCCACACAGTCTCTATCACAACAACTATAGTGCAAAAGCATCCATAGTTAATACGTAAATAACTGGGCATGACTGTGTCCTAATAAAACTTCTATTTATAACAACAGGTAGAAGTATAGATTACTCCTGCAGTATGGTATTGGTGAAAATATGGACACACAGATTAATGAAATGGAATGGAATTCCCAAAATAGGCCCAAACATATGTGGTCAGTTGATTTTTTTTAAATAAAGATACAGTGATGATGAAAAGCAAGGACCTACAGCCAAAATTATTCTACCTAGCAAAAATATCATTTAGAATCAAAGGACAGATATAGAGCTTTCCATTCACAAAAAATCTAAAGGTGTTCATCATCATCAAACCAGTATTATATGTTGAAGAGTCTTCTTTAAGAAGAAAAAAAAGTAAAAAAATATGAACAATAAAATGGCAATAAATACATATCAACAACTGAATCTAAAAAACAGTACACTAATAAATAGAACAAAAAGACTCATGCGTACAAAGAACACTTTGACAGCTGTCACATGGGAGGGGATTTGGAGGGATGGGTGAAAAAGGTGGAGAGATTAAGAAGTACAAATTGGTTACTATGGAACAGTCATGGGAATGTAAAGTACAGCATAGGGAATAGAGTCAATAATATTCTAACAAGTATATATGGTGTCAAATGGATACAAGATTTATCCATGATCACTCAGTAAGTTTCATAATGTGTAATCACCAGATTGTATACCTGAAACTAACATAATAATGTGTGTCAACTATAATTAAAAAAGGATTAAATGGCAAAAAATATATAAAATAAAATAAAATAAAATAAAAAGATGCAGTGGTAAAAATATTGACCCATTTCACATTTCAAGGCTAGATCATAGATGTAAAGGATCATTGACTTAAATTTAAAACCTAAAACCACAAAACTCCTAAGAGAAAATCTTCATGACCTTGGGTTAGACAAAGATTTCTTAGATAAAACACAAAAACCATAAACTAAAACAGAAAAAAATTATAAATTGGACTTTATAAAATTTAAAACTTCTGCCTCAGCCAGGTGGCTGAGTTAGTTGGAGCATCATCCCATATACCAAAAGGTCATGGGTTCAGTTTCCCATCAGGGCACTTACCTAGGCTTCAGGTTTGATTCCTGGTCAGGAAAAATGCAAGAGACAACTGAACAATGTTTCTCTCTCACACTGATATTTCTCTCTGTTTCTGTCTCTCTGCCTTCCTCTCTAAAATCAATAAAGACATATCCTCAGGTGAGGATTTTAAAATAATATTTTTAAATTTAAAACTTTTGCTCTTTGAAAGACACTATTAGAAAATGAAAACATAAATCACAGACTAGAAGAAAATGTTTCCAAAACACATATTGATAAAGAACTTGGAGCTAGAATACATAAAGAAATTCCCACACTACTCACTAAGAGTAAAACAAACAGTAAATTTTTTAAATGGTCAAAATATGTAAACAGACAACTTACCAAAGAACAGCTATGAATGCATGGTAAATAAACACATGAAAAGATGCTCAACAATATTAGTAATTGGAAAATTGTGAACTCAAACAATAATAAATGGCTGTTTTTTAATTGACAATACCAAGAGCTGGTAAAGATATAGACCCAGTTTCTCACTAATTGCTAGTAGAAATACAAAGCAGTAGGGCTGATTTGGAAGGTGGCTTGGCAGCTTCTTAAAAATTAAACATGTACTTCCTATATGATACAACAATACTACTGTTAGGTATATACTAAAATAGAATATAACATGTCTACATAAATACCTTTATGAGAAATTTATATCGGATTTATTCACAATATCTAAAAACTGGAAATAACTTGAATGTCCATCAGTTTTTGAATGCATAAACAAACTGTGGCATGTACTTTCAATTTAATATTATTCATAAATAAAAAGGAATAAGCTACTGACAATGCAATAACATGGATTGATGACAAATGCATCATGCTGAGCAAAAGAGACCAAACACAAAAGGCTATATACTGTATGATTCCATTCATGTGGCACTCAGAAAAGGGTAAAGTCTAAGGAGAAAAACAGATCATGGTTGCCAGTGGGTGAGAAGAAGGGCTTGACTACAAAAAGATACCTTGATTTGATAGGCTGGTGGTTATACAACTGTATACTTTGCTAAAACCATTAGCACAAAAAATATGAATTTAATGCTATATAAATTGTACCACAATTATACCAAAAGATTTTTTCAGTGGTTCTCCAATGCTGTCAAGATTTAAGATAAAAAAAGTTATCATTAACCTGGCCTAGGTGTGCTATTGACACTATTTTCTATCAATATTCTATATAACTACCCCAAGATTCTTGTTAAAATGAAGACTTCTACCCCAAATCATCTGCAGAATCTCTGAGGCTGCTTCAGGAACTTGCATTTTTTAAGCAGATCCTTGGGCAATTCTAAAGTTCATTAAAGGTTCAGAATCCTTAAGGAAGAATTTCCGTCTGATGATCTACCCGCCTTCTCAGCTCCGGATCCTCCCTGACCCCCATTGTCTGCACTCCAGCCATACTGGCTTACTTCCTCCCCTTGGGGCTGACCCCAGCCTCCCTGAAACCCAGCATAAATGTTACCTCCTAGAGACACTTTCCGGGACATGTACCAAGTTGGGCAGATGCACCTAAATTCACTCTCACTACACCCTGCATATCTCTTTCCCCATACTTCTCACTGGGGTACTTAAATACTGGACTGATAAAAAGTGGTATACTGCCCATCTCCCAGGAAAACTTCACTCTGTCAGGGCAAGTCTCCTTCCCTGTCCCTCCCTATGTTTGCTGCCTAGCAGCGTAGCTGACCTATAGTCTTAATACAACAGCAAATACTTAAACTGTGCCCACTTGGTGTCAGAAATGACTCTCAGTTAATATATGGAAATATAAATTCACTTAATCCTCACAACAACCTTATGAGATGGATCCTTTTATCATCCTCATTATATAAAAGAGAAAAGTGAGGTACAAAGAGGTTAAATAACTTGTAAGGGACCTCACAGCTGCTAAATGGCAAGCCTGGATGCAAACCCAGGAACTGTGGCCTCAGAGAACCATGTGCCAGGAACCACGATACTGCAAGTTTCATATCTCTGCTGCAGGAGCAAATGTTGACTGAACAGGAAAAATCAAGTTGACACAATTTCCGGCCAACATGCGGAAAATGTACAGGGAACCAACAGTGACAAGAAAGAAACTGGGACTCAGTTTAACAGTTTGGACCAGAAGGAAGAAATAAACATTCAACCAGAACAGAACAAAGAAACAAAAATTTAAAAAAATGAGGAGAGGCTTAGGAACCTCTGGGACAACTTTAAATGTTCCAACACTTAGGAGTTCCCATAAGACTATCAGCTGATTTCTCAAAAGAAACCTTGCAGGCAAGAAGAGGCTGGAAAGAAGTATTCCAAGTCATGAAAGGCAAGGACCTACATCCAAGATTACTCTATCCAGCAAAACTATCATTTAGAATGGAAGGGCAGATAAAGTGCTTCCCAGATAAGGTCATGTTGAAGGAGTTCATCATCACCCAGTCCTTATTATATAAAATGTTAAAGGGACTTATCTAAGGAAAAGATGATCAAAAATATGAACAGTAAAATGACAACAAACTCACAACTATTAACAACCAAACCTCAAAGAAAAAAAAACTAAGCAAACAACTAGAACAAGAGCAGAATGACAGAAATGGAGATCACATGGAAGCTTATCATCAGGGAGGAGAAGGTAGAAAATGGGGGAAAAGGTACAGGGAATAAGAAGCATAAATGGTAGGTACAAAATAGACAGGAAAAGGTTAAGAACAGAATAGGAAATGGAGAAACCAAAGTACTTACATGTACAACCCCTGGACATGAACTAAGGTGAGAAAATTCTGGTTGAAGGTGGGGTGCAGGGCTGAGGGGAATAAAGGGGAGAAAAATGGGATGGCTGTAATAGCATAATCAATAAAATATATTTTAAAAAAGCAAGTTGACAAACCAACAGCCCTGTTAGTAATGAACTGACACCAAAGGATAGCTCTGCTGGTCCCCGATGTCAGTTACTACCAACCTCTTCTCAGATACCCTTACTCCTTAGACAGTTCACCTCTTCATAGGTAACAGAGAAGAGAAACCTACACCAGTTGTTCTCAAACCAAAACTTGGAAATTTCCAGTTTTAGAAAAATTTTTATTAATGGATAGAGAAGAGAACAGCAAAGAGAAAGACTGTCAGCAGCCAGCAGATTCCCATAACTCCAACAACTCTCACTGCTTGACCACGTTTGCTTGAAGAGGATAATCAAGTCCATTTACCAGACATTTGAAAGAGCAGGGATGCTTTCTCTAGACAGATAAGCAAGGCAAAACCAAACTAATTTGTACTTCCTTTCTCAATACTTGGATTTCTCTAAATCAGTCAGCAAGCTTTTAGAGAGGCTCTTGGGGAATCAGGGGAGACAACAATGATTGCAGCTATGGTTATTGGCATCCAGTGGGACCACAGACTAACAGAGAGGGGAAAATGAGTTCCACCCAAAGGCAACTGGCTATCTGACCTCTCAGTGGGTGGTCTTCTACAGAGCTGCACAATTTCTCTTCTGCATGTCAACCCAGGGCCCAGAGGTGCCCACTGCCTTAGAAGACTGATGCTGGACCCCGACTCTACAGGGTCCAGCCAGGACCACAGTACTATAAAACAGCGCCCTCCAATCTTTCCAGTACAGAGCAAGCATGGGGTGAGTGCGGACATAGGTTCTGACTCATGAATCAGTAGGCTGGGCCTGGGACTATGATTCTGCTTTTCTAACAAGCTCCCAGCTGCTGCTGATCCTGCCAGTCCGAGACCACAGTTGAACCATGAAGGGTGCACAGGTCCACTGACCATAAAAGAGGAGCATTAACTCCATCAAGATATTAGAAGTGGTAAAAAAAAAAAGTCTATTTCCCTAGACAACTAAAGATATAAAATCAAAACTAAATACAAAACATAACCCTTTTCTCTTGCTTTCCAGACACATAAATTTGCAATCAGTCAACTCGCGCTTACCGGATGTTTTCCAAGCAATGGGGGGCCCATGGTTTAAAATCAATCAGCTGTTATATTATAAAAACCTAATGTGATGTGTGTGGAAAAACTAAAGCTGAAGGGAATCAGGATTCGGTTGAACAATAAGAGAATGTGTCTGCAGTGCAGCTCACGTCTCAAAGTGGAATCTCTACAGGGAATTGCCCATCCCATTGGGCCCCTCCATGGTCCACAGAACAAAGGCTGAAAAGAGGGCCAGTGGATGAGGCAGAAAACTTTTTTAAAAAATTTCTCTATGGCTGTAGAAAAGAATTTGGAAAAAGTTTACATAAGGAGATAAAACACTCTTCTGAGATATAATGAAACCACAAATGAGCTGGGGAAGAAGGGGAAGGGGAATTCTGCCATGTAGTCATGTACTGCATAACAAAGTTGCAGTCACTATGTACTCCATAACAAAGTTGCAGTCACTATGGACTGCATGCATATATGACAATGGTCCCATAGATTATAATCAAGCTGACCTTCCTCTAAGAAATGAAAGGACATGTGGTTTAGCAGAAAAAAAATTCTGATGGGAGCAATATCTGTGGGACCCAGTAGTAGATTACCTCCCACTCATAGCATCTCAACTTCAGTGCACAGATTACATTGCAATCTGTCAGCCACTGACCTTTTTCTGTACAGAGGAACCTGTCTCCCCAGTGCTACATATTCAGAGGGCAGTACAGTCCTCCCAGATCTAGCTGGATGCTATGCAGGGTGCATTGCTATAAATTCTTTGTTAAGGATCTAAGACCCTGTACAAGTACATAGATCCATAGGACCTACCTTAACAAGTACTAAATTGACTGCCACTTTGGTGAAAGATTTTTTCAAATCAATGCCAAAGAGAGCCCTTTGTGCCAAATGGGGTCAATGGAACAAAAAACAAATTGTCAAGATCAAAATATTGAGTCCCCAGTTCTATACCCTCTCCATGTCAAACATCCTCTTTTTTTATGAATAGCTCAAAGTTTTGTAATCTGACCACTGCTCCAACATGCAATAGCCAAAACCACATTGCCATGACAATCCCCTATGTTCTTATAGCTCTCCATCTTGATTTCTTTTTAAAAAAGATTTTATTTATTTATTTTTAGAGAGAGGGGAAGAGAGAGAGAAACATCAGTGTGTGGTTGTTTCTTGCACACCCCCAACCAGGGACCCAGCCAACAACCCAGGCCTGTACCCTGACTGGGAATAGAACCAGCGACCCTTTGGTTTGCAGGCAGGTGCTCAATGCATCAAGCCACACCAGCCAGGGACCATCTTGATTTCTTATTCCTGCTGATTCTCGTGCCACCTTTCACTTCCTCCAGATTGTCACTATTATAGTGGCTTACACCTTACCAGCCAGTTTCTCCTGGATGTTGCCAATCAATCCAGCCTATATCCCTGTCCCAGGAGCAGCACTGACACCTTTGAAGTTTTATTTCTAATCTTGTCAGACGGAATCAGGGGGAGGGCTTGTGGGACACTTTTTATAAAATCTACAATAGCGTATAGTAGTGATCTAGGCCTTCACATTCACTCACTACTCGCTCATTGACTCATGCTGGGCAACTGCCAGGACTGTAAGCTTCATTCACGGTAAGTGCCCTACACAGGTGTACTGTTTTTTACATTGTATACTGTATTTTTGCTGTACCTTGTCTATGTTTAGATATACATATACTTGCCTATCATGTTACAATTGCCTACAGATTCAGTACAATAACATGCTGTACAGTTGTGTAGCCTAGGAGCAATTAAGATATGTGAAAATAAATGAGAAGTTCATTCTCAAAATACCATACTTCATGTGAAGACACATGGTATGGGATCCAGTGGTGAGATCCAAAGGTAAAAATGGAAAGAGATGTGGTGTCATAACATCATAAGAGGGACATGGATATCAATGACAGTCAATATTTTTTAATATATTTTATTGATTATGCTATTACAGTTGTCCCATTTTGCCCCCTTCACTCCCCTCCACCCTGCACACCCTCTCTCACCCACATTCCACCCTTTAGTTCATGTCCATGTGTCATACTTATAAGTTCTTTAGCTTCTACATTTCTCATACTATTCTTACCCTCCCCCTGTCTATTTTCTACCTACCATCTATGCTACTTATTCTCTGCACCTTTTCCTCCTCTCTCCTCCTCCCACTCCCCTGTTGCTAACCCTCCATGTGATCTCCATTTCTGTGGTTCTGTTCCTGTTCTAGTTGTTTGCTTAGTTTCTTTTTGTTTTTGTTTTTGTTTTAGGTGTGGTT
>CM052550.1:23616377-23678670 GCA_028533065.1 Trachops cirrhosus | reverse complement strand
GCCTGCAAGGTCTCTTTTGAGAAATCAGCTGACAGTCCGATGGGAGCTCCTTTGTAGGTAATAGTCTGCTTTTCTCTTGCTGCTTCTAGGATTCTCTCCTTCATTTTTACCTTGGCTAATGTAATTATGACATGCCTTGGTATGTTCCTCCTTGGGTCCAAGTTCTTTGGGACTCTCTGAGCTTCCTGGACTTCCTGGAAATCGACTTCCTTTGCCAGATTGGGGAAGTTCTCCTTTATTATTTGTTCAAATAACTTTTCCACTTGTTGTTCTTTCTCTTCTCCTTCTGGTACCTCTATAATTTGGATGTTGGAACGTTTCAAGATGTCCTGGAGGTTCCTAAGCTTCTTCTCATTTTTTTGAATTCTTGTTCCTTCCTTCTTTTCTATTTGGTTGTTTCTTTCTTCCTTCTGGTCCACTCCATTGATTTGAGTCCCAGTTTCCTTCCCATCACTATTGGTTCCCCATACATTTTCCTTTATTTTACTTAATGTAGCCTTCATTTTTTAAATCTAATTTGTGACCAAATTCAACCAATTTTGTGAGTATCCTGATCACCAGTGCTTTGAACTGTGCATCTGATAGGTTGGCTATCTCTTCATTGCTTAGTTTTATTATTTCTGGAGCTTTGATCTGTTCTTTCATTTGGGACATTTTTTTTTGTCTTGATGCACCTGTTACATAGTGAGGGGCAGAGCCTTAGGTGTTCACCTGGGTGGGCCAACCCAGTCCCTGGGTTGTGACACAGTATGTAGGGGAGGGGTGAGAGGGAACAATGGTACTTGCTCCTTTTCTGCCAGATTTCAGTCACTTCTGCCGCTTCCCCCAAGCAAACTGGGCCCTTCTGATGCTGATTCCCATGTGGGTGAGCTTGTGTATGTTCTAGGACCATGTGGGTCTCTCCAATGAACTCTCCTGTGGGGTTGGGAGTCTCTCGTGGAACCTCAACCCCCACAGGTGTTTTCAATTGGTGTTTTGAGGCTTTATTTCCACACACTGGAACCCTGGGTTGCATGGTCTGTCTCACTTCCCAGTTTCGTCTGGTTTATCTGCCTGCAAATGTGGGACCACCAGGTCTGCCAGTGCCTTATGCACCAAGCTCCTCCACAATCCACCACATTGCTGGGTCCAGCAGCCACCACCTGCACGCCCAGGGTCTGCCAGCTGCTGCTTTGCCTCGAGTCCTCTCCACCCGGCCACCCAGCTCTGCCCCTTCTACTTGTCTGGATGAATATTTCTTCTTTAACTCCTTGGTTGTTGGACTTCCATACAGTTCAATTTTCTGTCAGTACTGGTTGTTTTTTTGTTTCTAAATTTTTGTTGTCCTTATTTTGATTGTGCAAGGAGGCACAATGTGTCTACCTATGCCTCCATCTTAATGACAGTCAATATTAACACTGTGGGAACTAACAATCATTAAATATTTTAAAATGTCAAGCATTTTTAACAATAACTGGAATGTCAAAAATTGTGCCAAGGGCTTGATATATAACACCTCACTTAATTCTCAGAACAACCATGGGTGGATGGGTAGTATAATAACCAAGCCCATTATCTGGATGAAGAACTGAAGCTCCGCTAGCTAACTAAATTGTCTAAGATCATATAATCAGAAAAGATAGAGAACAAGATTTAAACCCAAGTCTCTGGACCTCAAAGCTCATGTTCTTACCCACTGCACTCACTGTCAATGAAAGAGAATTTTGGGGAAAGGACTCATTGGCCCAACTCTTTTCTAAGATATCTTGTTATTTGGTAACTGACTCAGCATCCTATGGATGCTCTAACTGGGCCCTTGGTGATGAAGTTCACGTATGAGACCAGTGTGTTGAGAGACAACCAAAAAAGAATGAAGCTCTGAGTCACAGAGAGTTGAAATAGATGGTCAGGTGGGGACAGAAGGCTCTGAAAGGAAAGGGATCTTGTGGAAGCTGAGGCCTATCTGAGACCCTCACAACTTAAAAGCACCAGATAAATTAGTTTACCAGAAATTCCCCAGTGCCTGTATTTTACCTTCTATTTCTTAAGGTATCCAACCAGTTACTCATGCATTCATTCAACAATTATTTGTTTCCTCCCACATACCAGACTCTGGGTTAAGCACTGGATATAGAGGAAGAAACTAGATCAACTCCCCGGTCTCATGAAATTTACATGTGGTGTGGGGATGAAAAACAATGCAAATAAGGATATAAGGCAATGTCAGGTATTGATAAGAGCCATGAAGAAAAATAAAGCAGGGTAAAATGGGGGTGAAGGTATTTATTTTCAAGTTTCTGTTGAAATATAATACGCTCATAGCGAAGTGCACAAGTCAAATTTTACATCTGGCTGAATGTTAACATGCTGAAAAAAGTGTTACAAGCAACAGAAGACCATACATCAAGAAACAGAAGACCATATTTCAGAAGCCCCCATCGACCCCCTTCCAAACACAACCCTGGATGGTTAAGGAAAGTTCTCCTGAAGAAAGTGACATTAGAACAGAGACCCAAATAAAAAAAGGAAGAAGTGAGCCATGTGGGTATTGAGGGAAAGAGTATTCTGGGCAGAAGGAAAAGCAAGTGCAGAGAATGAATAAACTAAAGGCATTTAAGGAATAGCAAGAAGGCAACTGTGTCTAGGTCACAGCAGATGGATGCATAGATAGATGGATAGTTGAATGGATAGACTAATGGAAGGAAGGATGGATGCATGAAAGAAAGGATGCATGGAAGAAAGAAAGAAAGGACAGATGGACAAATGAATGGAGTGGTAGAAGATGACATCAAAATAGAGGCAAGAATGAGATCAGACAGATCTTTGAAATAAGAAGCTGGATTTTATTCTAATCGCACTGTTAAATCACTGGATAGTTCTTAGCTGAGCAAAGTGTGATTTCATTTTCATTTTCAGAGCTCAAGTGGAAGACAGACTTAAGTGGTAGAATTGAGCAGTGATCTAGTGAAGGTAGATTTTTACCTCTGAGGAGGAAGAATCATACCATCTTCCTCCTCACTCCACTCCCAAACTTTTTCACTACACATGTTGGATGAAAGGGGCCAGAGCTGCTCTAACTTGAATCTTCCCAGAAAGACACTACGGCTTTGGAGAGCCTTGCAGGCAGTCCAGGGCCCTGGTCTCAGTTATAATTTCCAGCAGTCAAGCTGGACAAGGCAAAATGCAGCACACTAGCATTCTCAGGATAAATTCTATAGAGTTCTGCTTCCATTAGGTCCAGGCATCTCCCCTTTGTGTCACTTCTACACTCAACTCTCTTACTTATCCCACAGATACTGAGTGTTCCTTTGTTCTTGCACCATCCCCTTAACCCAAAAGCATAAGGATGTGTGACAAGTACCACGGAGCCTGCAACTCTTCTCATCAGTATATGAACAATCTCAATTTTTACAGTTTACGTCTCAGCTAGCTCCCTTAGTGTACAATGAAATGTCTGTCTCCAGTAGAAATTCCAGGCCATCAGAAATCAGAACTGGAGAGGTTTGCAGACAAGAGGCAGGGCTGTTCTTTGTGCCTCTTAGATGACCTGGTGAAGAGACAATGCTCTAAATGTTCTCAACAAGAAGACCCCCAGCTGATGGTTGCCGCTCTTTCTCCCCTAAGCTAGCCTCCCTACCCTCAGCCTTGTCTCAGGACACCTCTCACCCTTAACATACACCAGAATCATTAGCTACCTCCCCTAGGCAGCCTCCCCGGCTCCATCTGGCACCCAGGACAGGGTAGGGGCAGAGAGGAGATGTTCAAGGGCACCAAAAAGAGAGTTCTGATCTTCAACTGAGAGCACCCATAGGGATGGACAGGGCAAGGAAGCTCAGCCATGCAATTAGAACTAAAATCTGTGTTTCAGAGCAGGGGAGGAGCCATATTAATGCTAATTAGTGAGAAGGAAGAAGCAACAAGGTACAAGTAGAAAAACTTGGGTTGTCTGAATAATCAATGCTAATCACAATCTTTTATGGGAATTGTTTCCCATTTTATTCCTAATTACCATTCGCTACAACAATGATAAAGCATATCACTAAATATAATCTCAAATTAACTTTGTAGTAAGCTCCATTTGATTATAACAGTAAATTCTACACGTGTCCAAGGAGTGATTACAAAGTACTGAGTGTTTGCAAAATTAACTCATAACAAGCATGCTCTTTGCTGGTGGCCCCAGGCCTCAAATAGACAGGCTCTGAGGAATCACTTCTACATGTTGTGATCATGTCTCCTGGATTTTCTCAGAAGGTCCCCAATTTAAAATACCCCATCCCTGCTGTCCTCACAGGCATTCAAATATTGGCCAAACTGTGATTCCTACTTTTAGTTCAGGAGTGTGATCACCACACTCTAATAATGTGGGTTGACACTCAGATTTTATGAGATCTGAGAACTCACAAGTCACCGTGGTCCAGTTGTCTCTGGAACCTTGTCTTCCCCAGTCAGGCCAGGACAGGACAGATTCTTGTCATTGCACAAGAAGTAGGTAATTCGATCCTCTCCTAGGTTGGTAATAAAGCATTGACTGCTTTCTCAGGTTAGCATTTGGAAACCTGGACATCCCATCTCCACAAAATCCAAGAAGGGTAAGTCCCTTCTCCCCAGTAAGGCATGTACCCATTCACCAATGAGAAAAGTATGGGATTATTAGTCCAAACAAGGAAAAAGCTGTTTTTAAAATGCCATCACCTGGAGTCCTACTGGATGTTTTTGAGGGAGCTGCCCTGCTGCTGAGGAAAAAGCTGAAAGAATTTCAGTTGGGCCCTATCCAACCCGGGGCATTGTATAGCCAGCAGAGATTGCCTCACCTAACATCATCCCAACCTCCAAAGTACAGCCTGGATCCACTCTGTGGGTTGACCTGTATCATTTAATACAAAAAACCCAAAACCACAAATGGGATCCCTCTTGGACAACAGCAACTCTCGGCAGCTGCCAGCAGCTGGAGCCAGCCCTGTCCGAGCTTCCCCCACCATAGCTCACTGGTCCATCACAAAGTGTTTTCATGCTGAAAAGGGAGAGGAAACATTGTTTGTAATCCCAAAGGATAGAAGTAATGCTATTATATCATGCTATAATGACTATCATTTATTAAGGGCTACGTAGGGCCTGTAATGGGCATGGCCTAGACCATCTCTTCAAGAAATGTGGATTTAGACTTTTGAGGTCTCACCTGAATGAGGCTATTTAGACAGTCCTTCTATTCTTGTATATTTGTTAAAATCATTCATCGGTCCAAAGTAAACATTTAATATTTAGCAATTTTGCATTAATTTGGGGATTTCTTTATTTTTTAAACATACCTGCAGGCTCAATAATGTGAATTAGCTGGGGTCTCTTGAAAGGTCAGAAGAGTTCCTGTTCTTATTATGTAGTAACACACTGCTTGGCATTTTAAGTGTATTATTTCTGATTCTCACAATGAAATTGCAAGGTTGGCATTTATTACTATTACTATTACTATTACTATTACTATTACTATTACTATTACTATTACTATTACTATTACTATTATATAGCTGATATTGAGAGGTGGGTATTATGGTTTCTATTGAACAGATGAGATTGCAAGGTAGATAATATGATTTCTATTAAACAGATGAGATTGGGAGATAGATATTATTATTTCTTTATAAACATGAGGAAATAAAAATTTAAAAGAGTCTTAGAAGCTTGCCTAAGAGCATATGGTAAAGAAATAAAGAAGAAATAAATGTCTAAGAGACAGGTAAAGCTATCAGCCCTAAAGAGGCTGGTTCTGATGGGCTTGTAAAAGAAACTGTTTTTGTAGGTTGGGGTCATGTGGCCCTATAGAAGCAGGATGCCCTTTACTGACAAGGAAGAAACCTCCCGCAAGCCTCCATGGAAGCTGAGCCCCTGCCAGCCTGTGACTATTCGCATGTGTCTCCCTCGAATCAGCAGTGTACAGGGAGTTCTCTGCCACCTCCATCACTCCCAGCTCCTGTCACAGAGGTGTTCCACTAATGGATGGGATGGGCCATGGGCTTTCAAAGCAATTTTGAAAAATGAATCTGAAACGGTGCATGTCAAGGTTGCAGACAGTGATGCTTCAGTGACAAGCATCCTTAATAACGTAACAGTACAGCTGCTAGGCTAAGTTCAGGAAGCTCAGAAACTTCCCTCTTGTTGCTGGGAATACTCTCAAGGCACTTCCTGCAGAATGTTGTCAAGTCCCCAGCTCCAGAGTTCTGTGTGCCAGCACCTCACCAGGTTAAGGAGAGCCAGCCCCCACTTCACAGCTACAGCAGGACAATGACTGATTGTCAGTGCTGCATGCCATAGGGAGTCACACATTTCTAAGAAGGGTACAGCGGCAGATCTCTTCCCAACAACAATGACAAAGCAGACCTTGCATGACTCTCATGCTCACCCCCTATACATGAGCTAGCTGGCACCATCTACAACATGGGGCCAAGGATCCAGGAGACATGAGAGTAGAGATCCAGATTTGCTTTTTTGTGTCATTTAGTTTCAAGCTGGTCCCATGTTACAAACTGAGGAACCAGAAGTACCTTTGATTTTTGTTATTGTTGTTTTGTGTTTTGGGTTTTTTTTAGCCCTGCACCTGTTTCTCCAACTGGCAGCAGCCTCTCCCTCAACAGTCTAGGCAGGGTTCTCATCTGTATTCTGAGAAACCCTGGGTTCCTCTAGAGATGCCCCAGAGCTACCTCAGGGAGATGAAGAGGTAGTCAACCAGCCAGAGTCCCAGGATGGGCATTCCAGATTCAATCTGGGCAGGCTTCCTTTGATCTATATCTGACATTGGGTTTTTGCATAAAGTATTCTTTTCCAAAGAGTTACATTGCTATTTAAATATATATATGGAAAGGAGAAAAAGGAAGAATAAAGGAAACCCACAGAAGGAACATCCAGGTCTGCCCCATTTGAAATGAATCCTTCCATGGAGAGATGAACATGTCCTTCTAGAAGGAAGGATACAAAAAGATTCCCTAATTGGGTGTCAGAATTTAAATTTGAAACAGTCTCCTCCAAAGAATGGTTTATTGTCTCCCAGTTGACCATCCTCCCAGGCTCCGCAGGGCAGAGATCAGAAGTCTCAAACTCAAGTGCCTATAGGGAATAGACACAAAGTTTACAGAGAAAGGAGGCTCTGGGGCCTCTGTGTTTTGCATCTGAAAGAGCTACAATGCTCACCCTTGGGGGTTGCCTTGACAATGTAAAGGCCAGAGCTTCAGATTTTGCAGGTGAAGTTGGAATTCCAAAATTGTATGTGACTTCTCCCCCACAAATCAAAACTCTCTGTGAGCCCATCTACACACATCTGTGGCCCCGTGCTGCCACCTTGTAGAACTGGAGCAGACAGATTCGCTATCTTTATTGAGGCTGGAGACAAGGCAACCCCCTCCTGCCACAGACACGTAGGAATAGCAGGGCTGTACTCAAAGATGTTGGCACAGGGTTCATGTCAGCCAACTTATTCCTGTCCATCTCCCTCCACTCCACTCCAACCCCAATTCCTTCTCTTTGAACTCACATTTCAAATGTCCCTTCTTCAGGGAAATCCTTCCTTGGCCTCCACTCCTTCCAGACTAGCTCAGAACACCCCTTATGGTTGGTTTCTCATAGCTAATCCCTGTGCTGCTCTTTCCCAGCAATTAACACTATTTGTCTTTACATCTTTGGTTGACTTTTTGAAGAACATCTGTCTCACCCTCTAAACTGTAATCTCCAGAAGAGTAGAGGCTGTACTTTTGACTCTCCACTATGAATTCCCTACACTTAGCACAGTACGTAGCCCATAGAAGGCACACAGATCTATATGGACTTGCATGAATAACTCAGAACACCAGGAACTACTGGTCACTACCCATGCATTTGTCAGAAACACACAAGATTCCCAGCCCACCTTCACCTAGGAGTCTTTGTGGCCTCTGCCCATGTCAATGCCTGGTTGAATTTAGTGTCACTTATTGGTTGGTTTAGTACCTGATCCCAGACCTCTCTAATTTTTGTCCCTAAGTCTTTGGCTTTGCAGTCACTCCCCTTGTCTTCTCCACATCCACAGGAACCCCATGAGGAAGAGAGAATTTGTCAGTTCCATTTTATGGGAACGTAAAGGAAACAGGAATACCCGGAAGTCCTGGCAGATTCAGTGCTTGGGGCCCTCTGAATCCAACCCCAGTTCACTCTCTTCTGGGCTCAATGTTGGGGAAGATGAGTAAGGAACAAACCCTGACATAAAGAAGTTTAAACACCCAATATCAGTGATCTATAAATTTTATAGCTGTGACATGCCATATATACGCTATTGATATACTTAGTATCAATAGCTCTATGTCCTAGCCCATCCTCATTAACCCTTAGGCATGCTATGATTTATGCAGATAAATATAGTTAAAAAATAACTATTTTAAGTGGGCCTGAGCAACTAGGACTTAGTATAGTAAGTCCTCACTTAGTCATTCTAATCTTCTTACTTGCAATAATGGATTGAATAGCATCCCCTAAATATTCATGTCTATCCAAAACCTCAGAATGTGACCTTGTTTGGAAATAGGGTGTTTGCAGATGTAGTTAATAATCTTGAGATACAATCATCATGTAAGAGACGGGGAAGACACAGAGCCACAAAAGAAAGAGCTGTGAAGATGGAGTCAGAGATTGTAGTAATGGGGACAGAGACTCGAGTTTGCTAGGAGCCCCCAGAAGCTAGTAGCAAGCAAGTAAGGATTCCTCCTAAATCTCAGGAGGGAGCTCAGCCCTGCTGAAATCTTGGTTTCAAACTTCTGTCCTCCAGAACCGGAAGTGAATACATTCCTGTTGTTTTAAGCCACCAAATTTGTGGTGATTTGTTATAGCATCCCTGTGAAATGATTATGGGGGTTTATGCCATTTAATTCTCACAGTAACTGTATGAGGTATGATTTTACAAGTAAGGTTACTATGGCTCAGGGTGGTTACTGACTTGAGTAAATATATAGCCAGTTAATTGCTGAGTCAGCTTTGAAACTGGGTGGTCACCCTCTGAACACCTAGAGCTATGATGGCCACTGACAAGCCTCCTGGGTCACCCCAAGTACAGAAGAGTCCCCTATACACTCTAGACATAAATCTCTGTGTTG
Source organism: Trachops cirrhosus (assembly GCA_028533065.1). Lineage (NCBI taxonomy): Eukaryota > Metazoa > Chordata > Mammalia > Chiroptera > Phyllostomidae > Trachops > Trachops cirrhosus. Next base: position 23,669,581 of record CM052550.1, on the reverse strand, counting down.
TGATTAACCCTCTTTACAAGGGGGGTTTCTTTTCAGAAAAATCTTATCTTTGGGCTTCCCTCCCTCCTGAGTGCTCTAGCTCATGCCACAGAGATTTACCACATTAAGCTATTGAGCTAGCTTGATGTTATTCCTTCACTCTCCATATAGAATATTTCAGTAACACAACTGCAACCTACCTATCCTCAACCAGAATTCAAAGCACATACGAAGGAGGACCCCCTCAAAAAAACAGAATTATATCTTGACAGTGGGTCCCTTGTAGTACAGGTTTCACCCACTAGGTGAGTGTTCTAGGAACCCATCTGTATCACTGTACTAGCTGGCATTGTTGTGAGAGGCTGCATTTGGCTTCACTGAATTTATGTTTTTGAAGGCTCTTTCAACACATTTGCCCATTTCATGATGGGTGATTTACAAGTGCACCTGCCCACACTATGCTGAGTGTTCAGCAGTTCTTGACCAAAAACAGCTTGACCCCTATGCTCCACCCTCCCTATTCACCCAATCTTCTCCTAAGCAACATTTTTTTTGTTTCCCCAGATGAAAACAGTCCTCAAAGGGAAATTTTTCGCCAATATGGAAGAGGTGAAACCAAAAAAATGGCAGAAGCACTGAAAGGCATCAAAATTGACAAGTTCAAAAACTGTTTTGAGCAGTGGGGAAAAAGTCCTGATAGGTGTATTGCATCAAATAGAGAGTACTTCGAAGGTGATTGAAGTTTAAACATATAAGAATATAATACATATTTATGTATTCTTTAATACATAAATTCCAGGTTTTTTTGGGGTCCCCCTTCATACGTTGCTAATAATCAAGTCTCTTCCTTCTCCTGTTACCTTTCCTCCTCCTCCCACCAAAACCCTTTGGGGAGAGGCAGAGGGAGAACAGCAGAATCTCAGATAAACGGAAAACCCTGGCATGTTCCCCTTTCTGTTCCAGCTCAGAAAGTGGCCACCCAAAACAGGCCTTCCTCCAGCTTCCAACCCAGAGGTCAGGAAGGGCAACATGAACATGGTAATTTTTTTAAGTATCATATTAAATCTCTGTCAAGTGGCTGAACATCTGTTCTCTTCTCTGCTTGTGTTTTGAGAAACAGATCTAGCCCAGAATCACAGGGCTTCAAGGGGCCCCCCGTTTATGTATAATCACACCAAAGCTTTCTCTCAGGACCTTGCCAAAGTAATTAGCAAAGCTGCTTTTAACCAATTAGGTTCATGTTTTTTAGCTCCTTCAGGCAGAGGCTGATCTCTCCCTTCCCACCACTTGGCCTCTGTAGAGGCCATTTCAAAAGGCACAATTTGAACCGATTAAGTCTGTCTTGTTATTATAATCATTAATCATCATCACTCTAATGGTAACTAATAGGCTACTTCCAATCCCTTCCTGGAACATGATGGGGGTCTACATAAATAAAAAACAAATATTTCACAGAATGCTTCCAAGTTTTGCATCGTCCTTTCACATACATGATCGTGTTGGGTCTTCGATGCAGTGAGGTGGATTACTAATGGGAAAATAAAAAGCAGCCTCACTCTGGCTTTGAAGTCACTCACGCCACAGCCAATGGCTAAATCACAAACATCATTCATTAAAACATAAGAAGAGGCCCATAGTGTAGTGTGGTGGACAGAGAAAAGATAAAGCTCCATAGCTCTACATCTGCATCATGATTCCCTATTTCCTAAGCCTAGTTTTCTCATTTGAAAAGTGCCTGTCCCACCAAACTGTTGTGAAGACTCAACAACATGGCACTTGGCACCTAGAAAAATGCTTATCAAATAATAGCCCACGATGATAAGAATAATTATTGAGCTCATGAAATGATCCAACCTTGTGCTCTACCACTGTACATGGTCCATGCCATTTAATCCTCATGGCAACCCTACAGGTAGATGCTATTCTTCTATTGGTTTACAGTTAAGGTAAATAAGACAAGAAGAGTCAAGTGTCTTGCCTAAAAGTTCCCAAATGATATCATAAATGCTCCATAAATGGTGTGTTTAAAAGACTATATATACACATATGTATATGTGTATGTGTGTATATATGTGCGTGTGTGTATCTGGAGAAAGCAGGGGTGGTGGAGGCAAGGGCTCAGACAGAATTTACTCATTAGGCATCATGTCGTGGAGGGGAAAAAGGAGGATTTGAGTACATGGGGTGTTTTGGTCATTATGCATTGTGACTTCCTACACATCACCTCCTTTAATGCTCACAACAGTCCTTTAAGGCGGTGTTGCTATCTCTATTTTAGACTTGTGAACTCGGGCAGAGAGTAATGTTGACCCAATGAGGCAGAGCTAGGACTCAAGTCCCCTCCTGCTTCCATCATAGCACTGATCTTCTGTAGATGTTTCCCAGGCTGTACCGTGCTACCCATCCTCCTTCTCAGCACTATGCCTGGAGTCTTCCAGGCCATTGCCTAGCCTCCAAACTTCTGGGTACATGAGTGTTGATTTCATTGGGTTTTCACAGAGCAATTGTCTGCCTTGAAGAGCAGCCAAGGAGCAGGGCTGGCCTCAGGTTAGTATCTCTCTGTATAGAGTAATGCACTCAACACATACACACCAGCAGCCATAACAAACTCAGCTCCTCTCTCCCTCCCACTCCAACCCAGTCCCTTCTACAGTGTCCACATTTCTGCCTCTATGCCTTTTGCCTATTCTCTTTTATATCTCAGATGTTTTCTGGCTGCCATCCAGCAATTGACTTTCTCATTTCACTTAAAGGAAGAAGTACAACAAATGAGTTAAGAACTATCAGCTCTGGAGAAAACCAATAGTAAAGTCAATGCCTGTTTCAGCCACTTACCGCTTCAGGTATCAGTTTCCTCATCTATAAAATGGAAATATTAATAATACCTACCTGACAATTATTGAGGTAAATGACATAATACATGAAAATAGCTTAGCACATTATCTGACCCTCCAGAACAAAAGCTAGCCTTAGATATATGTCACTCTTGTCAAGTCCAACCCTGAACTTTTTCTTTTATTACCCAGGAGTTCAGCAGGGAAGTTTTCTTTTCCTATCTCACCAGAGCATCTGACTTACATGGCCCTCTCCCTTCCATGAGGTTGTCTGGTCCATAATTAGCTTGACCAGTCCAAGCCCAAACATGTGACTACAATCCCTCATTTCTGGTTAGATGTGGACTGCACATCCCTTGGACAGGTGACATTCTCTCCCTGAGCCTCAGTTACCTCATCTAGAAAATAAGACTAATGATAGTTCCTACCTGACAGGACTATGGTGAAGATCACATGAAATATTTTATATAAAAGACCTAACATAGTCAAGTAATAAATAGTATATAAATTTTAAGTAAATAAGTACAATGCAATATAAGTGCCAGTAAAGGAAGGTACACAAAAGGGGACTTAACGGGGGAAGAGGCACCTTATTCTGTTTTACATAAAACACATTTGGGTATATGCCAGTCTTGCTCATTCTGTTTCAGGATTCTGGGGGAGAGAAAAGGCCTAAGCACTATGCTGAACTTACATGCATTATCAGGTAAACATGTTTTATTTATCCCACAGAGCCTCTTGATGCCCACGTGTACTTAATGCTCATTATCAAATAAAAGGGTAGCAAAAAGGCAGCAGTTTAGCTCAAACATGCATATTCACTTGCATATGGACCTTTCTCAGGTTTTCCATCTCTTGTTGTATTAACTATTCCTCTGTTACACCTAACTGACACTAATATTGCTTTCACATGCAGAGGGAAGACTTCAAATTTACATATTCAAACTTCTCAGAAGTCTTCTTTGCTATAAAAAAAATAATATGCATATTTTTTCAGAAGCCGTATCAAAGTAAAGAGCAACCCTCCCCTCTAAAAACCAGCAGCAACTTCTTCCAGAAAAGAGAGTCCTACATACATCTGCAAAGCTGAAAAACAAGCTAACAGTGTGTCTGGTTTAGAAGAGAGAGAGTTGTGAGCCTGCCACGACATTGAAATATGACACTACTGCTTTTCAATGCCTCTGTAGAAGGGTACCTGTTAGCCCCTTCCTGCTAACCCAGACTGCTGGTTCTCCCACACCCAACCTGCTGCTTGCCCTCCAGAGACCCTGTGGATCCCTGTGGTTCGGCATCTATGGTTCTTGGCTTCCCTTTTGCTGAGTCAAATACAAGCTGCTTTATTTGCCTCTTCAATAGTCCAGCATCCCCAATAACAAAGAAAAACCTATACCTCACAGATGAGTTGTGAGAAAACACACAGGGCAAAAGAAGAAAACTGGAATTACTTTTGGAAAATGCTTCAGCCTCAATCTGACCCAGACAGAGATGTCCCACATGGGACTATCACTGGGAGAGAAATGTAACTCTATTGCTCCCAAAAACTAAGTTGTAAAAGTGAGATGTTTAAGCAGGGACAAATGAGCGACTTTACCTTGTTTCACCACCCACAGCAGCCTTTTCCATGAAGCAAATGGCTCAGGGCTTTTCCAACAGGATACTCATAATGCCCTGGAAAGCTTGCTAAAATGCTGATTACCTGATCCCACCCTTTCTTTGTATGATGCTGAGGGAGAGCCTCCAGGACATCCTTGAGATATATTCTCTACCAATCTGGCTTTACAAGCTAGACCAGCTGGAGGATTTATAGACACCCTGATTTATTTCTGTTTTCACTGTTTATTTATTCTTTCATTTAAAAAAAAACATTCATCAAGTACCTCCAAATGCCAAACACAATTAGTCATATATAACATTATACTATATGTATGCTAATTATATATGTACATGTATTATATATATATGATCTATAACAAACTTTGCTTTACTAGAGCTTAAATTCTAATAGCTCAAATCATCAACAAACAACCTGTGTCATAGATGCTAATGTCCATAGCAGCATTAGGTATAATAACCAAAAATGAAAATAATCCAAATATTTATCCACAGGAGATGGATATATAAAATGTGGTATATCCATACCATGGAATATCATTCAGTAATAAAAAGAAATGAAATACTGATAACATGGTACATCATGGGTGAACCTTAAAGACATTATGCTAAGTGAAAGAAGACAGACACGAAAAGCCATATACTATATGATTCCATTTTATGTGACATGTCCAGAGAAGGAAAATCTATTGATACAGAAAGTTAACCAGTGGGTGTCAGGGGCTAGGGAGTCAAGGGAACTGCATACAAGCCTGAGGGATCTCCCTAAATGTTAGAAATGTTTTACAACTAGATCGTGGTCATAGTCACACACCACACCCTTCAGTCTTATGTGACTTAGCTAACATCACTGTAAATAGGTTATGCTCCCCATCCCTCTGTGTTTGGGCCTCAGGAGTAGGCTTACTCCTGAAGAGAGTAACTGTGGCGAGGAAAGGGGAGGAAACCAATTCACAGTGAGCCAGAAAGAAAGGAGCTGGGGGAATAAATTTCCCAGCCTCATTCTCTTCCCTTTCTCCAATTTCCTAACAACTCCTATTAAATGAACCCATTTGGGCACCACAGGACAAGAAAACCCATAAATGCAACCTGAATAAGTCAACCTCTAGAGCACAGAGAAGGATGGAGAGGGTGGAAAATAAATCTGGAGGGGTAACTGTAAAATATCCAGTGTACTACCATTATCATCTGCTCCTGACAGAAAAGGAAACTGATTTCTGAACCAGTTAAAAAACATGTCCAAGGATATACAGCTGGAGGCCAGAGCTGGGCTAGGGATCCAGGTGTTCCTGGTGTCTCTTAAACACCACCTCGAGGTTGCAAGTATTTCCCCCAACCCCAATCCCTAGAAATTATGAATAAAACCTAGGAAGGATGACCATGACTCCCCAGGTTCCAGAATTAGGAGAAACAATTGTGCCCTAACACAATAGTAATCCATAGCCAAGACAAGATCATGTGACCCTATACTTTCCACACGGACCCACACCGAGATATTTTCATCAGGGAGCCTCCCAGGGCCCCAATCCATAGAACAAAAGCAGCTCAGATGTGGGTATCAGCTCTTTAGCCAGGTCACTGAACATGGCTCAAACACATATTCCCAAGCACAAGCTTTCCAATGGAAATTATTTTAGACCCTTTTAAGTGGGTGCTGATTTTCTATCACCCATAGACCTACTGTACCCCTGAACTGTCAACGAAGCAAAGTCCATGCAATCCTACTTGCCCATCAGGCCTCAGAGAGACCACTACCTGGGGAGATGCTTCAATATGTACAGCAAAAACATCTCCAACCATCAAAGAAAAAAAATAAAAGTGCCTTTCCTCACTCTGATTTACAGTGATTTGCAGAATTGGTGTGCAATAGAAAAGGTGAACCCCAGGTGAACGTAGTTATGAGGGGATCCATTTAACTCTCATATCCTAGTAACTGGGCCTGCAAGGTCCAACAGCTATTCTGAGAGGACATTGACCTCAAAGACAGATGCCACCCAAGAGTCACCCAGCTGGTGAGTTCTATCCCTTGAAGGCCCAGTGGCCCCACATGAAAAGCTGGAGAGATGGTCCTCCTGGCAGTGGCTGAGCCGACAGGTGAGTGGTGCAGTTAGTGTGGAAGGACAAGCCTGTCTGCTATCCAAGTCTTTGTTATTAAATAGCTTCTACAATGTGCTGTGGCTACAGCGAGCACACCAACACAAAGGCAGCAGCCTTTCAGGAAGTAGACACCAGGCTTGCCAATAACAGAGCTCCTGGGGGCTCCAAGCTCACCTATTTTATCCTTGACTTCCAGCTTCATTGTTCTGTGATGGAAGGAAGGTACCACTCTTCCCGTGTCCATCTCATCTGCCTTCTCCCTCATGCACTGTGATGGTCTCTGCCCCCAGCAGGTCGTAGAACCAAGTCAGCTTTATGATCGCTCTTTCCCTGTTTCCCCAGTCTGCAGATCTTCCTGTCCCAAATAAATCAATGTTACTACTTCTCCTTTTCCTCCTCAGTCTCAGCAGGCTGCCACTCAGGCCATTTCTTACAAATAATGAGCCAGATATGCTCTCGAGCTGGGCCTGTGTGGGGCCCAGGCCAGGATGGAAACAAGACTGTATGGTCCAAATCACAGGATTTCTGAGCCACTGCACAGATTTCCCTTTGGCTAGGCCCATCACAGCCACTTCTCTTCTGTGTGATGGATGGAGAGGACTGTGGGACAGGGCAGGACAGTGAGGGTGGAAAGAACAGGTGCAAAGCCTTCATTCTAAGGCATCTAAGTGGGCTCTGTAGTCAGCCCACAAAATATACTTCATCTTTATGTCAGCAGGGTTTCTAATATCATTTCCACTTCAGATATCGAAGAGAGGACTCTAGAAACCATTAAGCTGAATAGCTTCCAAAGAAGGGATTTTTAAAAAAAAATCCTCCTACATGAATTCCCAATATATAAGAGAGATAAGTATAGTGTTGTACTGGCTGATGCTAAGAGAAAGGCTCAGGACCCTCTACACTTCCTTTCCCCATCACCTCCACAGACTACCCAAGTGTCTCTGTAAAACCAGGAATTCCTCCAGATAGAGTTTGGGAACCATATCGGCCTTTTCACAGGGATAAAATCTCCTCTTCAGAATTTCCAGCATGTTCCCAATTCTTGTCCTTTGTGGCCATCCCCACTCACATGTCGGTGAGTCTGTCCCTGGCTGGTATCCGCTACTATCCCTATAATGGCTGGTACCAACCTGGAGGCTCTGATCTCCCTCTAGGCTCCCACTGCCTCACCACTCCATCATAACGACAGGTTTGATTATGGTGGGGTCCCCAACTCTGTGCCTTCCCAACCCTGCTTAGCCTTCACCTGCATATTGACCAGCTCCTCCTCAGGGTAAGTAATTTCCCTGAGCCCTTGGACCTAACTGCCTTCTTGGCATTGTGTCATGATGGTTAAGAGCATGGGCTCTTGAGTAAAACTACCTGGGTTCAAGTCCTGACTCTGCTCCTTTCTAGCTACATGACCTTTGCTAAGGTAAGTGTTCCATGAATGTGTCCCCACAAGCAAAATAAGGACAGTAATCCACCCAACTTCCTAAGGTTCTTGAGAGGATTAACTCAGTTATTATATCACAGGTATTTTATGGTAAACCCCCAATAATTATTGCACTCAACCTGTTCCTACCCGACTTGGCCCCCACACACCAAGCAGTTCTCTACCTCCCTGTTCCTGTGTGCACACTTCAAACCACACTGCCACCTGCTGGTGGCTTACACATAACGCAGGGCCTCCCAGTTGAGATAAAACTTGAATACATAAATTCATTTTATAAAAATCCATTCCATAAATATGTATTGAGTACCCATGCAATGCTATGAACTAGGGATACAACTGAGAACAAAAAAAGACAAGATTTTCACTCCTGTGAAATTTACATTACAGTGACTTTTTTTATTTCATAATGTCCCCCCACAAAGAACCCAGAGGCAAAGGTTGACTCTAATGCTCAAATCCCCCATCCTGTGCTGTATAAGTGCTCAGTGGAAGTCATAAAGCTGCGAGCAGCATAGGAGAAGCATCACCATCATTGTGGCAGTTCTTATTAGCCAAGTGCGTACTTTTCCCTCTTGGGCAGAGCCTCCCTTGCATGTGTGGGTGACCACGGGACTGAGTCTGGCCCACAGAACATGGACAGAAGTGCTGTGAGTTGTTTCCAAGCCTGGCCCATAAAAACTTCCAGCATGGTATGTTCTCCACGCTTTTGTCCTTTTCTGGCAGTCATGAATGGAGAAGAACCCCACAACAAACTTGAGAGGCGTCCGTTGAAGATAGCAGAGTCACAAGACAGAAAGAGCCTGAACCCCTGAATCACCATTTGTGTCTTATCATAGTTGACATAATATTAATGTATAAAAGTGGTAAGGAATTGTGGGGGTCAATCAAGAAGTTAAATGAGAAAATGAGATGGATGATGAATAAGATGAGAATTCAGTCATGTTCTCTTCTTGATCTTGTAAGTTTCTGTTCTTCAACTTTAAAAAGTAAGTGTGGTTTATTTTCCCACTGAGTTCAGTAATAAAACCTGAGCCACAAAAGCAGATAAGCCCACTGTTTTAGAAAAAGTATATATAACTTTAGTTTGACATGATTTCTTTGGCAGAGGAGCTGTGGGGGAAGGAAAAAAAAGTACATAGGAAATGCTCAAGCTGTACAAAGAAATTTAGAGGCAGAAACCCCTTCTAAGAAGGCATAGTGCAGCCTTTGGCCACCAGGGCCTAGCTATCTCCCAACTGTAACTCCTCTAGCTCTGCAGGCCCTCAGCCTAGCAAGATTCTGCTTTCCTCACAGCACTGCACGTAAGCTCCTCTTTCTTGGCTGAACTTTACTGTCTCTTCTGCCTGGCAAATTCCTCCTCATCCTTCAAAAGCTAGATCAAATGTCCCCCTTTCTGAAACTTTCCCAGAAATCACCCTATAACTTTCCTCTTTTGTCTCCTCACCATGCTTTTCTGAAATCTGTCTTATCACCCACATCATTGGATTATAAGTATTTGTTTGGGTGCCTCTGCCCCACCCCTGGAAGCTGAGCTCCTTGAGGACAGCAATCTGGCACTGTTTGTCACTCACATCCCCTGCCCACCCCCCACCCACCCCCCACCCCCCACCCCCCATCCTCTCCACAGTGCTGAGCCCAGTGAGTAAATACATTAATTAACTAACCTGTTCTGGAGACCTTGTGTCATCAGTTAAGAGATCTCTCTCTGTAGCAGACAGCCCATCTATTTTTGTTCGTTTGTTCTGCAAATGACATTCAGAATATTTCCTTAATGTATTTGTTAAGAGCTACATACACCAACTTAATGAACAGGCTCTTGTGTACATAAGCCAGTCAGGGTGTCAATGATGCTGCTGGGAGTATGGAAAGCAAGCAGACATTCCAGACGTATGAACCAGCCTGGAAGCAGCAAACACCTTCCAAGAAAGAGAGCAGGCAGAGACACAGCCAGGAGACCAATGCACTGAACATCCAATAGCACTTTCACTGTCCTGCCCTCAGCTCATCCCCATGACCACCCTGTAAAGCATGCAGGGCAGCTGATTTAAGTCTTTTTTTGCCATATAGGAGTGAATTAAGGTTCAAAAAAGTTGCGATTGGAGCCAGTATCAGGGGCAAAGCTCAAAGCAACTTCACTTACACTTGTAAAATGTTCATAAGAACTATACACTCAGTTACACATATTCTTGTGCTGCATTTTAAAAAGTAGCAAGTCAATACCCCAAGCTCTTCAGTGGAGGAGCAAGGACTGGAATACAATCTCCTTATGACAGGAGGAAAGATTCTATGTGGTATAAAGAAGAGGATCTAGGGCCACAAATAATTTGACAGTCTGATAAGAGTTAGAGACCCTCTTGTCAGGAAATAATCCAGTCCTCAAGATTTTACATAAGGGCCAGAGTCTAAAAAGCTCCCTGAAATATGCAGAAAATATCCAATGGTCCATGAGTCCTAGACAGCCCTACGGTCCTTCCAAATCATGGGATTCCCTAACTTATGTTCTTTTTAAACAAGAGTGTTTAGTACAGGCTGCAACATAGTTACTGCTCAATAAAGGAAAGCTATTAATTATAATGCTGTGAAAGTAAATATGAAATCAATCTCTTTCAATTGCACAGGAGAGAAACTCAGGTGAAACTGGATTAAATAAAACAGGAATTATTGGGAGTCTCAAGCTTTAGACATAGCTATAATATATCCACATGCTCAGACGAATTCCTCTAGAATCCGGATCTCCTTGGTTACTCTTTCTTGGATCTTGATTTTATTTTCCATCTGGCTCTCTCCTTGTTGGGGCCACATGGCCACCGGCTGCTCCAAATTCACATCCTATTCTTTCAGTAACTCCAGCAGAAGAAGCAAACTTCTTTTCCAATAGTTTGAGCAAAAGTTCAGGATGAGGTATCCTGTTTAGATACCTCAAGTCACTTGCCAAACTTTGAACAAATCTCTAAGGCCAAGTGACAACATATTGTAATGGGCCTGTCTTCAGTATCAAGCCCACAATGAGATCTAGAAGTTGTGAGACCAACCACTCAAAACATAGGCATTGAGAGTGGGGAAGGGGTGGCTCCCCAATAAAAATCAGTGTGCTACTACAGGAGGAAATGGAAAAGTGATCCTGAATGGGTAGACTCAATCTACATGCACTACAGTAATAATAAACAGCAATTATATCTAGTGGGCCATTGTCCTTTGGAGTAGACCCAGCATGCTGATGTTTAGTCAAGACTCCTCTCGAGGACTTTTTGCATGGGACATGGTATTCCAAAGCAAAATGGAATGGAATAGGTCGAAGGCATAGGAAGCTCACTGACTCCTTCACCCCAATAACTGCCCTGCTTGCTTGTTCATTTTGACTCAGCTACTGTTGAGAAAGCAGCTCCAGTAATAGAAACCCTCCTGTCTCCTCTAGTCCTGTCTTTGTCAGTTAACAGCCACTGTTAAAAGGAGAAGGGAAAAATCTCATATCACCTTGACAGGCCTTCTGCTCAGGTGTATTTTGTTCTTTTACCTAACCCTGAAGGCTATCTTTATTTTCTTCCCTACCGAGTGGTTTGATGACTGTCTACTTTAATCATTACAAAGATTAAGAAATTTGCCGAGGGACAAACTGCAACCCTTACAGAATAAGAATACCTAAAGTGCTTTCTCTATTAATGACCTTGGCTCTGCAAAGGAATCTGAGTACCAATGATAATTGTCACCCTATGGCCTTGGGAACAGGAACTTGCCTCTCTGGCCCCCATCCTGCATACAGATGTCACTGATCTGTATTAGATAAAGTGTTTCAACTCCATTCCTTCTTTCTAGCCTGCTGTGGCCACGACACAACTCAGGTCAGCTCCCTGGTCCACAGACAGCCACCGCAAGAGTCTGGGAAGAAATTATCTGCCTGCAGCCTTGAGGATGTGGTTGTCTAATTTTGTCTGAAGGGAACTCTTTTTAAAGTAGAGGGTTTGGGATGAGAGGAAAGAATGTTTAATGTAATAAGAATAAAGAGGTAGGAAAACTAAAAGTTGTCATCTAGGCAACCAATTTCTGTTTTTTCTCTTCTAAGAGCAAGGAAGAGAGTCTGTGATGATCTCCTCAATACTAAAGTCCTCTTGTCCCCTGCTCAAAAGTCTTCTGTGGCTCCCTGTTGTTTTCAACGTCCTGAGTGTGCCTTCCAAGTTCTGTGTGATCTGGCCTCTACTTTTTCCACTCTCAATTCCCACTCTCAATTCCCTTTGCTTTATCTTTTCACTTTGCTCCAACATGTCTTGTTAACTTTTTTTTATTTTTCAGTTACAATTGACACGCAATATTATATTAGTTTCAAGTGTACAACATAGCAGTTAGACATTTATATAACTTATGAAGTGTGCCCTATGTTCATTGCAGCATTATTTATAATAGCCAAGATATGAAAGCAACCTAAGTATCTACCAATAGACAATGGATAAAGAAACTGTGGTACATATAGACAATGAAATATTACTCAGCCAAAACAAAGAATGAAATCTTGCCATTTGTGGGTGGACATGGGTGGACCTAGGGGGTATCCAACATGTTTTAAAGAATGGATCTTGCTCTCATGCCAGAAAGCTTATAAGCATTTTTTCTCTAAAGTATTTCTCTGCTTGGTTACTATATTAGTGTCCTTTCACCTTGCTAATAAATTACCACAAACCTGATGGCTTGAAGCAATACAAATGTATTTTCATACAGTTCTGGAGTTCAGAAGCCCCAGTTGGTTTCACCGGGCTGAAACCAAAGTGTCTACAGGGCCATGCTCCCTCCAGATGCTCTAAGACAGAATCCATTTTCTTGCCTTTTCCAGCATCTAGAGCTACATTTCTTGCATTCCCACGCTCCTAGTCCCTTCCTCCATCTTCAAAGCAATAGAGCAGTTTTGCTTCATTGTTCACATAGCCTTCTTCTTCTGTTTCAAATCTCCCAGTCCCTCCTTTCTGTAAGGATATTCATGGCTGCAGTTAGGGTCCACCTGGATAATCTCTCCTTCTCAAATTCCTAGCTTAACCACTTTTCAAGCTCCTTTTGCCATATGAGGTAGTATCCTCAGGTTTTAGGAGGTTAGGACCTGGATATCTTATGGGGGGCTCATTATCAGCCCACAACAACCACTTCCTACACATCTCTCAGTTGTATGTCAGTTGCTCTAGGAAGACTTCACTGTTTCATTTCTCCAGTTCAAGGTTACATGCCCTCACTATCCCCTTGCCCCTTCACATTGTGAGCTTTACAGTACACGACACTGTCACTGGCCTGTTCCCTGACTAAACTCATCTCTGTGGAGACAGGGAGCAGATCTAATGCGTAGAAAGGTATGTCATTTGTGGAAGGTCATGTTAAACTAGAAATAGGGGAAAATGAAGCTACAGAATTATAGGTACAACATGGGCACTGGTTAAAGAGCACCTGTATCTGAAAGATACAACCCAAACTTTATCTGTGATTACCGCTGGAGACAGGAGTAGGATTGATGAGGCAAGCATGAAGGGAGACTCCTACTTCACTCCTATGTTGTTTGTTCATTTGTCTTGAGAATGTGCTCATGAATTACTTGAGAAGTAGAACAGCAGCATATTTCAGATTCTGTAGGATTTTCCAGCTTTCTATTTGAACAAAGTGTTTTATGTGTGGGTGCAGTGCCCAGCAGACCCCGGTTTGAAAATATTTGCAAGAAGACTACTTAGCCTTAAAACCTGATTATTCAGTCTTCTGCCAAAAGCCAAAAATGATATACCATGATTTGAAGTCTTACCAGTATTTTCTTCTAAAAGGACATGCTGATGAAACCCAGCCTCTACTTAGTGAGGAAGTCAGGATGTCCACATCATGGAGCCCAACTGTTAGGACTGAAGGAGACCACACAGAGCTGGAATGACTGCTCATTCATCCCTCCCAGAGCAGCAAAGGGAATCCATGGCCATTGCAGTTAATGGTGGGTGTTACCAACCAGCCTGCAGCGAGCAGATGACACCAAGACTGAGTCAAGCCAATTGCTCTGATTAAAATATTACTGTAGAAACACTGATTCAACTCAGCCAACATTTACCTTTAGCACATGGTTCAAAGAAGCAAGGAGATGCCAGAGAAACCCACGTATGGACACAAGGAACATCTGTGAGCAGTCACGGGAAGAGAAAGTTGAAGAAACCTAGGGTAATAAAGATACCACTAACAAGAAGTTTCTGAATAACAAGTGAAAGGCAAGAGACAGGCATGGAGAAACATCTGCCACACATACAACAAAGGAATATTACTTAAATACACATATTTAAAATTTTCTCTCAAATGAATAAGAAAAGACAAGCAACTCAAAAGAAAAATGATAAGATGTGAAAAGTAATTAACATAAAAGGAAATTCAAATTTGAGCATGTGATGTTCAAATTCATTATATGATCAGGAAAACGTACATGTTATTCTCATACTCTGTTCGTAGGAGGGTAAATTGTTAAAGTAGTTTTATGAAAATTTGAGTGTATACAAGAAATTTTAAAATGCATATATCCTTCTACTTTGCTGAGTATCAACCCTAGGGAAAAAATCACATACCTGTGAAAAAAGTAGGAAATGGATTTTCATGGCAACATTATTTGTTAACCATGAAAATCTAGAAATAACCTACATGTATAGTAATGGATGAATTGCCAGGTAGACTAGCAAATATAGTAGGAAATACTATGCAACAACTTAAAAGAATGAGATATATCTTATACACTAAAATAAAAAGACCTCTAAGATATTCTATAAAATGTAAAAGGGATATTGAGGAATTATATTTACAAATTATTTCTAATATCTATATTAGAGATTGTATTAGATGATCAATAGATTTATATTTAAATATATAGACAGTTGTCTGGAAAAATATTATCCAAAATGCTAACATTAATGAAAAGATTGGTTCTCTCCAAACTGTTTTCCCCGACATAACTGATGTACACATTATTTAACAAAGAACATAGGAAAAAATTAGAAATATTAGCAGGTTATATAAGCTTAAAATCAACATTTAGGCATCACAATACCTAAAAAATGTTAAGTCACATTAGCAGAATTTGTCCCTGAAATTTTTTAAGGTACTAGCTAGTGACTTTTGAGAATATTCCAATTTACAAATCTCATCTCCCTTATACATCACACCATATTTGGGAAGTTAATTTATTCTATTTTTCTATAAATTACTGAGAGAATAGTAATAAAATACCCCAGTATGATTCTGGATTTTTCCACTTATCACTTTAGTTATGTCATTTTTTTGCTTCATATATAATGAAGCTCTTTTAACAGGTGCATACACATATAAGTCTGTTAAGTCTTCCTGACAAACTAACAATTAATATGAAATATCCTTGTTTACCTCTGGTAATATTCCTCTGTCTTGACGTCTACTTTGTCTAATATTTATACAGCCACATCCACTTTCTTAAGCTTCCTGTTAACCTGGTACATCTTCCATCTTTTTGCCTTCCATCTGTCTTTATATTTGCACTGCTCCTCTCATGAATGGTATAGGATTAAGCCTCACTTTTTTAATCTAATCTGACAACTCTGCCTTGTAAATGAAGTGCTTTGTTCATTTATATTTAGTGTTATTATTGATAAAGTTATGTTTAAATCTACCATTTTTCTCATCTATTCCATCTGTTCCTTTGTTCCCTCTTTCCTCCATTAATTTACATAAATTGGGTATTTACTATTGAGATTTCTCTCCTTTGACTTCTGAGCTATATCACCTTGTGTTATGTTTTGGTAATTTCTCTAGAGTGTCACTGTCTAATAGAAATATGTGAGCCACATATAACATTTACAGACTATCTCAATTTCCTAGTTGTCACATTAACAAAATTAAAAGAAACAGGCAAAATCAATTTAATAATATGTTACTTAAACATACCCACAATATTATCACTTCAATATGTAATAATTATAAAAACCATTAATGAGATACTTTACATTCTAAAATTACATTCATACTTTTATGCGAATTTTATGCCTACAGCATATCACAACAGTTAAAGCAAATGTAGTTCTACAAGAAAAATAAAATGTGTTTCATAGAAGAATATGTATAATACTTCAGTTTTTCATTTAAATTTTAATAGTTAAAATTCCAATTTCATTTTCTCAGTTTCACTGGCCACATTTCAAGTGCTTAGTAGACACATGTGGCCAGTGGCTACTGTATTGACAAAAGTAGCTCTAGAGTTTATAATATATAAATTTAACTTATCACAATCTAGCCTAAAATAATACTATCATACTTCATTAACAGTGGAATACTCCTGGAAGCAGAGGTTGGAGTCAGAGAGAGATTTAAGATTTTATACAGCTGGCTTTGAAGATGGAGGGAAGGAAGGGATGCTGGCAGCCTCTAGAAGCTGGAAAAGGCAAGGAAACAGATTGTCCCCTAGAGCCTCCAGAGCAATGCAGGCCCAAAATCACCTTGATTTTTGCCTATTGAGGCTGATTTTAAACATCTAACAGCCAGAACTGTAAGATAATACATGTATGTTACTTTAAGCCAAAAATAAAGAAAAACAATGGAGTACTCCTACAATAGCACAATTCCATTTATCCCTTCCCATATTTGTGCTAAATTCACATATTTATCTTTTCCTTCCACTGATATTATAGACCTCACAACACATGGCTATAATTTTGTCTTTAAATAACCAATAGTCTTTTAAAGCTTCATTATATATTTAGCTTGAATAACTTTCCTTACCATTTCTTAGAATGCAGATCTGCTGGCAACAAATTTGTCCAGCTTTCTCTCACTTAAAAATGTCTTGATTTTGCCTTTATTTATTTAGGATATAGAATTCTATATTGAAAGTTTCTATTTCAGCCCTTTAAAGATGCCTTCTATTGTCCTCTGGTCTCCACTGTTTCTGATAATGTCAGTTTTAATTCTTATATATTTTCCCCATGTATCTAATGTACATGGATGTTTCCTTTGTCTGATTTTAATATTTAAAATTTTGTTTTTGTCAGTGTGACTATAATGTCTTTAGAACGTTTTTTTTTAATCCTGTATGAGGTTCTCTGAGCTTTTCTTGTAGCAATGGATTGCTGTCTTTGATCCAATTTTTAAAAGTTCAGCCAAGATTTTTCCACATATTTATGTCTCTCTTTCCTGACTAACACTTCAAAAATGTTATTTCACCATCTGATTCTGCCTCACAGGTCATTGCAATTTAGTTAAACTTGTTAAATTTTCATTTTTTTCTTTTTTGTAATTCTCTTGTTGCTCAGTTTGTGTGAAGTTTTACTACCAATATTGCATTTTTAATTCTAGGATTTCCATTTGGTTCTTTTTTATAGGTCCCCAAATCCCTTCTGAAATTCCCTATCTCTTTACTCATTAATAATGCTATAGATTTTTAAACACTTGTACTATATATTGTTATTTTAAAATTCTTATCTGAAATGTATGCATATAGTATCTAAGTTGCCCCTGGCCAATTTACTCACATTTTTCTGTTTTTTTCAAGTCTTCTAAATTTTTATTACATGTTAAACACTGTGTCTATGAATAGCTCCTCCCTCTGAAATTGTCCTTTTAGATTTCTTTGTGTCCATAGCTCTCTGATGGCTTTAAAGAAAAGTATGATTTTGTTGTTGTCACTTGTGTAGTGACTTGTGGTTGTGTTGTTAGAGTTGAGGATCTTTCATTTCTTCCTATATCCAAGCCAGAGATGTAACACCTCATTTAGGTGTTGTTGCATAATAATCTTTCCAAAAACTAGTGGATTGAAACAACAATCATTTCTTTAGATCACATGCCTGGGTTGGCAGTTTTGTCTGAGTTCAACTGGATGGTTTTTCTGGTCTCAGCCAGAGTCTCACTCATTTGTAGCTAACTACTGGTCACCTTGGAGGATTCACTTTTTGGCTATCAGCTGATACAATGCAGGCAACAAAGTGACCCGTATCTCATCCTCCAACAGGCAAGTTCAAGTTTGTTTCCATGGCATCTAGGCAGCAAAACTAGCCAGAGCATGAAGGTTTGTTGAGGCCTTTGCTCAAAACTGGCACATTGTCACATCTGCCACATTCTACTGGTCAAACAAGTTACAAGACCAGCCCAGATTCAAGCGATGGGAATATAAACTTTATTTCTTAATAGAAGGAGCTGCAAAATCACAGCAATGGCATACATCATGGAAGAGCTGAGAATTGTAACTCTTTTTTGTTTTATTTTATTTTTGCAATTTACAAAAAGTATAATAGTTTGTCCTTCTTGAATGTTTTCTTTTTTAATTAAGTACTTGAATTACCTTTTCCAAAAGAACAAGAAAATCCACTTTTTTATGCTTTTTTAAAAAAAAAATGAATCATCATGAACTGCAATCAGTCCAAACTGAGTGTTCAGTCCATGAATACCAACAGTATGGGGTAATCTTACAATGACTTCAGGGAGGCAGAGGTAAGTTTTGTTCTACTCTAACCCAATAAGTCTGCACTTGAAGCAGTGTTTTTATTTGGGGAGGGATATCATAAAAATAGCACTATAAACCTGCTATTTTACAAAAAACCTGGGGCAACCTGGGGCATTTAGGTAAGAAAAATCAGTTTAGATTAGGACCCAAAATCATAGCATAAGACAGATGGTTAAAAGAATCAGAACTATATTCTTGGAGAAGGAATCTTCAACAAGGACAAGCCACTGACTTCAGATATTTATAGATTTTGGTTTAATCATTATTTTTTAAATCAGGAATGAGGGGATATTCTCTTATCTAAATTATTTTTTGATAACACATAATTCATATACTATAAAATTACAACTTTAAAGTATAACAATTGAGTGGGTTTTATTATATTCAAAAGGTTGTACAACTATCACTACTATCTAATTCCAGAACATTTTAACTAACCCCCAAAGAAATCCCATATGCATTCATTCCCCATCCTCCTTCATCACAGTCCCTGGGAACCACTAGTCACTTTCGCTCTCCATAGATTTGCCTATTCTGAGCATTTCATGGAAATGGGGTCACATAATATGTGGTCTTTTGTGATTGGCTTCTTTCACTCAGCATGATGTGTCTAATATTCATCCATTCTGTAGCATATATCAGTACCGCATTCCTTTGTGTGGCTAAAAAATATTCCATTGTATAGATTGATCATATTTTTAACCATTTATCAGTCAATGGACATTTGGGTTGTTTCCACTTTTTTGACTAGTTTGAATAATGCCACTATAAACATTCACATATAAGTTTGGTTTTCTTTTTAACTTAAGTTTTAACTTTTAGGAGGTATATACCTAGAATTGTTGGGTCAATTTAGTTTACCTTTTTTAAAAAAGATTTTATTTATTTATTTTTAGAGAGGGGAAGGGAGGGAGAAGGAGAGAGAGAGAAACATCAGTGTTTGGTTGCCTCTCATGTGGTCCCCAATGGGGACCTGGCCTGCAACCCAGGCATGTGCCCTGATTGGGAATCGAACCTGCGATGCTTTGGTTCGCAGTCCACACTCAATCTACTGAGCTACGCGAGCCAGGGCATTAGTTTACTCTTTAAAAAAAAAAAAAAGGTTTCTTTTATTCAAGAAAGAGGGAAAGAGAGAAACATCAATGCAAAAGAGAATCACCGATCAGCTGCCTCCTGCATGGACCCCAACCAGGGATCAGTCCCAAAACCTAGGCATGTGCCCTGACCAGGAATGGAACTGACGATCTTTCAGTTATGGCAATAATCCAGCCAAATGAGCCATGCCAGCCAGTGCAATTTGGTTTACTCTTGAAGGCAAAGCCAGTGTTAAGGGCAAAGATTTTTCTACTAAAGAAAATTATGTTCACAGTGGAATGATTTTCATTGAAAGATATAAGCTACCTGTCTCTGGTGTGGTAGAAGATGAAGCTACGTAAGATTCCTGATAGAATATAGGAGGTTCAACTAGTAAGAAGCAGGAGTATAGGTTTCAGGAGCAAATATTCTGAAGCCTAATTACTCAAGTTCAAATTTCACTTCTGCTACATGCCAGCTATTGGACCTTGGGCAAACCACTTAATCTGGTTTAGCTTCTGAATTTCCTCCTATTTAATATAAAAGCACCTATCTCCCCAGGATTAAATTGCACAGTATACATGGTAGGGAAAAAGTAGGTCTACAGTTGTTTGTAAGGAAAACAATACAATAACAAATAATAACACAAGAATAAACTCTGCTTTGTGTACTCACAACTGTAAACCTACTTTTGCCCCACCCTGTATATAAAGCTCTGGGCACAAGTGCTGGCACAAAGTAAATACTCAAATAATTGAAATTACCATTATTGCTATGATCATCATGAGACTTGAATGTTAGAAACCCTTTTTTAAAAATAGAAATTGGATATCCCTTTATCATTTTACTCTTCCACTCACAATCTTTCCATTTCTAAGTTCTTTGGTGATTTTCTATTCAAATAAAGTTTTTTCAAACATTAGTAGGTAAAACTAATCCAAACTCGACATTACTCCACAGAGAACTGGTTTGTTTCAGATTTAAAGGAGAAAATTAAAAGGTGGGTATGTAGGCAAGGTCTAATTAATTCCTTGAGAGGAATAGTGCCTCCTTTGTCAGCAGGGAAGTTGCTGGGCCAAATGGCCTTACACATGTCTCTCCCAATTTTCCCATGAAGGACTCTACAATTTAAGAGCACAGCCTACGAGCACGGATCTCTTAGAAACCTTCTTTATATCCTTCAGGGAATTCTGATTCGTTTCTCAATAAGCCACCTATATTATCCAGAAAATCAGGCCAGGCCCACAAGACAGATCTAAAGGGATACTGACCATTACAGGCAGGAAGATTTGTGAAAACAAGCATCTCAGCCATGAGTGCCTATGGGCATTTAGCCTTTTAAACAAAGGCTCAGAAGGCAGAGGGTTGGAAGACGAAAATGGGCCCCTGAGGGTTAGGTTCATCTCCTCAACTATACTCTACGTCCTCCATACTCAAAATGCAGTCCATGGACCATCTCTTCAACTATACTCTAAATCCTCCATACTCAAAATGCAGTCCATAGACCAAGAGCAGCAGCATCACCTGGGAGCTTGTTTAAAATTTGGTCTCAGGCTCCCTCCCCAGACCTTCTGCATCAAACTCTACACTTATCAAGATCTCCAGATTGGTGTGTATGGTAAAATTTGAGAGGCATTGTTCCAATCTACTTGAGCAACAACTCTGCTTCTTAAGAATTGTCATACAATGTTTTTCATTTCTATAGCACTCTGTAAGTTAGTAAATCAGAAGACCTTTGAGAGCAGGAAGTAGCTCTTTTCCTTCTGTATATAGGACCTGCAGCACTGTCTATGATAGAATTGGCTCTCAAATATTGGACATCTATTAGAAAGGTATTTTAGTCCCATTTACAGTTGAGGGAAATCAGCTCAGAGAGGTCAATTAACCCTTCTAAGAACTTATAAGCAGTAAAACCAGGATCAAACACAGCTGGTAGAACAGGGCAGAGTGGTGACTTCAAAATCCAGGTCCAGCTGACTCCAGAACTCCAGAATATATACAGGGTGGGGCAAAAGTAGGTTTACAGTTGTGAGTATTTGAAACACATATTTTATGCTTGTATCATTATTTATTAATTATTGCATTCTTTTTCCATATGAATAACTGTAAACTACTATTGCCCTACCCTGTATATAGCATACATTGCTTACTATATATATGCTATACCAGGTACCAGGTACAAGTCCTGAGCACTTTATATGTGTGAATTGGCTTAAACTTCAGAAAAGTTCCATGATAATTTTTATTACCATCTTACTAATGGGCAAGTGGAGGCACCAAGAAATTAGTACCTGTTCAAGATGACCCAGCTGGTAAGTGACAAAGCTGGAATTCCAGTGCTGGCCCTGGAGCCCATGTAGTCACCAACTGTGCTATGCTGCTACTAGCAGAAAGAGAAAAACTGACAGGAGGAAGGTAATTTGCCTGCCCATTAAAACTGTACTTCCCCTAAATGCCCCCTCCATGTCAGCTGCTAAATCTCCTATGGCCAGAAGAGATGTCCTACATCCCAGATATCACTGAAACTGAGTCCCAAGCAGAAAAGTCCACAGTGTTCCCAGACCCAAAGCCACAGAAGTAAGGAAATCATTCTCCTAATGCAAGAAGCCCAATGTGCTCTCCCTGTGCTGGGTACATCAGCTGCCTCTGTTCTTGGCCAATACTCCCCTCTCCCCTTCTTGCTATTAGTTCCCTTAATATGCTGGGATGCAGACTCCCAGCATCTTCAGTCCAATAGCTCTGAGCTCATTCTGTCTACTCATAGGTTGGTCACTCTTGACTTACACTCTGCCTCCAACCATGACAGGCAAGACCCCACATCCCACAGATTAGTAATAACACTCTCCCTCTCCTTTCCTGATGCACTGGGGCTAGACCTGCATCATCCTGTACTCTTTTCACCCTCTAGGACATACTGCCCTTTGCTTTGACCTCCAGTCAGACACACAAACAAGCCAGGCCCTAACTCCAGTGGGCAGCGGGCTTTGAAATTCTCAGAAAAACATTTTCTCTTCAGCATAATGCAATTCAATTAGCCCCTACCCATTGCAGAGATACTCTGAAACTCTCCTCTTAAATGAACCAAATGGCATCTTTGAAGAAAGCTTTTGATATTGTCTGCATTCAGCACCACTAGGTTATTTCTAAACATTTCAAAAGCTGGTTTGCATTTAAAATATATTTTACTTTTAAATGACTGAATCGGTTCAGACCACCCCATTTTATGGTAAAAGAGAATGATGCTAAGAGGTTTTAAATTCTCCACTTTACATCAGTGACTCTCAAAATTTAGCATATGTAAAATTCATGTCAGGAGAGCCACAAAGATGAGTTTGTTGTTTCAGATTTTGAAAATCTGCATTTTCAAAAAGAAACCTTCCCTGATATCCCCCTTCCTACCTGTTACCACCCCCAACCCCATTTAATTCTGATGCAGGTAACCCAATGCTTTGACAAATACTGCAACAGACTCCTGTGGATAGAATTCAGGGGCCTATAAACTTGGATGGGAAAAGTTTTACGTATTTGTTTTCAGCATCTTCTAATTAAAATTTAGTGTTTCCTTCAATAATGGAAATAGGCAGCAGACCATAGTTATTTGAGCATGCCTGTCACTTTGTCACCAGTACAAGTCACAGGTATTTTTATATCAAACAGGTTTTGCAGATATCTCAAAATATCTTTTACATTAACCAGTTTTTCAAAATTATAGTTATGAGACTTGCTGCAATATCTCATCAATGTGTTAGTAAAAGAGCACATCATAAATTTTGTTTTACTTAGTATTCTGATAATTCTAATTTAATAGAATCGGTCACCTTTGTAATCTGACATACATATATTTTAATGCATTTGAAAACATACCAAAAAAAGATCTATAGGTTTCAGGTGTCCAACTCTATAATATATCACCTGTACATTGTATTGTGTGTTCACCACCCTGAGTCAAGTCTCCTTGCATCACCATTTATCCTCCCTACACCCTCTTCCACCTCCCTCCACCTTCCTTCCCCTCTGGTAATCACCATGCTGTTGTGTCTGTGAGTTTTGGGTTTGGGGGGGTTTGCTTAATACCGTCACCCTTTTAACCAATGTCATCCCAATAACTTCATTAAAAAATAAAAATAAACTAAAAAGTAAACAATCTATAGGCTTCACCAGACTGCTAAATGTGTTCCCTGCATTTAAACAAAAAGTTAAGGAACATCTGTTATCAGACCTTCCCTTGGCCACCTCTAACTCCTGGATGGTTACAGAAGTTGGACAATGAGGGTCATCTGACTCAGGGAAGCCAACCAATTAGCTGGGTTGAACCAATCAGGTTCCCTCTCTTGACTTAAGAGTAGCTAGCTGTCAGTGGGGGGAGACCCTGGGGCAAAGATAGAATCAGGGCTGTGGTGAGTATCACACAGCAGGCCACAAATAGATGTGAAAGGACTGAGAGAGCTGGCCTGCAGAGAAAATCCAGCAGGCACACTGGGGAAAGCAGAAATCAGCTCCATGACCTCTGATCTATGATCTGAGAGGGGCCAAGAGATAAAGACCACTCAGCTGCACTCCCTGCCCTGGACTGTCATGCGATTCCCTTCTCTCATTATCTACCTCCCTTCCCTTTCCTAGTGGGGTTTCTGCTCTTCATAACCAAGGCCTTCACTGCAGCTGCATGTGTGTCCCCTTACTATTTGTTTCAAATGCCTGTCTGGGTTTGTGCACATCCTCACATAGCCATTTAGTGGTGAGGAGTCTGGGTGTTCAGACTTCCTGAGTGCATTCTTTCTGTGCCTCGTTCCCTTATCTGGAAAATGAGGACACTAACAGTATCAACAGAAGATAAACATCAAGTGAATTAATATATGTGAAATAAATGCCTGGTATAGAGCAAGTCCTTGGTAATTGCATGCAGTTATGATGCTCACTGTCCCCAAGCCAGGGGCCTTGGACTCTACATGATCTGTACCTGCTTGCTTTGTTTTTCAACACAGCCCTAATCAGAGCTAACGGTGATGGACAGGCCTAGTTTGGGTTCTGAGCATCTCTACAAATTGGCATTCTACCTCAGCAACCTTAAACTTGCTCTTTGTAAAAATTTTCTTTAGTAGGATCATGAAGATTCTCCCTTGGAGTTGTGCTCAATTTATGGGATAACTGGTTATCCTGTACTGAGGTTTCTGTACTTGTCTGGACCAAAATACATCACATCACCACTATCAGACAAATGGCTCAGACCCTTGCTAAGTCTAGGAACCCTTAGCACATGGGGTGTGCTGGATACATGTGCAGAACTGCACACCCTCAGGAGAGCACAGTTATAAATGCATCCCTGAGCCAAATGCAGTAGCTCTGAGAAAGGATGGCCCCCTTTGCAGGATAATCACCTGACCATGCACATCTCCTCCAAGGGTCCAATTTCAGATCTCAAATCTATTTGACTTAACCTCTGTACCTCTATCATTGACATACCCATCAGGGAAGTCACCTGGGGTTGATGTGGAATGATAGAAAAGCTTGTCTGAGACTTTTTCCTAACCATCAGGCCATTTCATTGCTGCCTTGGGGTTTAGATTTTTTTTAAAGTGATTGAAGGGGTGGGGAGGGACTTCAAAATTCAATTAGACCAAGAAACTCTATCCAAAGAAGATGAATAATATAATCAACCAAGGTAAATGCTGGTCTAATTTGTAAAGTTGTCTGCAGCCAAATATTGTGAAATCTCCCATTTCTTTTTTGTACATTTTAATCATACTAACATTAGAAAAGTTTTTAGGATAACAACATTAATAGCATTAATAGTAGTGACCATTTAATAAATGGTAGCTATGTGACAGACATTTCCCTAAGTATGTTGTTACATGAGTTAGTTCATTAAACTTTCACAAAAGTCAAGTACATTCCATCATTTTCCCAATTTTACAAATAGGCCCAGAGAGGTTAAGTGACTTGCCCAGGGTTACACTGCTAGTCATGGTAAAGCCAGGACGGAAGTTCAGGTACCTGGCTCCAGGGCCATATGCTTAACTAGGACATGATTCTGTCTACCCACATCCCTTCTGCTAGAAATTGAACCCATTTTCTCTTAGACATTTGTGGAAAGGCAAAACAAAACCGTTTGAAATAGCCCTTCCCATTGTCCTCAAAGAAGACAGCAAAGCACCTCTTTACCCTTTTGTCTAGTCCCTCCTGCAGACAGCATTAGCACGCACTGTGCAGGTCCTCCTCCAATGCTGCCACTGAGTTCCTGTGCAACTCGGCCATGTTTTTTCCTGGGAACAAGTTCCGTCTATACTATCAGGGTGTTACACCAGGTGATTGGTTGATATTCCTTTCTGGTCTACTTGACTTCTCAGAGAAAGGAAAGCATCTTAGCCAAAACAGAGCTCAAATAGCCATGACCTCACCATTGTCATGGCTAGCTGATGGCCAGAGCAGTGAGTGTTTCCTGCCTCTGGAGATGGCTGTCGTGAGAGCAACTGAGCAGGAGGCCTTCCCACTGGGCTGCTCCTCTTGCCACTGCCCACAGGCTGTCTCCATGTCCTCCAGCAGTATTTCAAAAGTGTGGTCCCACAAACCACCTATTATGGACCGAATGTCTGTATTTCCCCAAAAGTCCTATGTTAAAGCCCTAACCCACAGTGTTTTGGTATTTGGAGGTGGGGCCTTTGGGTGGTGATTAGGTTATGAGTGCAGGGCCCTGCTCCTGTGGAATTAGTGCCCTTCGAAGAAGGCCACTAGAGCTCTCTCTCTCCCTCTTGCTCTCTTCATGCACATATACTGAAGAAAGGTCACATGAGCACACAGCAAGAAGGCAGCCATCTGCAAGCCAGGAAGACAGCCTTGACAAGACCCCAACCATGCTGGCACACTCGTCTCTGGTTTCCAGCCTCCAGAACTGCGAGAAAATAAATTTCTGTTGTTTAAGGCACCCAGACTGTGGATTTTGTTATGGCAGCCTGAGAAGACTAAGATGCCACTATCACCTGGGGAACTTGTTAATGATATGCTCAGACCTCACTCTTGACCAACTACATCAGCGTCCTTAGAGGTGACACCAAGAATCTGCATGCTCAGTAAGGTCCCCGGGTGGTTTGAAAATCACTGAGCCCCCAGTCAACCTACTAGGGACTTGTAATAAGAGCAAGGAAACACTTCATTGTATTAAGTCAGTGAGACTTTAGTAACTGTTACTGCAGCAGAATATAGTCTATCTTGATAGCATGACTCATATTAGGTTGCACA
This sequence comes from Trachops cirrhosus, assembly GCA_028533065.1. Lineage (NCBI taxonomy): Eukaryota > Metazoa > Chordata > Mammalia > Chiroptera > Phyllostomidae > Trachops > Trachops cirrhosus. The sequence continues at coordinate 23,642,862 of CM052550.1, read as the reverse complement.
GTAGAATCATCTGGAGAGCTTTAAAATAACAATGCCTGGACTCATCCCAAAGCAAAGTGTTTAGTAAGACACAATCACACTCTTTAGCTCATGACAGAATTTCACCACAGTTATCTGGACTGGGGTACACTGGGAATTTTTCAGACTGAAGTTTGTGGGAAGAGAGAAACAGTACTGAGTTACTAAGTATATAGAATAATTTAATGTCTTTAATGACAATTTAAGAAAACAGTGGCTTGTGGGTATCTCTAAGTACCAAAGGATATATTTATTAAATAACAAGGAGCACTGAGGAGTCAAAGTTGGTTGTGATTATCCTGGGTAATGTGACAGTTTACCTGATCTACCACCAGATACTCCTATCCTAACCAGTTTAATTAACTTTTGTCATGTGAGTCACTGAGTCTAGAAATGCAAAATTATCTGACTGTATCCAGAGATTCGTCAAACATAACCTGAAAAAAAAACCTATTTTTCATTTACTGTAAGGAGAGAAAGGAAGGAAGAAGGAGGAATTCAGTAACAATGTAAATGGATCACCACAATTCCATTTTCCTAGACCCACCCTTTGTTTTAAAAACAAAGAAAAATTAGTTGGACATGTGATAAACAGACAAAAACCCCAAATAATGAAAACTTGCTCTGGAAAAAATAATATCCATTATTAGTATGCCTAGGGAGATCGCATCTACAAAGCAGCTGGGCTCAGCTAGGCTCCAAAGATAAGCGGTGGGGAAGGAAGAAAAGGCTGTTACAGAGATCGTGCTGCTGATACCCAGAAGAAAGCCACCCTCTTGATAATTGGCTAAGATTTTACAATTAAAATACTGCTCATTTGTCTGACCCAGAACTGCAGAATTGCAAGTACATATAAATCTTCCTTTAATGGGAAGAAGTCTCTGGGCAGGAAATATGGGTTTTAGGTGCCTCTTTTGAAGTTGAACAAAAACTCTGAGATATTCCAGTTGCATCGTCCACCTCTGGACTGCCAGCCTCATGCTGATGACATAGGGTGGAGGGCAGCTTCCCTGGACTTCAGGTTTACTACTGAATACTGCCAAGATATATCCAGAGATTTGTGGCCCTTTCTCAGGGGCTGTGAGGGAGACTGACAGGAGTCAGAGAGACAAGGTGCCCATTCACAAGTGGCTGATTAAGTCTCTGCACCACATTTGCCTGTGAAATATGTAAACATGGTTTCTGAAAACTAGAATCACAAGCAGTTCTAAGGAAGTGTAACAGTATAGGAAAAAAAAGCCTAGAGTTTTAAAAAAAAAACTTTTTTTGTAAAAAAAAAAAAGAAGAAGAAAAGAAAAACTTCCTGCTAAGTTCCCACGCTGACAAATACACATCCCTGGCAGACATTGTTAATCAATCATGGCTGTCATTCCTGCTGAGTCCAGATGTGGCCAGAATCCTCAACATCTTATTCCATGTAGTCACTAACAGTCAATGCAAGTTAGCACGCATGATGAGCACTATGGTCTCTCTCTCTGAGTGTGTGATTAAGCAGGAAATCCAAGAACATGCCAAGTTACATGAGGAAAATACTCTTGGCTGCCTACCCAACAACCATTCACCTTTTCTGAAAGCTCAAATTTTACTCAGGTAGCTACTTCCTCCTTACATAGCCATGTGCCTTGAGGGAGGTGGACCCCAGTTCTTCTCCCAGGAGGTAAACTATATGTGATCTAAGCCAATCACAGAGTTCCATTTCCTCTTCCAATGATTGGTTAGACTGTGACATAATGTCAGCTATGAGACTTGATGGGAAGGCTAGGGGAGCACCTGGGAAAGGTTTTCTTTTCCATAGGAAGAAAGGAAAGGGAAAAGAGAGGAAGAGAGAGGAGGGGAGGAGAGGAAGGAAAGACAGGACACTCTTCTGCTGGGCATTTATATTTAGATGTGGTACTCAGGGCATCTTACTACCAAAGGAAAAGCAAGGCTGAAAGATAAGCCATTATGCAAAGATTATCAGAGTAAAATGATTTTTAAACACCTGGGTTTTTCACCTACTTCAAGATTTCTACTTATGGGAGATAAGAAATTCTCTGTATTGTTTAACCAAGCTGAGTTAGAGCTTTGGTTTCTGATCGCTGAAAAAAAATCATGATTAACACATCTGAGGGTCTCTGGGAAGATGTACAGAGGAGGATGTCAAGGAGGAGACCAACACCCACAAAAGGTAGAGAAAGCAGCACCACACTTTGCTGAAAACAAGGGCCTGAGTTTGAGTTCCAGACCAAGCAAGGTGGGATAGGTGGCTAGAAAAAAAATGCAGTTAAGAAACAGTGCCAGGACTACTGCCCAGAAGGTCAAAGACAGGTCCCCAGGTTCCATAACTAGAGACAAAGTAACTTAAACAGAAGAGAAAAGACCATCCTCCTCCAATTAACCATGTGCCAAGCATTCCTCTCACTTAATATTTTCTATTACCCTATAAAGTAGGTGGCTATTTTGCAGGTGAGGAAGGTAAGATGCAGAGATTAAATAACTTCCCCCAGGTCATCAGTCAACATCCGGGCTGCAATTCAATTCCAAGTCTTACTCCAAAGTTCAAGTTTCTTCTACTGTATCACCAACTGCCTTCCCAACAAACAAGGTAGGAGCCAGAAAGCAACACTTAGGTTCAACTGGTTTTAAGCTATAAATTTGAGCTTCTTTAATATTCTATCTGGTTACAACATTGGCCAAGCTTGGAACTGAGGCTGCTGATGAGGGCCGTAACTTACTAGCAAGAAAGGAGAGGAATTTGGGATCAGCAGCCAGATCTGTCCCAAGAATAAGTACAGGACCTTTGTGGGCTCTGCCACAAAGAACAAGAAACACTGACCTTCTCAGACTGTCGGCTGTGGTGACATTGAAGGAGTGACCTTGGAAGGCCCCTGTCTGCAATCTGCATGCCAGTTGTCAATGCAGAGTGGCCACCAATGCAGACACATCAATGCCACAAATTTATTGTGAAAAGGACCAATGTTCAATAGAGGTATAGAAGTTAACAAGCAGACTAGAGTCAGAAAGTTTAATAATATATTAGTTTCCTGTTGCTGCTACAACAACATAGCACAAACCTGATGGCTTAAAGAACACAATTATTTTCTTATAGTTCTGGAGGTCAGATATACTAAGTGGGTTTTACTGAGAAAAAACAAGGTGTTGGCATGGCCACAGTCCTCCTGGAGGATCTAGAAGAAACTCCATTTTGTTCCTGTCTTCAGTTTTTGGAGCTGCATTCCTTGGTTCAGAGCCTCTTGCTCCACCTTCAGAACCAGCAGCATAGCAGCTTCAAGTCTCTTTCTGCTTCCATTGTCATCACATCATCTATTCCCTCTCTTGTGGTCTTATAAAGACACTCATGATTACATGAGGGCCCATCCAGATAACCAGCATAACCTCCCCAGCTCAAGATCCTGAACCAAATCTGCACAGCTCCTTTTGTCATGTAAGCTCACACTCCCAGGTTCCAGGGATTAGCACCTAGATGTCTTTGGGGCCTACTGAAAGCAACAATATCAGCTTACTAAATCCCTCTGAGACTGTGTTCCTTTATCTACAAAGCAGGATAACAATGCCTACCTCAAAGGACTATTGAGAAAATTTAGAAAGAATGCATGTTAAATCTTAGCACAGTGCTTGGACATGGATGTCATCACTAACAAAAGGAACTCCAAGTTTGAAGCCAGAGCATTCCGAGTTCTAAATCCAGCTCACAAATCAGCTTTGTGTCCTGGGAAAATCATATCACCTCTCTGAGCCATTCTGCATCAGTAGAGTGGGGAAAATATTGGACTACCCTGCTCTCTGAGGACACTCTAGAAAAAGAAAAGACACATGTGTAACAATCCTACCACAGAGTTTAAAGTACTAAATAATAAAAATGAGGAGGGAATGAGGATGGCAGGGAAAATATTTATGGAACACCTACTATATGCTAGGCATGGTTCTACATTTTGTACATGGCTTTGCTCATCTAATCTTTACAACTGCCCCATGAAACAGGAATTTTTGCCATCCCATTTTGCAGATGAAGAAACAGGCACAGAAAAGTTAAATAGCTTGCCCAATCTCACACAGCTAGAAAGTGTTTCTATTAGTTTCCCAGAGCTACTGTAACAAATTGCCACAGACTGGGTGACTTAAAACACCAAAAAACTTTTCTCCCACAGCTCTGGAGAGCAGAAGTCCAAAATCAAGATGCTGAGAAGGTCATGCTCCCTCTAAGTGCTCTAAGGAAGGATCCTTTCTTGTTTCTTCCAGCTTCTGGTGTTTCCGGCATTAGTTGGCGTTGCTTGACTTATAGATGCATCACTCCAATCTCTGCCTCCATCATCTCATGGAATGACATCCCATGGGGTAGAACAAGCGTATCCCCCATTTTTCTACCTTTAAGCTAATGCACTGTTGTGGTCATGAATAGACCCAAGGCAAATGATCCTGGGAACCAGCCTCCTGAGTGCAGGATCTGTGAGCCTATGTTTCTCTCGAAACTGATTTTACTTCAAACTAAGGCTGAGCCCTATTATCATTACTTAATGTCAGTGTAACAGCAGTGGGATACCTGGGCTTTTACACAATACATCATCCCTACAGACTTAGATGCTAGCAGGACACAGCAGAAATACAGCATCCCAACTTCCCAATGTGCTCACGGCCATCAATATTGATGGTGTGTCATCAATCAAATCCAGGAGGCTTTTACATGCTCTCGTTTTAACCGAGCCTTGCCATGCATTACAATAGAATATTTAAAACCATGTACACATTTTATCAAGCCTTCATGACCACTAAAATGCTCTCTGGTTTGCAGCTCCAAATATTATTCATTATGTCTAGAGAGATGGCATGCAAAAGTAAAGAAAACTGCACAAGAACAATGTGATTGAAGACAGAGCAGGAGAAAGACACCATTGGAATTTTGCCACCTGATACAGTCCTACACTCCAGACAAGGTCACCAAGCACTGAATCACACACCCTCCCACCTGCTTCCTTCTGAACCCAAACTGATCCCCCTTTTTAATTTAATTACTACCACTCCCCCATCCTACACGTGGCCAATCCTTCTTACCAGTCACTATTTTTCATAGCACTCATCACATGCTCACAAACTTCTGATTTGTTTATGATCTGCTTCCCCACACCAGAGCATAAGTTCAACAAAGGTGGGATTTGTGTCCGTTTTGTTCACTGATTTACTCCCAGTTCCCAGAATAGTGCCTGGCACATAGTAGCTCCATCAATAAGTGTCTGTTGAATAAATGAATAAAGCACACAGCAGGCCCTTGATGAACAGTTCATGTTTGCTGGGTGTAGACAGACTGAAGCTCATGAACAAGCACACAAACAGCAGCACAAGTGTGTTGAGCACTGATTCTGTGAGGGACACTGCAGTGAGCGTTGGGTGCATTACCCCCAGCAATCCTGGGAGGCAGCTCCCCCACATTATAGATAAGGATTCCTAGCATTCCTGTCCTGAATCTGCTGCATAGTCACAGTATGACCTTGAGTAGGTCACTGACACCTGGACTATCTTCTGCTCTGTGGCTCCCTGTGCATCCCAAAGGACTATGTCCTTGTCCTTTTTTGCCACAGGGACCACACCCCATCATAAATTCTCTCTCCTGAACCACCTGGCCTCCACACAGGTAGAGCCCATTACTTAACTCATCTCTGTGTCTCCATCATCTGTCAGTCGTCCCATATATGTAGGATGAATAAATTAATACGTGTAAAATAAAAAACTCAAGCTAGAACCTGGGTGAGCAAGTAATGGTATGTGTGTTGCATTGCCCCTCCTACTTCTTCAACCCTGGCATACAAGGCAAATGAACCCTTGCACCCTTTCTGTCTCAGCATGCACTCAGCCTCAAAATCCTTCTACGTAGCCCACTCCAGATAACTGTTCCCATCCCATTAGAGCTGGCAGAGCAAATGTATAAACCATCTCTGACATGGAAATAATTGCTAGAAGATTGCCAAACCAACTCCCTCTTCTTTGTCAGCACGCATGCTACATTTCCCACTCTTCTTTGGGGGAACTGTGCCATGTGACAGAGCCCCAACTGCCAGAATGTGTGTGGGATGATGGGCACCACATCCAGGACTGGCCCATCCACACCTCCTACGTGGGAGCTTCTATGCTCCCTATCCCCTCTGGATTGATGCAGACAGGCACCATGATCTTAAAGCCCTCATGTGGAGCCTCGATATTAAAGAGCTCAGAGCCATCTGATGGCCAGGAAGGCTCATTGACAAGTGCAAGAGATAAATACTAACTGCATATTTGATACTACACAATTTGAAGTTGTGTGTTACAGAAACTAGCTTTACCTTAACTAACACACTTGGGCTACTTTTTCTTTTCTTTTTTTTCCAAAATCTCTCTTCTAGTTCTACATTTTCTATAATTCAAAACCTTTTTGTTATCTAAGTATCCAAGGACATTTTCTAACAGCTTAATGAGACATGTGAACTTATGGGAGTTTTCCATTATATTTGAGGGCACTGTGTGCTCAACAAGTAAACTTTTAACTCTGGAGAACATGAAGAATTGCACGATGTGATGTTTACCTTCAAAAGAAGACATGTCTGTGTGAAATGGTTGACTATCCCAAAGCACTATGTCAATAAATGCAGCAACAAAGACATTATCAATAGGAAATAATACAACTACATCACTGCCTGTGTGCCTTGGGCAAACTACTCACCACCAACACCCCAGACCTCCATTTCCTCCTTCAATAACACATGCATAACAACTGCACATACCTCATTGGATTGAGGGTGCTTTAAGTAAATATGGGTGATGTTCTCATAACAGTGATTGGCACAAAGTAAGTGTTCTGTAAATGTTAACTACCATTTGGTCAGGAAAGATAGATCACTGTGGGCTAGAATGGCAGAAGATGAGTGTGCTGATGGCTAAGAAAGGATATGATGTGGGGAGGAGGTAGGGGTAGGAATGCATATATTATGTTCAGGAAACAGTGAGGAAATCAGCCTGGATATGTTACAGAGATGTTGCAGCAAGGGATAATTCTTCTTTTAAGTTTTTTATTGTTGACACTATTACGGATGTCCCCCATTTTGTGCCCTCTTTGCCCACTTCCACCCAGCCCCTATCCTTCCTTCCCCTGGCCTTCACCACACTATTGTCTGTGTCCATGGGCTAGAAGCAAGGAATTATTCTTAGCAGGACTAGATTCTGAAGGTGCCTACATTCTGGAATGAGATTTCAGTACTTTAACTTATTTTTTGGAAAAGTGCATGATGAAGGAAGGAAGGGTATATATTGGCTGAATCGATGAAGGAATGAAAAGAAGGAAGAAGAGCACAGGAAGAAACTCAGGAGGAAAGAAAGGAGAGAGAAAAGAAGGACAAAAAGGACAGTGTAGCATAGTAGAAAGAAATCATGCTTTAGAAGGAAAAAGAACTTCCTATTATGTGATTTTGAATTAACTGCCTTCTCTTGGTAAGACTGGGTTTCCTACTATAAAACAGGGGTCATGGTCTCCATGTCACATGGCTACGTGATGAGGACCAGTAAGGTAAATCTGGGGTGCCCAGCACGGTGTCAGACAGTAGGGTAAGTTCAGTCAGTCATTCATAGGCTCAAATTGTATGTGGCACCTACAAAAGTCCTGCAGGTGAGATGAAGCTGTGTTCCACAAATATTAGCCTTCCCCTCCTCATACTATTTAGTTAGGAAAAGCCATGCTTGCTGATACAACAGCATTAAAAGCTTGGTTCCCAGCCAGAATTTGGTGAGAACACAAACCGGCAGTCAACAGGAACAAGAACAAAAGCCCAGAAAATGTCACAGTTTCACCAAGTGCTGAGCAGTGTTTTGAATCCTCATGCATCCCTATCAAGGTGCAGGCCAGAGAGGCAGCAAGTGTACCCATGGCTTCCCCTCATTCTGCCTAACTGAAATGTGCCCAGGTCCTGTCCAGTGCATATTTGTGTACCTGGCTCCCTTCCTGTCATCTGCATTCAGGAAAGAGCAACCTACAAACTTTGTGAAGTAGTGTAGGTTTCTCAATCATGCTAAAATTTTTGCCTGGTACTTTCTGTATTTGAAGGAATGAAGAAGGAAGAGTCTGGACGGCAAAGTTAAGAACGATAGTTACAGAAATAGGTTCTCATCCAACACTCTGGTAGACCCTGTAGCCTCTGCCCAGTGGTTCTGCAGTGCTGGCTCTCACAGCAGGACATCAGAGGCAGGTGCTGGTAGTTTCTTGATGAGTTTGTTTGTATTCCTGAAACACCAGAAGTGTTAGAAAAAATAGTGTGGGGAGAGGAGGGGACAGAAGTAGGAGAAGAGCAGAATATCCTTTAAAATTATCAGAAAAACAGTGACCTGAGATGGAAAGAAGAACATGAAGCAACACTGCTTGCCACAGAAGTGAAGCTGAAGACAGAAAATTGTCACAGCCTAGCAGAGCAAGGGCTCTGGAGGAGTCATACTTCAGAGACTTGTGGGTTTCTGCCAAACATTCACCTTTGAAGGGCCAGCCAAATAATTTGCCAGACTCAGTGCAAAATGAAATGAAATGTGGGGTCCCTACCCAATGGCACTAAAACATAAAGCTTTGTATTTTCTTCCACTATCTTTCTCTCAACTTGTCATGGTGCTTTTTATATACTATTTAACATCATTCTAAGTAAGGAAGAATTAAAATTTTAAATTATTAGCATGAATTTTACCATGCATCTTTGTATCATGTGGTACCCATTTAAAAATGCAAATATGCGAGCATTTAACTCATATGCAGAATCACAAAATTACACAGCTCATATTCCATAGCTTATGCATGCATATGAATTTCATTCTTACCATAACAGTGGAAACACAGTGCCAAACTAATTTAACTGCTTTTATTTCACTTCTTTATTTTAACTTTTTCTATTTATTGATTTGAGAGAGAGAGAAAGAGTGAGAGAGTGAGAAACATCAATTTGTTGTTTCATTTATTTATGTTTTCATTTGTTATTTCTTGTATGAACCTTGACCAGGATCAAACCCACAACCTCAGTGTATCAGGATGATGTTGTAACCAACTAAGCTACCCGACCAGGGCGTTATTTCACTTCTTGATATGAGCACTTTCTATCAACATTCTTACTTCTGGCTTACCAATTAGTCCAGAAGGAGTAAAAAGAAAACCAATTATGTGTTGCTCAATCTTTTCCTTTCCTTCTATGTCACTGTTTTCAGCATACGTGGTTGCCTTATATAGGGAAGTAACACGAGTAAGACAGGATATGATGGGGCTCCTAGATCACAAGTGTTTCTTAGAATATCATTGCATTCTTTCTGAGTTTCCAGCAAGTTCTGGTTTGAGTGAAAAGTGAGGCCTCTCAGGGCTGTCAGCTCCCTAACTTGTACTTCCTTTTCGAAGAGGTAAAAAGCAGATGAGAGAACTGAACAATTAGAAGGGATGAGTCCTCCTACCAGAGAGAACTAACAATAAGAGCCAAAGCCCAGAAATGAGACTCTGTACCAGTGAGAATGGCATTGTCATGGGGCACGAAGAAGGTTCTAAAGTGTTTCGATTACTTTATATATTAACCCACTTAATTCTCATAATCCTATGAGATAAGCACTATCATTATCCTCATTTTCCAGATGAGGAAATCAAGGCTCAGGAAGTAAGGTAACTTACCCAGGGTCACACAGTTTGTGAGTAGCAAAACCAGGATTTAAACCCAGGCTGACCCTAAGCTTTCCACCATCATATTACCTTGCTATGAAGCTTAATTTGGGCTGTTCTGACTCCTTCCCACTCTCTCCAATCTCCATATGTATACACACCCTGTAGCACTTACCACATGGGGCTGACATAATGTACCCATCTCTGAGCCCTGAAGGAGAGAGCTATAGATGTTCATCTCTGCATCTACCTGGCACAGGTAGGTGCCCTGGAACACTGAAAAAAGTGAATGAATGTGGTTCACTGTGAGCAGTCCTGCTGGACACCTGATAACAAACTCACAGGGCTAATTTTAGGATCTCTGTGACTTAGCAGGAGAAACTCTCAATCTCAGGAGACAATGGGAAAAAGAGAGTCATCTGGGAAGTGCCCACCTTCTATGACTCAGTGCCATCTACAGGAACTCTCCCAGTTCCTTGGAGATACTTATTTGTCATGAACAGAGAGGACTTGGCATTGAGTTTAAAATCCAGGACCCTATAGAGTAGGCTGAGTAGACTGATACCACAGCTACCACCTAACCATTTTCAGAAAAATGGGCCACGAGGTTTCTCATTTTAAGACAGGACAGCTTCTTATCAAGCATTTGGACCTGTGTTCTCAGCCTGGGAATGAGCTTGGAAAAGATGTTGCAAGCCCACCTATTCTGTATGCTTCAGGGACATGCGGTTCAAGGGTGCAGGAGGCTTACCATAGACCCTGAGAAGTCATCCTGCCAGAGAAGAATGTGCTTTTAAATATACTTTCTGGACTATGTGGAGTGCTTTTTTAATGCCACAGAAGTAAAACTTCACAAAATCATGATCAAGGGCCCTAGTACCATGTGCCCCAGTCCTCATGGTACTCAAGTGATGCACAGGTCCCTCTTTGCCCTTTTATGTACCTATCTATTTCTATTGATTTCTGTTTTCTAGTTCTCAAATGTAAGGTCCTTAAGGGTTGGGTATCTTCAACCTTTACCATTGTATCTCCAGTGTCTGGCACTGGCAGCCACTCAAATATTTGTTGACTGTGTGATGCAAACATGACTGGATGAACAGCTGCCAAATTTGAAGCAATATTGCTGCCTAACTAACCATTCCCAAGCCCAATGGCTTAAATCCATAGGCATCTATCATTGCTCATGAGTTCGTGGGCCAGCTGCGTGGTTCTGATGACTGGGCCAGGCTTGCCTGATCTCGCCAGGGCTGGCTCATGTGTCCATAGGCAGCTGGCAGGTTGGCTGGTGGCCAGCTGGCCCAGGATGGCCTCACTCACATATCTGGTGGTTGGTTAGCCTTTGAGAGAATTTCAGGGGTGACTGAGTCACAGGTCTCTTATCCATCTGGCCACCATGGCCAGCATTCTTGACACATGGCCATGGCAAATTTCCAAGAGTGCAAGGCCTAGGCTCAGAACTGGCACACCATCACTTCCTCTGAGCCAAAGTCAGCCACAGACCAGCCCAAATCCCCAGAATTCTGGAGATGGGGAAACAGACACCACTACTTGATGGAACTCACATCACAAGGGGTGTATTATGGCCATTTTGGCAGTCTACCTTACAGGCGTGTTTTCAGATCTATGGCTAAAAACACAATATGGATTATGTGTTACACAGGCAATGCATTGTTGGAGGTTCCTTAAGCTATGTTTCAAGGAGATGGACATTACTAACACAAGTCTTCATTTGTCATCATGCTGCCTATCAGGCTCCAAGAGCATCAGTAGTAAGGACTTAATTATTTCATTCTTCCTAGTAGGAGAAGGAGTTAAAATAATCAGTATTATGATGATCATAATTTTTAAATAATATTAAAAGGAGAGAGAAGAGCAATATCTATTGTACAACTCCCAATTACATGTCAAGCATAGGACAGGGCCTTTTGTACACATTGTTTCTAGTTCTTACAAGTCCCAAACAGGACTTTTTCAGCCGCTTCAACGAGCTCAGAAGACCAGCTTGCCTAAAGAGTAGTGACAGAACACAAGCTTAGGTCTGCCAACTTCAGAATGAGGGCTTTTCTCATTAGGCTACGCTCACATCTGAATATTCCAGGAAGAGAACACAAAGTGGGGAAGTAATTCGCTTTACAGAGCTTGACCCCCTGGTACTTAAGAACATTCCTGGCCCTGCAGTGCCATCTTGCATCTGCTAGAAAAGTCTTATGGTCAGTGCTGGGTCAAAGTTTTAGTAGCCATGAGGGCAGCTGTGTTATTGAGGCTTCTATTGTCTGATGACTTAGAGAAACAGTATAGCTTAATTTTATTAATTCATATTGATTTATAGCTTGGTTCTTTCCACAAAAGATTTAAGGAAACTTGCAACAAAAACAATATAGATGAACACAGAATCCCAGAAATCAAATGCTGTTAGAAATATATTCCCAGAACCAATTTTCCCATGGATCTTTTACTGTCTTATGTGGAAAAATAGAAATCATCATCTTAGAATCTCAGCCCTAGAAGAGGCTATAGCGGGTTTAAAACTAGAGAACATAAAAACCACTGGGAGACGTGTTTAAAATACGGATTACCTAATCCCACTCTCAGAGCCTGATTCAGATGGTCTGCATGAAGCCTTAAAACATGTTTAAAGGAAATTTTAGATTTCTCAGGCAATTCGTTTCAAGTGGCAGAGAGATTATACTCTGAGGAACCCTGATAAAATTCAAACAATTAACAAAGAAGGAATCCTTGCTAATATTCATTTCTGTGCTAAACACAGTGCTAGGCCCCAGAGATAGAAAGATAAATAAGAGGAGAATTCCTACCTTTAAAAAGCTCAAATTCTAACCACAAAAACAGTGCATTATACAACCAACAGTGACACAATGTATTTAGGCACACAAATCTTTTAAGGAATGTGGGTGTCAACTATGAGGTGTCTGTGGGGAATGATGGTTAAAAGTACAGGCTCTGCAGGTGAACTGTCTGCAGGTGATATGAATCCTTGCTCTGCACTTGGTAGTTGTATAATCTTGAGCAGGGAATTTAACATCCTAAGGATTTCTTTTTTTTAATCCTCACCTGAGGATATGTTTACTGATTTTAGAGAGAGAAAGAAAGGAAGAGAGAGAGAGAAACATCGATGTGAGAAATATCAATAGGTTGCCTCCCATACATGCCCTGAGCAAAAATAAGAACCCACAACTTAGGTATGTGCCCTGACAGGAAATCAAACCTGCAACCTTTTGGTGTAGGGGATGACACTCCAACCAACTGAGCCACACCTGACCACGGTGGACTTGGCTTTCTTAACTTCAAAGTGGTGATAAGGGTAGCACTTACCTTATTGAGTGGTAAGAATTCAATTACAGGATACATTTGTAACATGTTATATCTCAGAGTTTTAATCTGTGTGTTGTCTATGTTTTCCTACACTGACTGCTGCAAAAACTGCCTTAATGTTATTGGTGGTGTGATGGCGTTAAAGGTGGTGGTGGTGGTGGTGGTGATGGTCATAGTGGTGGTCATAATGGTGGAAGTTGCAGTGATGACAGGGGTGATGATGGTGATGGTGTCTAACCTCTCCTAAGTCTACTTGGAAATAAAAACAATGACTAAAAGGACAGTCACAAAACAAGAAAAGAAAGATCCTGATGCCTGATTTCAGAGAAAATCTTCATTTCCCAATTCTCAAAGAAAGATAAGACTGAGATTTGAAGTGAGGAGTAAGAGATAATGAGTTCCATTTTGGCTAATAAGTTTGAGATGAACAGAATTTCCAGCTGGAAAGGTGGTTCTGTAGCTTTGGAGAAAGATGAAAGTAGGAAATGTAGACTTGAGAATCCATTACCCATGCAGAGAAGGTACTGGGGTGAGAAGGTGCAAGAGACCTCTATAGCACAAGTAGAGGAGAGAGAAGATACAGGGGCAAAATTAGAAGTGCAAGGGTAGGACACCTTCCTCTATAGTATAGCAGTTTAGTCAGTTACAAATTCAACGCATTTCTACTTTACCTGAAAAAAAATCATAGGAAACATCACCTAATGCTTTGCTAAAATCAAGATATACCGCATATATATTTTGAACATGATGTTTCCATCTAATTCTCAGCAACCTATGCTAGGTCCAGTGATTCTTCCTTTTTTTTCCTATGTGCTCACAATTACCACTTAAAAAATCCTTTTATATCTTTTCCAGGTATCTTTCTGGTTTTATTTGAAATTTTAAGATTCTACCATTGTTCCATTTTTGGAAAATTAGAACATTTTCCCTCTACAGATCATTATGTCTCAAAGATCACATACTAGTTTCACAATTTTAGCTGAAAATTGTCTCCTCTTGTGTATAACTAGTGTTAACCTGTGACCTCTGAATTCATCCATTAATGCTCCACATTCTCTTAAGATATCTCACCCATCTTCAAGTGTTGTTCTTCCTAAACCACATTTGTTCTTGTCTGTCCAGTTCGAATATTTATTTCCTTTACAGAAATAGTCGAAGAATACCATCCTGAGTCAGAATATTGAATTTCCTGGAAATTCAACTCATGGCTATTCATAAAAGGACATGTCTATATATCTAGAACATTCATTCCTACACCTCTACATCTGCCCTTAGGACCTGACCAATACTCGTATCAGCCACCTACTTCTGCTTCATACCACTTCACACTTCTTGATCCACCCCACACCCAATACTGCTTTAGGTCACTAAAGAGACTGACTGGGATTCTCACGATTAACCAGAGAAGAAGAAGCTCTTGGTTAAAAGCAAAACCTATTTCATAGTCCAAAAACCTAAATAGGATAGTTTGGGCCACCCTAAGGAATTCAGGAGGACCCTAAAATTCATTCATTTATTTTACCATTATTTGTTAGCCACTAGTCTCTATGACTAGCCACTAGACTTAACAATGGTGAGCAAATAAAGTCCATCAAGGAAGAGAGATACTAATCCAATTATCCCACAATTAGTTATAAAATTCAGACTCTTAGGTACTATGAAAAAAGGCAGGGTAAATGATTCTCCAATAATATAATATAGAAATATTCTGACCTAGTCAAGGATATCAGGGAGGCTTCCTTGAAGGGAGGACCACAGAATCAGGATCCAAAGGCTGTGCAGAAATTAACCAGGTTAGAGTTTCTCATCCCTCAAGGCATATTAGAATCAGCTGCAGATCTCTTTAAATGCTGACTACCAGCTCTCTGCAGACCAATGAAATTTATTTAGTGATAGGCCCAAGCATTGGTATTTTTAGGATTTCTACTCCTGCACCCCAGATGGGTACAGCCAAGGTCTGGAACCACCAAAGAAGGAGGAAGAGACTGGGGCTGAAGGAAAGGACATGTGCAAGCCCCATGAAGGAGACAGACATGGATGTTACTAGAACCTAAAGAAGGCTAGTATGGCTTGAGCATGGAGAGCAAGAGGGCATTCAATTGTGGATGAGGCGAAAAAGGAGGGCAAGGGCCAGGCAGGGCCATGCAGGCCATGTTAAGAATTCTGTGTTTGTTTGTTTTTAATTGTAGTATTATTGAAAAGCTAGTGAAGTTGGTTTTTAGAAAGGAAATATTACTGGGGGAGGATCCACAATCAGCTTTTCATTCTGAAAAAATCATTCAGAACACATTAGAGGGAGCAGAAGGGGCTAAAGTTAGAAGGAAAAGGGGGCATCTGCCTGACATACAGGCTGAGCACTAGAGGACAAGCAGTGACCTCTGTCCCCAGGGCAGTGGGAGAAAAAACTGTGAGATCTGTCCATGAGAGGGGTTGGCCTAGCCAAGCAGGAAGAGCATTTTGGCAGCCTCAAAGAACACTAACCAAGTTTGGCTGAAACCCCTCTTTTTGGGGAGCACCAGGCACAGCAGCTTCAACAGCTCCACTTGGCAAAGGGCTGGGCAACAATGCCACCATCTAGGCAGCCCGCTGGAAGCCATATGCCCTGCTTAATTCCTCCACCAACCTACTACTTGCAGCCATGCAGATATATGAAACCTTACAGCGTTACAGCATTTAAACTCCTGAGGAAGGGAGGTGGAGGGATGTTCCCATCCAAGCATGGCGACGGGAAGGAAAATTGTCAGAAGTGATTCTTGGCTGAGATTGGCAACATACACTGTCACTTGAACCTATCAATAGACCGAGCTGATGATGTTTTTCACTTAACACCTAGCGATGAGGCTGTCAGAAACTGGCAGGAGATCCCTGCACACCCTGCCAAGGGAGAGGAACATGAAAATCTGTCAAAATTCATGCTTGCTAATAAATATACCCCTGGAATTCTTTTTTAAGGAAACCAGAGTTTTAGATGTCTAGGCAACATTTGCCAGGAATTCAAAAAGCCTGATCAAGCCAGGCGGTTTCACTCCAGCTCCAGTTTTCATGTGTCTTTGGCTTGTTGGTGGAGGAGAGGGATGAGGCAGAGGTAGAGCTCCAAAGATACTAATCACTGTAAATTCTAGCATGGGGTCTGCAGTCTCTGGGCAAAGTGAGCAGACATATGTCATGCCCTAGGCTCTGGGGACATCCTCTAGGTCATTAGGGCCAGATTCCCAAGGGTACCTATATCAGTAGAAAGCATAGAGGCTCAGAGGGAAGGTACAATAACCAGAAACCAATGCTATCTGGCTGCTGTACAGTCACTGGTACTGTTCAATGAATATTCCTAGTATGATTGCACTTGCCAGCCCCCCTGGAAGCTAGATGAGGTCATGTGGCTGCACTGGCCAATGGAAGTGATGACATCCCACTTCAGAGTAGAAGCTTTAAGAGCCAATGCACATTTTGCATTTGTACTTTCCTCCTGCCCCAGTGACTTGCAGCAGTGGCTGCTCCAATAGCTGTGTCCCAGAGCAAGAATGACACAGAGCAGTACCCCAGCTGACCTGCAAGAGACATGGAGATGAATTGTTATAAGTCATTGAGATATGGGGATTGCTACAGCATAGTTCTGCCTACATGCTGTCTGTTAGAGCCATTTTGAACAATGTCTTCTTGCTTTCCTCATGTTCTTCCCTGTAAGGGGAATGGCTCACTGCACAGTGATTATAGTCTAACATGCCTCTGCTCTGATTTACCAGTGATGATTTTCGATAAGGTTCTTAAAGTCCCTAAACCTCAGTTTCTTTACCTCCAAATTGTGAGTAATAATACTATTCAACTTGTAATGTCCTTGCAATAATTACATAAAATAATGTCTAGAAATTAGTAACTTGTATTGCATGCTGTGCAGAAAATAGTCAACATAGCAGGTTTGAGGCTGCTATCCTTAGAAAGGTCTGCATGCAAAGTTGACCCTTGGCTAGCATCTGGGAACTTGGATTGTAGGAGGGTTCCCATTATACCAAAACTGATAAAGGTGCCTACCATACCTAAACTGTTTGCACAAGCCATATAGTTTATGCTGAACATGTTGTTTTCTTCTGGGAATCTGGAATTTTGGTAGCGCTAGTCAGAAGGAGCCTGTATGACCAGCCCCCCAAGAAAACCTGTGGGTGCTGGATTTTTAACAATCTTTCATGGTAGACAACACTTCACACATGTTGTCATAACTCATTGTTAAGGAGTAAGAGCATGTGTGTGACTTCACTAGGAGAGGACTCTCAAAATCTTGTGCCTGTTTTCCTCCAGTCTTTGTCCCAGGCACCTTTTGTTTTTGCTGACTTTGCTTTGTACCCTTTCACTGTGTAAGTATTAGCCATGAGCCCAACTATATCCTGAGTCCTGTGAGTCATATCACCAAAACTGGGGGTGGCTTAGGGGACTTAAAAGTACTGTTACTTTAAGTTAACAATAAGTGTAAGTATTATAATATTAAAAATAAAGGGAGATACATAGAAAGAAATAAAAATATCTAATTCATAGATAACCACAAAATAAAAATGCCAGGAGACTGACTTACATCCCAAAAGTACTTATTCAACTATTAACAGGTTAGAATGGTGACTTATCTAGCCTAAGATTCCAAAAAGTACATTCTCTATTGGACTAGCATTGGCCACAGACATTGAGTCTGTCTCTGACTAAGGTTTGCACACAAGTAGCCATAACTACAGTTACCCAATAAAAACAATGCTAGGAGCATCAGAAGCCAATGTCTACTGAGTATTATTCTCCAACTACTATACACATCATCTTATTTAATCCTAACAACAGCACTCTGGGGTAGGCACAATTGCAATCCCTGAAAACAGGTGAGGAAAAAAACACAGAGAAGATTTAGCCATGTGCTAACTGGACAGCATCACATTTGAGGGTGCAGATGTGGAGTCCAGTCCACATTGGTTCCCATCTCAGCACTATAAGTTACCTGGGGCTGCCATAGAAAGTAGCCATCAACTGGTGGGCATAAAACAACAGAAATTTAGTCTCTCAGAGTTCTGGAAGCCAGAAGTCCAAAATCACAAGGTGTCAGCTGGGCCATGCTCCCTCTGAAAGGTGTAGGTGGGACCCTTCTTTATCTCTTCTAGCTTCTGGTGGTTCCATGTGTTCCTTGGTTTGTGTCCTCATCCCTCCAATCTCTGCCTCTGTCTTGAGATGGTTTTCTCCTCTTCTGTGTCTGTCTTTCCTCCATGAGTTTCTGATAATGACACTTGTAACTGGATTTAGGGGACACCCAAATATGCCAGGATGACTTTATCTCAAGATCCTTAACTTAATTATATCTGTAAAGACCATTTCCAAATAAGGTCACATTCACAGGTTCAACATCTGCTCAGAGCCACCATTCAGCCCACCACAAACACCAAGAGTTATTTTCATGCCATTGCAGGTCAGTTACCTAACATTTCAGCGTCACAGATCTCTAAGGGCCAAGTGAAGCAGTGCATGAAAAACATTCAACATGTGGTCTGGCATATGGTAAGAGCCCAATAAACATCAGATGCTATTATTTCCCGTCATCACATAATTATTCAGAAGAAGAACTAGGATTTGAACCAAGCACATGTAACTGCTATTCAGCCTTACTTCACTCAGAGAATAGTTAACAGTGGGGCTTGAAGAAATCTTTGTAGACCCAATGGTTGCCTACCCATCAACCTGCAGTCATTCTTACTAGGTAGGACCCTTTCAAATACTCTTTAGGTCCATAACTTGTGAAGGAGTTGAACTCCCTCCAAACCTCTTCCTGAGGCCCTCAAAGAATAATGCTGAAGAATCTCCTCTGTTTCACCATCTCAGAAACCCCAACAGTAATTACAGCTGCCACACTAGAGTGCTTTGAGGGTTATCAAGTTAATGACTATAAAGTCTGTGGGGCTCTTCAGAGGAAGAAGCCATAAAAATCAGATAAATAAAACAGTCAATCAGCACGTGTTTATTGTGTCCACAGGGTGCATAACACTGTACTCAGAAATAAAGATTGAAGGGGAGAAAAGCAAGGGAAAAGAAGGAGAAAAGTTAGTTCACCCGAAGTCTTTCTAGGCTAGAGTACAAGGCTAGCTATAAACTAAAGAGCTAGAGACCTCCAAGGCTTTAAAAAATGAAGAAGTTGCCTACAAATCAACGGGAAAAAAATAAATAACTCTTGGAGGGAAAAATGGGCAGAGGATTCAAGTAGGCAGTTCACACAAAAAATAATAATAAATTCAACTAGCCAATAAGCAATGAAGAGATGCTTAACTGTTCTCATAATTAATCACAACAATAACAAGAAATCATTTTTCACTTATCACATAGCCAATTTTTTAGTTTTCTGATACACAGTTCTGGCAAGGACATAAAGAAAGGACTCTCCATGCACTTTGGGGGACAATATGAACTGAAGTGTGACCTCTCTGGAGAGCAATGAAGGAATGGCTATCACAGTTAAAATTACATATATGTATATGTATATATATCATATGTATGTATGTATGTTATATACATATATGTATATCTATTGTGTGTGTGTATATACATATATATAGTGTGTGTGTATATGTGTGTGTGTGTATATATATATCTCCTTTGGCCCAGCAATCAATCCCAGTTAGGAATCTGCCCTAGGAATAAACTCACAAAAACATACCTGGCTATATAAGAATATTCATTATGTCATTATTCTCAATGACAGAAAACAGGAAACAACCTAATATCTATGAGTAGCACAGTGGTTAAATTATGGATAATGTGTACGGTAAACACTAGGCAAATGTAAGCAAGAATGGGTAACTGTTTGGCTGGTAGAAAAGTGTGCCAAAGTGTCATATTAAGAGAAAGAAGCTAGAGCAGAACAGTATACATAGTACAGCCTTTTTGTGAATGAAAATACATAATATAGCCCTTTTGCTTCATGTTCAGGGATGACCCTCGGAATGTGCTATGAACACACCTGGACCTGTGTTCCCCATCCTGCTGTGACCAAAGGTCAGCCCTACGATGAGGCTGTCAAGGATAGGTTGGAGTCTGGAAAAATGAAAGATTTATTTTGTTTCCTTTTTGAAAGCCAAACCACCCAGATTCATCACAACAAGGAAAAGCATAGAGCATAGTATATTAGATCCTGAATTTGGAGCCTCACTGCCCAGGTTAAAATTCCAACTCTGGTGCTGCTCACTAGCTGAGTAACTTTAGACAAGTCACTTCACTTCTCTGTTCCTTAGTTTCCCTAAATACCAATAATATGAGTACTCACCTCATAGACTCATTATGAAAAATAAATGTGTTACTATCTGAGGAGTGCTTCAAACAATGCTTGGCACATAGCCATACCCTCATGCTATTAAGCAAGAAATTGGACTCAGTCCTGGCTGGTGTGGCTCAGTGTACTGAGTGCCAGCCTGGAAACCAAAGGGTTGCTAGTTTGATTCCCAGTCAGAGCACATGCCTGGGTCGAAGGCCAGGTCCCCAGTGGCGGGGTGCACATGGGGCAACCACACATTGATGTTTCTCTCCCTCTCTTTCTCCCTCCTTTCCCCTCTGTCTAAAAATAAATAAATAAAAAGTCTTTTAAAAAGAAATTGGACACAAATATTGAATGCCCCATCTCTTCGATTCCAGTGTGACTCCCTATATTAATGTTGTCCCAAGCACCCAAGGGTAAGAGAAAAAAAAGAAAGGTGCCTTTTACGTATTCAGTGAGCCACTCTACAGGATGAAGTAATTTTGAAAAGGATAATTAGACCTCCAATTGGTTTTCATTTTATTTCATTTTCTTGCCTGGAGTTGACAAGCAGGGAGATTGTGTTACTTCCACAGCCTCCAACAGCAAAACCTCCCAGTTTCCCTATTTCTATAGCAAACTCCTAAAAGAGAAAGCCTGCTGGTGCAAACTGCTTTGATGGAAGGAAGCATCTAAAATGCATTTTAATTTCAATTTGTGTGACTCTTTTGTATAGAATTATGGATCTGGGGCACGATGCAACTCAGTGAAGAACCCCATTTTCCATCAGCTTGGATGTGTTTGGTGTGCCGTCAAGGGGTAAAATAATTAAGGCTGAAATCCTATCTCCACTGGAGACTGTCTACTGGTGTCCCACTTCCTACATTGATCAAATCAGGCAACAGACCACCAATTAGTATTCAAGTACCAGTGCTACCCCCTTGAAGGTCCCAGACCAGCCAAATATCCCCAGGCAAGTCAATGAGTCCAAGGGGCTTCTCACTCAAATGTGATTGTGCCAGTGGTCTAATGCTAACTGCAACATCAACAACCAACTAGGGCAAGCCAAGGTTACTTGAAAAAAAAAAAACTAAAACAGAAGCTGAAAGAATTCAGTAAAGCAGCTGAATTCTATAAAACCACCAAGTAACTGGTTACTAGGCAGCTGAATTAGCATAGTTGTTTAATGCAAGTCAGGAATTTAAGTCTGCATTTGGAAGCCAAGACAATCAGGCTACAAAAACCACCCACTGGTTACATCATTTTAATTTCTCTGGACTCGCATATCAGGTAGTCTCATTGGGTGCACAAGTTCTGCTCTGTGCAAGGGTCCTCTTTACTGGAACTGTGCACCCATACCCAGCTGCTGTGAGTGTTGGCTGCTAACAGGTCACAGATGACCCCTTTGTCAGACTGGCTCTGCTGACAGAGGTCATGTCATCTAGGAAGGTAGACACATGCTGCCCTCAAGGTCCACCGCCACCAACAGTCTGGGGGCTACCCATGACTGCTGGAAACCAGAATCAAGAGGCAGCCTCCTTGCCTTAAAAAAGAATTAATACTGTAGTGTGACTTATGTCCTGAGCACCACCCTTCAAGTGTCAGGCCAAGGGCAGACTTTTAACCAGGGCCACAGACTTACTTAGCAATCCCCTTTCATCTTGCCTTCAGTCTCTTACAGGGCCTTCTGAGAGCATTCTCTTAAGAAATCATGTATACCCAAATGCCTGTCTCAGGATCTGCTTCTAGAAAACCTAATTGTATTAGTTTCCTATCAATGCTGTAATAAAACCACAAATTTAGCAGCTTAAACTATGCAAATTTATTATCTTACAGTTCTGGAGGCCAGAAATCTGACCCAGGTCCCACTGGACTAGGCCAAGTTTTTGGCAGAGTTGTGCTCCTTCTGGAGGACAACCCATCCATTGCTTTTTCCAATATCTAGAAGTCACCTGCACTCCTTGGTTCATGGCCCCTCATCATTGCAACATTTTCTTCCATTGTCACATTACCTTCTCTGATTCTGACCCCCTCCTGTAATCCCTCTTAGTAAATACATTGGACCCAACAGCATAATCCAGGCTAATTTCCCCATGTCAACTTCCTTCAATTAATCACATCTGCAAATTCTCTTTACCATGTCAAGTAACATACACACTGGTTCCAGGAAGAAGAATGTGACATCTTTGGGGACACTATTCTGCCTCCCACACCAATCTAAGAGAGTTGGTGTGAAGAGCTGGTCTTAAGAACCAGACTCAAAGGGCAGGATTCTGGAGCTGGACCACTGGACTGGGTGCTCGGCAGTGAAGAGTCCATCACTGGTGGGAAATGGAGCATTTTCCATCCTTGGCATGTTGGGCACAGTGCAACTGCTAAGAATTTCACCTGTGGATAACCAGACAGAGCATGGATAGAAGGGGGTGCACTGGCATGTACAACATCTCTGGTGCTGGAGAGGAATGAGAAATACAGTAATTATCAGGACTGTGAAATCGGGTGACTGTTGCTGAATACCTGTGTCAAAGAGAAAAAAATGACAGCCTCAGGGCAATCACTCAACAATTTAGAGCACACTGTCAGAGGGCCTCCTTGGCAGTATTTTGAAAAACCCTTATCTTTAGCATGAAAACTGAGCTGAAGAACAGGTGTCGGAATTAACTGTGAGAATGGCAAAACTGCGGAGAAGAATGGATTCTCAGACTAGACACATGTCCTACACCAAAGTTAGAACCCTGATAAGAAAGAGGGGGACTCTGAGACACGGGGCAGGGATATCTGGAAAGATACACTTGATTACCTTCAACCCTAAAATCCCCTGATCTCCCTGGACCTGCCAATGTGTTCACTCTCCTACTGAAAGACAAGCTCCTTTCCTTGCTTGGAAAATAAACAAAGCCTCCAATAGGGTAGGTGCCTAACAAAACAATGTCCCCACTTTCTCTGCTGGCTACCAGACCAACACCAATTGTTGCCCATAAGCCTAACCTGATAAACCAGGGTTGAGTGTACTAGGGAGCTAGGGATACATGCCATAGTAGCCACAGGACCCTAGCTAACATGGCTGGGAAAGAACCAGGAGTGCATGACTGGGAATGAATCCCTAAGGTGCGTTGGTCAATAAGGGAAGAATATAAAGCTTTTTGGATAAAAGAGAGTTCATTTGAATGGGATCTCTCTGTAGCACAGGATTTACCTTCTGACAAAGCCCTGAGAGACAAGTCTTAAATGCAACTGGGATGGCTCTTGGAAACTTGGGCTTAAATTAAGCCCTTCATGATGGGATGCAAGGGAGAAGAGGCCTGTGGGTAACAATTTAATTGAAGCCAACTGTTAGCCACACTTTGAGGTTTAGAAATCATTGCTAAGGTATCTGGAAAAAAGAAACCTGAGATGATACTCCAGAAAGCCCTAATTCTTCTTGGGATCTAAGGGAAAGGAAACTCTACTTGCTGGGAAATAAAAATCTCCTTTACCCAGAGATAATTAATGTGACAGTATGTGAGAAAAATAGCAAATATAGCTGGATTGAGGTCTCCTATCCTCAGAAAGGCCTTCTTGAAATGTTGGCCCTTGGCTGGTATCTGGAAACTTGGATTTGTGGAGAATTTCCACCATTCTCAGAATTGAGAAGAGAGCTCACTGTGCATAAACTGAGAAGACAATATGGTTTATTATGAACACCTGCTTTCCTTCTGGGACTCTGAAATTTGGACATGTGCAAGGCAGGAGGGTACCTCAGTGACAACCCCCAATAAAAACCCTGGACACTGAGTCTCTAATGAGCTTCCCTAGTTGACAACATTTCATGTGTTTTCACGACTCACTGCTGTGGGAATTATAAACACATCTCATGTGACTCCACTGGGAAAAGACTCTTTGAAACTTGTGCCTGGTTTCCTCTGGTCTTAACCCCATGCACCTTTCCCCAGAGCTGATTTTGCTTTGTGTACTTCTGCTGTAATAAATCATAACCATCACTATATGCTGAGTCCACATATTCTTCTAGCAAATGACCAAACCTGGGAGTAGTCTTGAGAACCTCTGACATATACCAGGGCACATACACATACATATTATATCTACTTATCTGAGCCCTCCTGAGATCATAAAGAAAATGCCCTCTTACCCTAACAGTTAATTCCTTTGCCCTCTATCCTAGAAGATTTTGCTTCCCTTTGAACCCATTGTTGATATGTTCCATCTTACTTAATGTATAAGGAGTTTGGTTTCATTCTTAGGGGAAAATGTCTTCACCTTATAAAACGGAATTTTTCAGAACTTCTTTTGGAGGATCCTTTCCCATTCTCAAAGTATAGGCAAAGACTTTATCCCATTTCCCCAAAAGATCCACAAAATGTTTTAAATTTTAAAATTCTTTCCCCTTAACCACAATTTCTAAACTATCTCTTACACAGATAAACAGGGCCAAAATCCTACTGGACAGATTTCATGGTCCAGCAGCGGAAGAATGGATGATAAGACTAGAATAATAATGTTGGAGCACAGAAGGACATTTCCATCATATCAAGGAGTAGATAAGACTTCATGAGCCTCACAGTTGATCTTAGTGAAAGACTAACGATTATCATAGTTTACTAAGTCTTAAAGACTTAGTAATAAGAATTATCATGGTGAAAAAAACGTCAAAGGGGACCATTTGAGTGAGAAGTAAGAGATGGCTTCGGTCATTCCAGGAACCTGCAAGAAGCTCAGATCCTGGAATAAAGGGGTGGAAGATGGTCCAGTCAGGTACCCCTTCAAGTTCTACTACAGAAAGGGAAAAGTTACCTTAGCAATAAGGGCATGTATAAAAGTAAGCTGTGTATGTATAGCTGAAACCCACAAATCATCTCACCAATTGCCCCTCAAGTTGCTATGGGGTAATAACCCTAGTTGGAATGTTATTTTTTTCCCCTCTATTCTGGGTGCCCCCTCCTAGGCAACTTCTCTTCCAGTTTCCTTTGCTACTCCCCATTTTCGGTTCCTCAGCCTACGGTTCTCCTGCTCTCGAATCTCTTGTTCTCTGGTCCAGTCTCATTAGGCACAAGATGATTGTGCCACAGTTTGATGCTTTGATGCTTA
Organism: Trachops cirrhosus; assembly: GCA_028533065.1. Classification (NCBI taxonomy): domain Eukaryota; kingdom Metazoa; phylum Chordata; class Mammalia; order Chiroptera; family Phyllostomidae; genus Trachops; species Trachops cirrhosus. The sequence goes on along the minus strand of CM052550.1, from coordinate 23,617,552 downwards.
GTCAACCTGTACTCTGTTCCAGACGTGAGATTCTTACCCCATCATGCCTAGATACCTGCCATAGGGACAGAAGGTATTGGGTGGCTAGTCAGGGTCATGGCAGGAAACAGATGGCATGCTGAAGGGGCTAAGGGAGAGTTTATAAGGACTCTTCATAAAGGTGTAGAAACACTGACAAAAACCCACAAGGAACAATGCCCTCCAGAACTAGCAACAGTGAGAAGGCTGATGCTACCTCCAAGACTGAAAGCACAAATAAAGGTAGTGTTATCAAAACTCAATAAGATCCATAGTTTTTGGAGAGGGCCACCTGATGGGAACTCTGGTCCACCACAGAGAAACACACCACTACCAACTTGTGTCTCATCAGGAAGTGAATCAGGAATTCAAATGTGCTCAGTTCCATTTAGTCCTTCCTTCCCTCCAATCTTCTGCTAGCATCTTCCATTGGCCAAACAGAAGAGAAACCAGAGGGCAAAAGAACTTACTGATGGAGACTTCTGGCCAAGATAGAGGCATAGGTAGATGCACTGTGCCTCCTCCCACAACCAAGATAGGGACAACAACAATATAGAAACAAAATAACAACCAGAACTGACAGAGAATTGAAGTGTATGGAAGTCGGACACCCAAGGATTTAACAATAGACACATTCATCCACACTAGTAGGAGGGGTGGACTCAGGCCGGGCAAGGGACACTGAGCAGAGAGCTGAGCAACCAGGGCGGTGTGCAAGTCTGCAGCAGGCAGACCCTGGGCACACAAGGGGCAGTGGCTGGTATGCCCCGGCCAGGGGGTGGCGACCAGCAGACCCAGCGGGTGGCGACCCCGCAGACCCAGCGAGGCGGCCATTGCGAAGCAGGCACTGCGCGCAGCTCAGGAGCCCCAGCACTGGGAAATAGAGCTTTGGGTCACTGAAAAGGAAAGTCCCAAGGGGTGCATAGGCCCACCCACACCGGAATTGGTGCCAGAGGGGCCCAGTTGGCTTGTGGAAAGTGGCAGAAGGGTCTGAGGTCCTACAGAGAGCAGAGCAAGCACCATTGTTCCTTCTCGGACCCCGCCCCCACATACAGCATCACAACCCAGGGACTGGGGTGCCCCGCCCTGGTGAACTCCTAAGGCCCCGCCCCTCACTAAAGGAACTCCACAAGACCAATAAACAACAACAAAGAGAA
>CM052550.1:23584619-23615877 GCA_028533065.1 Trachops cirrhosus | reverse complement strand
TGTATGTGGGGGCGGGGTCCGAGAAGGAACAATGGCGCTTGCTCTGCTCTCTGTAGGACCTCAGACCCTTCTGCCACTTTCCACAAGCCAACTGGGCCCCTCTGGCACCAATTCCGGTGTGGGTGGGCCTATGCATCCCTTGGGACTTTCCTTTTCAGTGACCCAAAGCTCTATTTCCCAGTGCTGGGGCTCCTGAGCTGCGCGCAGTGCCTGCTTCGCAATGGCCGCCTCGCTGGGTCTGCGGGGTCGCCACCCGCTGGGTCTGCTGGTCGCCACCCCCTGGCCGGGGCATACCAGCCACTGCCCCTTGTGCGCCCAGGGTCTGCCTGCTGCAGACTTGAGCACCGCCCCGGTTGCTCTGTGCTCCACTCTGTGTCCCTCATCTGGAGGACTCTGTCTCTCCTAATGGTCTTGATGAATGCATCTACTGTTAAATCCTTGGGTGTCCGACTTCCATACACTTCAATTCTCTGTCAGTTCTGGTTGTTATTTTGTTTCTATATTGTTGTTGTCCCTATTTTGGTTGTGGGAGGAGGCACAGTGCGTCTACCTATGCCTCCATCTTGGCCGGAAATCCCTATGTTCACTTTCCTTTTGAAAGTGAAACTCTCACTCCGTTTAAGAGACAATGTGCCTTTGTAGCTTGGCCTGTAAGTAACATTCCTACAGCAAGGATATTTTTCTTTAAAGGAACAGTTCCCTGAGCAAGGAAACTAACATATCTTGATGCAAAGAAAGGTACCATCCTCCTTAAACACTGCAGGAGACACAGGGTAGTGCAGTGGTGAAAGGCTCTGGTTTTGGAATCAGCCAGCCCTGGGCTTACATGCTAATTCTGCCACTTATTAGCTATGCAACTTTAGGGAAGCCACTTAACTTCTCTGGGCCTCAGTTTTCTTACCTCCAATTTCTTATCTCTAAGAAGTAATTATAGCCCTTCCTCACTGGGTTGGTGACAAGATCAAGGAAGAGAATAGATACACTCTAGCATAGCCTCAAAAAATTAAACATAAAATTACCATATGAGCCAGCAATTCTACTTTTACAGAAAATAGTTGAAAACAAATATTCAGACACTCATACATTAATGTTCATAGCAGCACTATTCACAATACCCAAATGACCATAGATGGATGAATGGATAAGCACAATGTAGAATATGCATAAAATGAAATATTATTCACTCATAAAAAGTAATGAAGTACTGATGCATACTATAATATAGATGTACATGAAAAATGATAGGTTGAGTTAAAAAGCCAGGCATAAAAGGCTACATGTTGCACAAATCCATATATAAAATATCCAGAATATATAAATCCACAGAGACAGAAAACAAACCAGGTGAGTTTGGGCTGAGGAGCGAATGGTAATGTGACTACCTTTTGGGGTGATGAAAACATCTTGGAACTATATCAAGGCAGCGGTTGTACAACACTGTGAATGTATGCCACAGAATTGTACACTTAAAATGGTTAATTTCATGTTACATGAATTTCACCTCAATTTTTTAAAAAAAGCTCAGCGTAGTGTGAGGAACAGAAAAAGTCAGCAATAAATGTTAGCTGTTAAAACATCCTATGTGCATCTTAAATCATCTTCTGAGTTAATTCAGACACTCCCCATCACCCACAAGATCAAGACTCTGCACTGGGAAGCCAAGGTCCTCTACAGTATGTCTCCAGATCACATCACTAACATTATTTCTCCATAGTTCTCTGTACCAGTCATTATCACCATTTGGGGAATCATGAATTCTTTTAAGAATCTGCTAGAAAACTAGACCCTATCTCTAGGGGGAGAAAAATGAATGTTTCTCTCTAACATTAATGTTTCTCTTCCTCTCTCCCTTCCTTCCTCTCTCTTTAAAAAAATAAATAAATAAAATCTTTAAAAAAAGGGAATAACCACTCTGTGGAGCCATCTTAGCCCTATGTTTATACAACACAAGCTTGAGTAAATTCTAAGGGGCTTGGAGGTCTCTGACCTCATGTTTTAGGACAACTATTGGTTAGCTAAATTAACTGTGGTCAGATTTTTCTACAAAAGGCCTAATACTTTGTTTTAAGGCTCACTCTTGGGAAGGATATTTCAGACTATGTCTTTAAAAACCAGGGCAAAACCATACTTAGATTAAAGGTGACGATGACTTGCATCATTTCAGCAAGTATGTAGGCAGTTATCTCATGACACACGCTGTGCTGGGCATGGGCAATATGGCGAGGGCCAAGACAGATCATCCCTATCCTCAGGGGTCTAGAAACAAAATGCAATAGGATATAGATAAGAAAGAACAGGAATGGGCCATGCACAAAAGAGGAAATACAAATATCCAACAAATACACAAAAAGAAGTTCACCATCACAAATGGTCAAGGACGTGCAAATTAAAAAGTACTTCACGTGGGCAAAAATTAATAAGTTAGCTAATGCCATAATGATAAGAAAATGGTTAGTCTAAAAGCAGGAAGTGGGAGCGTAATTTGGTACAGACACTTTCAAGACAATTTGCCAATACCTATTAAGGTTTAAATGCATATTCCCCGTGACGCAGCAATTCTACTTCTAATAGCTATCCTGGAAAACACTTGAGTCCATGAGGAGACACAGTCAAGGATGTTCATTAAAACATTGTTAGCAATAGGAAAAAACTACAAATATCCTAGATATAGACTATCAGAGAAAAATACCATATGTTGTCACATAATGAAATACTATGCAGTACACAAACTAGTGACGTAAATCTGTATGTCTCAACAAAGAAAAAAGTCTCTAAGACACAGTGCTGAAAGAAATGCATACTGAACAACACTACCCATTTTATATGATACAAATCTATGGTTGAAAATACATAGGAAACAGTCTAAAAAGATCTATACTAAGAGTGGTGGCTCTTCATATAGAGGAATTTCCCAGCAACTTGAAACTTATTTGTAATGTTTAATTTTTATAAGTGTTTCATGCAAGTCTGAGCAAAGAAGTCAGTGGAGTAAGTGGAAGCTACACTAACCTCCCCCAAGGACCAAACTGGAATTAAAACTAAATTATAGAAAAATCACCCTGAATAACGAACTGCACACTAGCTGGATCAGAGCTTACAGTGCTGATTATAGGATGCTCAACAGCATGAAAAAAGACACAGAAACCATAAAATAGGACAAGTCAAAAATAAATAATGCAATATCTGAAATAAATAATACACTGGAAAGAATAAACAGTAGGTTAGATGAATCAGATGATCAAATCAGCAATTTGAAAGACAAGGTGGGAAAAAAATCCAAGCAGAGCAGCAAAAATAAAAAAGAATTTTAAAAAATGAGGAGAGCTAAGAAACCTTTGGGACAACATGAAGCATAACAACATCAGCATCATGAAGCTACCAGAAAGAGAAGAGAGTGAGTAAAGGATCAAGAACCTATTTCAACAAATAATAATTGAAAACTTGCCTAACCTGGTGAAGAAAAAGACACACAAGTCCAGGAAACACAGAGAAACCTGAGCAAGAGGGATCCAAAAAGGCCCACAGCAAGACACATCATAATTAAAATGGCAAAGCCTAAAGACAAGGAGAGAATCTTATAAGCCACAAGAGAAAAGCAGTTACTTATTTACAAGGGAGCTTCCATTAGACTGTCATCTGATTTCTCAACAGAAACATTTCAGGCCAGAAGGAACTGGCATGAAATAGTCAAGGTGATGAAAAGCAAGGAACTACAACCAAGGCTACTTTACCCAACAAGGCTATTATTTAAAATTAAAGGAGAAACAAGAGCTTCCAACATGAAAAAGCTATAGGAGTTTGTTACTATCAAACCAGTATTGCAACAAATATTAAAGGGTTTACTTGAAGAAAGAGAAGAAGGAGAAGGAGGAGGAGGGGAGAGGGGGATGAGAGGAAGGAAGAAGGAAGGAAGGAAGGAAGGAAACAAGGAAACAGAAAAATAGTTAAAAATAAAATGGCAATAAATACATATCTATCAATAATCACTTTAAATGTAAATGGCTTAAATGGTCCAATTAAAAGACATAGGATAGATAGCTGGCCCAGCTGGTGTGGCTCAGTGGATTGAGTGCCAGCCTGCAAAACAAAGTGTTGCCAGTTTGATTCCCAGTCAGGGCACATGCCTGGGTTGCGGGCAAGGTCCCCAGTTGGGGGGTGGGGGTGCAAGAGGCAACCACACATTGATGTTTCTCTCCCTCTCTTTCTCCCTCCCTTCCCCTCTCTCTAAAAATAAATAAATAAAGTTTTTTGAAAAGATATAGGGTAGCTGAATGGCTAAGAAAACAAGACCTATATATATGCTGTTTCCAAAGACCGACCTCAGATCAAAAGATACACACAGACTAAATGTAAAGGGATGGAAAAAGATATTTCATGCAAATGGAAGGGGGAAAAAGATGGGGTAGCGATACTTATATCTATAAAAATAGACTTTAAAACCAAAGCTATAGTAAGAGACAAAGAAGGACACTACACAATGATAAAGGGAACAATCCAACAAGAGGAATAATTTCATAAACATATACACACCCAACAGAGAAGCACCTAAATATGCAAAGCAAATCTTGATGGATATAATGGGAGAGGTTGACAGAAATACAATCATAATAGGGAATTTTAACAACCTGTTGACTTCAATGGATGGATATTTCAGATAGACAATTCACAAGGAGACAGCAGCCTTAAATGACAGATTAGATCAAATGGATTTAATTGATATCTTCAGAGCATTTCACCCCAAAGCAACAAACTATACATTCTTTTCAAGTGCACATGGAATGTTTTCTAGGATAGACCACATGTTAGGATACAAACCAAGTCTCAATAAGTTTAAGAAAACTGAAACCATATCAAGCATCTTCTCTGAACACAAGGAAAAGAAACTAGAAATCAAATCACATGAACAAAACTGAAAAATATGAAAAGACATGGAAGCTAAATAACATGTTATTAAACAATGAGTGGGTCAACAATGAGATCAAGGAAGAAATCAAACTATCTTGAAACAAATGAAAATGAGAACACAAAACATGGAAAGAAATCTTAAGAGGGGAAATTCATAGCATAGCAGGCCTATATCAAGAAACAAGGAAAACTCAAATAATAATCTAACTTTACACCTAAAGGAACTTGAAACAGAACTACAAACAAAGCCCAAAGCGTGTAGAAAGAAGGAAATAATAAAGATCAGAGCAGAAATAAATGAAATAGAGTCTAAAAAAATACAAAAGATCAATGAGCCCTGGCTGGTGTAGCTCAGTGGATTGAGCACCAACCTGCAAACCAAATGGTCGCCAGTTGGATTCCCAGTCAGGGAGAATCCTAGTCAGGGAGAATCCCCAATGTGGGGATCTAGCCTAGGTTGCAGGTCTGCAACCTAGGTCTGGCCTGCAACCTAGGCCAGATCCCCAGTAGGGGGCATGTGAAAGGCAACCACACATTGATGTTTCTTTCCCTTTCTTCCTCCCTCCCTTCCCCTCTCTCTAAAAATAAATAAATAAAACCTTTTTTAGAAAATTTAAAAAATATATCAATGAGTCCAAGAGCTGTTTCTGTGAAAAGATAAACAAGACTGACAAATTTTATCCAGATTCATCAAGAAAAAAAGGGAGCCCAAATAAATATAATCAGAAATGAAAGAAGAGAAATAATAACTGACATCAAAGAAAAAGGATTATAAGAAAATATTTTGAACAATTATATGCCAACAAATTAGACAACTTAGATGAAATGAATAAATTCCTAGGAACATACAATCTTCCAAAACTAAATCAGGAAGAATCAGATTGTTTGTATAGACAGTTAACACCCAGTGAAATTGAAGCAGTGATCAAAAAACTCCCAACAAACAAAAGCCCTAGATTAGATTCCTTCACAGGTGAATTTTACCAAATATTCAGAGGAGAACTAACACCTCTTCTTTTCAAACTATTCCAAAAATTTCAAGAGGAGGAAAGACTCTCCCAAGCTCATTTTACAAGGCCAGTATTATCCTAATTCCAAAACCAGGTAAAGACACCACCAAAAAAAGAGAGAGAGAGAGAGAAAATTATAGCCCAATATCCCTGATGAAATAGATGCTAAAATCTTCAACAAAATATTAGCAAACTGAATGCAGCAATATATCAAAAAGATCATACACCATGATCAAGTGGGATTCATCCCAGGGATGCAATGATGGTTCAATATTTGCAAATCAGTAAATGTAATACATCACATAAACAACAGCAAAGACAAAAATCACATGATCATATCAACACATGTGGAAAAAGCATTTAATAAAATCCAGCACCCATTTATGATAAAAATCTCTCAGCAAAGTGGGGCTAGAGGGAACATACCTAAACATAATAAAGGCCATATATGACAAACCTACTGCCAGCATCATACTAAATGGGCAAAACTACAAGTGTTCACCTTGAGATTGGGAGCAAGACAGGGATGTCCACTTTTACCTCCTTTATTCAATATAGTACTGAAAGTACTAGCCATAGCAATCAGACAAGAGGAAATAAAAGACATACAAATTGGAAAGGAAGAAGTACTGCCATTATTTGCAGATGACATGATACTGTACACAGAGAACCCTAAAGATTCCACCAAGAAACTACTAGAACTGATCAATGAATTCAGTAAAAGATATAAAATCAATATCCAGAAATCAGTTGCATTTTTATGTACTAATAATGAACTATCATTATTTCTATTTTCTATTGGCATATAAAAAACAATCTCATTCACAATTGCTTCAAAAAGAATAAAATACCTAGGAATAAAGCTAACCAAGGATGTAAAAGACCTGTGGTCAAAAAAATTGTAAGACATTAAAGAAAGAAATTGAAGAAAATACAAATAAGTGGAAACACATACCATGTTCATGTATAAGAAGAATTAACATTATTAAGATGTCCATACTACCCAAGGCAATCTATAGACACAATGCAATTCCTTTCAAGATTCCAATGTTGTATTTCACAGAACTAGAACAAACATTTCATAAATTTATATGGAACCACAAAAAGCCCTACATAGCAAAAGCAATCTTGAGAACAAAGAACAAAGTTGGAGGATTCACACTCTCTAATGTCAAACCATACTATAAGGCCATAGTAATCAAAACAGCATGGTACTGGCACAAAAATAGACACATATGTCACTGAAACAGAACAGAGAGTGCAGAAATAAACCCACACCTTTATAGTCAGTTAATATTCAACAGAGGAAACCAGCACATACAATGAGCTAAAAATAGTTTATTCAACAAATGGTGTTAGGAAAATTGGACAGATACAGGCAGAAAAATAAAACTAGACCACCTTCTTACACCACAAACAAGAATAAATTAAAAATAGACTAAAGACTTAAATGTCAGACCTGAAACCATAAAAATCCAAGAAAACATGGGCAATAAAATCTCAGACATTGTTCGTAGCAATAATTTTTCAGATCTATCTTCTCAGGCAAGAGACAAAAGAAAAAATAAACAAAGGGACTATATCAAACTAAAAAGGTTTTGCACAACAAAGGAAACCATCAACAAAATAACTTATAAAGCTCAACACCAAAAAAAATAAACAATCCAATTAAAAAATAAGCAAAGGACCTGAATAGATACTTCTCCAAGGAAGACTTACAGATGGCCAATAGACACATGAAAAGATGCTCAAATCACTAATCATCAGAGAAATGTAAATTAAAACCACAATAAGACACCAACTCACACTTGTCAGAATGGCTGTCATCAATAAATCAACAAGCAAGTGCTGGCAAGGATGTAGAGAAAGGGGAACCCTTCTGCACTGTTAGTAGGAATGCAGACTGGTACAGCCACTGTGGAAAGCAGTATGGAGATATCTCAGAAAATTAAAAATGGAAGTGCCTTATGACCCAGCAATTCCACTTCTGAGAATTTATCTGAAGAAACCCAAAACACTAATTTGAAAGAATATAAGCACCTCTATGTTCATTGCAGCATTATTTACAATAGCCAAGATTTGAAAACAGCCCAGTGTCCATCAGTAGATAAGTGGATAAAACAACTATGGGACATTTACACAATGGAATACTACTTGGCTGTAAAAAAGAAGAAAATTTTACACTTTGTAACATCGTGAGTAGACCTGGAGAACATTATGCTGAGTGAAATAAGCCAGTCAGAGAAAGGCAAATACCACATAATTTCACTCACATGTGGATTCCAATGACAAACTGAACTAACAAGCAAAATAGAGACAGACTCATAGATAGCAGGCTGACAGCTCCTGGGGGTGGCAGAGTTAGAGGGTGGAGGTATGGAGCAAAAAGAAATATATAGGACTCATGGACACAGACAACAGTGTGGTGACTGAGGGGGGAGGTGGTGGGTGCAGGTGGAAAAGGGTATAAGGGGGATAAATGGTAATGAAAAAATACAATAATTATATATATATATAAATATATCTAATATATCTATATATCTATATCTATATATCTATATATCTATATCTATATATAAAGAGAGAGAGAGAAAATGTTCGTGCATTATCTGTGTGGTTGAAAAAAATTAAAAACATTTAAGTGGTTACTTTGTGAATCTATTTTCACTAGGACATCCTGTGATGTTCCACTTTGTCACAAGACCAAAACACTCATAGTTCACTGCATTCAACATTATGTGCCCTTTTGTTGGTGCTATTGTTTATACTACAATGACTTTCTAACAATTCACTACTTTATAACCTTGAACTTTTCCCAAGTTTCAGAACAAAAGCCTCCCATTAGAATCACCTGCCCAAACTTAGAAAAGAAAAGAGGTCTGCTAAAGAAGCAGAGCCTGAGGCAGCCATTCTAACAAAGGCGGCAGCCTTAGCTTGATAAATCTTCCTGAGGCTGTGGTGAGCAAGGCCCTCTCTCTCTGGTGCGCTCTCTCTCTCTCTCTCTCTCTAGTGTGAGCAGCAGGTGTGGGGTCTTGGGCAGTGTTATTCCTGGTTGTGTGGTCTCTAGACCTGTATCCCTAGCCCTCTTGGAGATGCTGAGAGCTGCCCGATTCCATTTTGATAAATTTATTTTCTGCTGAAATTAATCAGGACAAGTTTCTATTATTTGTAAGTCAGGACCCTGACTGACAAGTGATCTTGGGAAAGTTACCTAATTTCTTCTATGTCTTCATCTGTAAAAATGAGGTGTATTTCACAGGGCTGCAAGAAGATAAAATATATGCTGCATGTTTAAAATATATATTGAATATATGAAATACAATTTAAATGCATATATGTGTTAATATATCAGTTGAATATATTTTACACACTTATGAATCTATAAATATTATATATCTACATAAAATATCTATTCAATATATTAAGGTAAAAATATGAAAGCACCTGACTCTATACCTCTCTTCTCAGGGTTGGGGGAAATGAGACATGATGGGTTCTTAGAATTTATAGTAGAAAAACTGCGGTGGATTTACACTCCCACTATCTCATAGATAAATGGAAAGGAAAATGATATACAGCTTTTCATGGAGGAAGAAAAAATAAATAAAAAGATGGCATTTGTGGACATAAGCTTGAGTACAAATAATCACTCCAAACCTCCCATGGCTCACTTATTTTGTGTATAATCTGTGGTGACCTTTTCACTGAAGGCCAATTTTCTGAAACCAAATAACCCAACCAGAAGCCAGCTGGCTTGATGACATTCACAGAACTTGCCCATTCTAATATCAGTCACAATAAACATCATTAGGATTGAATGTTTTCTGCAAAATGACTCTCAAGCCCTAAAGTGAAGTCCGCAGTCAAAATAGGTGACATCAAGATTAACGACTTTGTTGGGTGCCTATTTCAGTGTTCCCTTGTCAGCACTGGTAATCAAGAAGCAGAGGATGTAATGGTTTGGAAGGGCCTCGGGGATCCTGGTGTGCTAGTTAGTCTCAGCATCAGATTCTCTAGAGCCAGAAATCCATGCTCCCTGTCCATTCACAGAAGGAATACACACCCCTACAAAAGGTCCTCTAGCTACTACTCCATCAGCAAAAGTGAAGTGAGGCTGGGAGCCTTTGAAATGATCAGTCACAGCAAGACAAAACAGAAATGGAGCTGAGCTGAAAATAAGTGCCTTTTCCTACTTCTCCCTGGACCATCTGCAGAACGGATCCAGACCTCCTCGCAAATTAGCAGGACACCATTACTGTGTTCCTCATTAAGATTTTTCACTGCAGGACTTCAGGCTTCCCCCAGGATATTCCTTTACACATACAAACAACAGAAAAAGAGAGGTGAAATGTACGAACCCCAAACTCAAGCTGGGGAAAGGCAGCAGCAAATCTCAGCCTGAATTCAAAACAGTCCTCAGCTTTAGTCTTGAAATAATGCTTGATCAAAAGGAATTGCAGCCACTCTTCCCCTTTTAATTCAGGAACTGGTTAATGCATTTGAAGATGAAGGAGCACTCTCAGCCATCTCCCTACCCTACACTATTCCTTTCTTCAGGAAAATAGTTTATAGTTATTTCTGTCTCCCTAGCATACTTTCCCATTTTTCTGGCTATAAACCACCTGCTCTTTTTTGTGGACAGTTCCATATGTTTTACATGGGGCCAAACTTGCTAGTCACAGACTGCCCACACATCCCAACACACACACACACATACACCTTACAATCACAATAGGAATGAACACCATTACTCAGAAGTGGCCAATTAATAGTGACCATTTAACTTCAGTCAGGACAATCAGAGCTTCCTTTGATATATGCACACCAGAAGGTCTCTCTTGTGCTCTAAGACTATTAGCCATAAAGATGATATAACTTTGAGCTCCTTCTGATCATTTTTCACAGAAATATGGAAGAAGCTCTTCTATAAGAGAATAACACCAACATCCAAAGAGAAAAGAAATAAAAGGATAAACAGGAATAGACACAGAGCCCAGGTGCTATCAAATGAGCCATTAAAGTAATGCTATTTTTAAATGTTTTAATCTTTATTATATTTTTTCCATTATCATTTAGTTCCCTTATGTCCCTTTCCCCCACCAATCGCCATACTGTTGTCCATGCCCATGAGTCCTTTTTCCTTTTTGCTCAATTTCTCCACCCCCTACCTTCCCTCCACCCATTAGCTGTCATCCTGCTCCCCATCTCTGAGTCTGTTTCCATTTTCCTTCTTAGTTCAGTCCATTCATTAGATTCCACATATGAGTGAAATATATGGTATTTTTCTTTCTCTGAAGTAAATCAAAGCAAGTCCATTTGCTTGTAATAAGAGGACGGGAGTTAGAAATCATGAAACAGTAGAAGGCAAGCTGACCCCCTTCTACTGAAACAGTAGAAGGCAGGCTATAAATAAGCACTTGGGCCATTCTGTGAATCCTAGCACTTATATAGCACCTGCTATAAGCACCAGCTCTAAGACAGGGGCTTTCACATACTGGGAAGTAGGAATTCCTTGCAACTCCCACCCATTTATTTAACAAGTAAAGTGCCTGACTAAGACTTTGATACAGAGAAGTACTTAATAAATGTTTTTATTGAATGGTTGTGGTCTGATAAATTCAGGAGACAGGGGGACTATAATCTTCCTTGATGTTAACACTCTACTTCTATTAATTCAGCTTAGGCATAGAGCTTTTTATCCACACGTCACAGAATCGGCTCTAATTGACTGTGTATTGTTAAGCTGGGGCTCTGTTATTGTACCCCTGCAAATTACTCTTCCAAGATCCAGTCTCAGCTATAAATTTATTCCTAGTCAAATTCATCTTTTAGTTTCAGCCCATCATCTTGGTCCATCAATATGATGTGGAATCCTGACTTCATCATCCTGCCTTCCAACTTTGAATTATATGGAAATTTAACAGGTTCACCCACTACAACTGTATCTGACCTATTGATACACATAAACAAGAGGAGAAGAGAGTCCCACAATGTGCTAATGGACATTTTTCCTTCCCTCCAAAAAATTGAAATTAGTAGAAGATCTTCATATATAAACATTCAGTTATAAATCAACCTGTTCACTCATCCAATCTATGTTTCACCCTGTTGACTATGGGAGTTTTATAAAATATCTATCAACTGCCTTTCTGGGTATGATGCAATTCATGCTCCAGGCTGTTACAACAATACAATAATTTGATCATAAAAGGAAGTAGAGTTGGTTCAAAACAACCAGTTCTTGGTAAACTCATTCTGGCTCCCAGCAAACCCAGCTTCCTCTTCCACTGCCTCACAAGCCATCTGTTTAATAATTCAGTCTGATATTGCACCAGTCACTGGTTGGTAGTATCTAAAACAATTTTCTTCCTCTTTTGAAAACTTCAGACTCTGTCAATACTCAGTCTTTAGTCACCCCTTCTTTTTCTAGTCAACAAACAAATATTTAAAGAAGGCTTACCAGGTGGCTCTGTGTACGGCATTTGCCATGTAGAGATAAGTAAGCAGACAGGGTTACTTTACTCCTGGAGTTAGAATGAAGATTGCTAACAATTATGTTACAATCAAGAAAACATAACATGAGTGAATCAGTGGTGTGATTCACTGTGCATATCTTAGGGAAGACTAAGAGATCTGAGTTACTAACTGTGGCTGAGTCTTCCTGGCATTCTCCTGATCTCACCATCACTTCCCCAATCCTGCTGATATACACCAAGGAGTTCCTACCTCTCCTCTGGCAGTTCTAAGAAAAATAATGAGACAATGGTCAGCAATTGCTGAGTAGGAATATTTACTGGGACAAATCTCAGAGGGTCTTTGTCCTACACCTTAGGGAACTATTTGCTACTGTCAGCCATAGGGATATAAATGAGCATCACACAGTAAAAAAGATGTGTCCAGCATGGATCAAGAACACATTAGATATTCATGCATTAGCCAAAACTTTATCTCTCAGCCCAGGTAATGGCCCAGTATTGATAGTATTAGCCTCACTATACTAGAAAACCCAAGTGCAGGGATATGACTGTTTACCCTTCACAGTCCCAAAGCAAGGCTTGGCACAAAGTAGGTAACTGTGGGAGATCAACTACATTCACGGCCCCTTTGCCATGTAACTTTCCAGTTCCTTTTATTAAACAGGTAGAGTCTATCTTCCCACCTGTTGAGCCTGGGCTGAACTTGTAACTTGTTTTGGTCAACAGAATGCAGCACAAATGCTGTGTGCTAATTCCAAGTACAGGCCCTCAGGTCTTGTTACTTCTGCTTATGCTCTTGTGCCTTTGCCTGCATTGTGAGAACATGCCTGGACTAGCACCCAAAGATGTGAAATCAATGGCAAAAAGTCATTATTGCCTTGGTTTTCCCTGCCTACATCAAATTACTCAATCAAGCACTGTCCCTCACTCCCCTCCAGTGAACCCCAGATGTGTGGAACTAGCCAAGATCAGCAGAGCCCCCCAGTGTGTCCCCACATGGCTCAAGACACATGAGCAATAAAAGCTTATTTTTCATTGTTTGGTACACAGAATTACTTGTACTATACACCATACTTTTAGTGGTAGTGCTGAAATACAATAAGGACAAAGAGGAGGAAGGACATTTTCATACTTAACTTCTTAAGACATTTGCCACATATGTGGTATATACCCTTCATGTTTGACATATGCTTTTTATGCCAAAGGACTCTCAAGGAATAGATGTGGAGAAGGAAAAACATCTGCCCATCTGAGTGTCATAAATATCTGGAGGAGAAGATACCAGACAAATGGGGAGGGAAAGGTTCAAAAGTAGCATCTCTGAATCTTATGTAGCAACTGGCACCATAAATTTTATGCCTGGAAGTTCCAACAGACCCACAAGATGAATTTCATCTAAACCTGGAGAACTGAGCTCATGCCTATGAACTGTGCTGCCTTCCTGCCTTCACACCTACAGTGATCCCTGACTCCTTCCCCTTTATTCTTTTTTTCCTCCCCCAGAGCAAGATCATTCTCCCTGGTAGACAAGTCAGAATTCAAACAGCAATCGAGTAGTTCTGCTTTCTCTCTCATCTGTTAAAATCCCCCCCAAGTAGTCCTTTCCAAAGGTCATCCATTTATTTTTTTTCCACAATTGGAAGTTAAAAGCTCTTTTTAGTTGCCTTGAGTATGTTTCTCAAGCTTTGGCTTTTCTGTGTTTTAAATTAAGTGACACAGTTAGGAGCACTGGCTCTAGAAACAGACCAACATGGGTTTATGTTCCAGATCACCAGTGTAGTAACCGTATGACCTTGGGGACATTCCATAACCTCTCAGAACTTTGATTTCCTTTTCTCTAACAGGAGAGATCACCATATCTGCATTAGGGGTTTGTTGTGACTATTACATGACAAAAATGTAACCAAACGTGCTTAGCATAATTCCTGCTATATATTGGGTATATAGCAGATACCCAATGCCCTTAAACCAGCATGATTCTTTAAGTTCATGGCCATTTTTTTTTGAGGTGGGGGATAAGTGGGGCTTTTTAAAAAATCTATTGTCACTTCTTCTGCTACTTATATGCTTTTCTTGACATCTCTGCTTTTCAGAGAGCTCCATACACAAATACAAGGTTACCTGTCAACAATTTTCTTCCTTTTAATCTTCATTAGAATCATTCTATACCAATCCCTAAGGCAGGATATTGATCAAAATTTGACTTTTCATCCCTGGACAACAGGAAGCCACACCAACATGAACCTAGCTCTGGAATTATGAATAATGAGGATCCTGAGATAACAGTTGTCAATGCCTGCCTGCTTCCCTGCTAGCCAGTAGCCTTCCACTCACCTTGTGATCTATTCCCTGGGCTGTCAGTCACTAATAGGAAGTTCCACTTCATCCTGCACCACCCAGGTCTTCCCAGAACCTGCCCCATGCTGTCTGCTCTCATGTTCTATCTTTCTTCTAGTCTGGTCCAACCTTTCCAAAAGCACCAGTCTCAACCCAGCATGTGGGCCTCATTGCCAGTTCCCTTGTAATGGTTAGTTTTATATGTCGATTTGGCCAGGCTATAGTATCCAGTTATTCAATGAAATACTAATCTATATGTTTCTGTGAGAGTATTTTGCACATATGCTTAACACCTGCACTCAGTTTGACTTTAAGTAAAAGAGATTATGACTGATAATCTGAGTAGACTTCATCCAGTTAGTTGAAAGGCCTTAAGAAATCCTACCCCTAGACTGTAGCATGAACTCGAACCCAAGAATATGCAGCCTGACAGTCTACAGATTTCAGACTTGCCACCCTTACTGGTTCTGTCTTTCTGTTCCCTTTGTAGAATGCTGGCAGACCCACCCCTCCCGAAGGCACCACCACTGACCATGCAGCCAGATCCAAAATGACCAAAATCTAAACTGACTGCTCTTCTAATTTATGGCAAGAGTAACTAGCCCCTAGTCACTAGGTAAATTGACTAGGCTGACTGTCCTGCTAATATTATTATCAACATCAAAATTCAGTAATAGCCCTGGCTGGTGGCTCAGTTGGTTAGAGTATTGTCCTGTACACCAAAATGTTGGGGGTTCAATTCCCAGTCAGGGCACATACCTAGGCTATGGGTTCAATCCCCAGTTGGGATGTGTATGGGAAGCAACCAATCAATGTATCTCTCTCACATCGATGTTTCTCTCTCTCTCTGTCTCTCTCTCTCTCTCCCTTCTCCTCTCTTCTAAAATCAATAAACATATTTTTTAAATTTTTAAGAAAAACCAGTAACATTTCACTGAGCCATGACTATGGGTCAGGGATTATGCTAAGCACTCTGTATGCATTATTTTATTTAATCCTCATAGCACCCTATATGATAGAAACTATTATTCTTATTTTTCCAAGGAAGTAATTGAGACTTAGAGCCCTTATGAATGGAGACTTAATACGGTCAGCCAGCTCCTGAGAGGTATAGCTGGAATTCACATCTGCTCTGGCAATATCTTTGTCCCAGCTTCCATAATCTCTTGCTTAGGCTACCACATCTGTGTCCTGGCTCTCAGTCTTACCCTAAATCCATTTTTTTTTACATAGTAGCTATAGTGGGCTGAATGGTAACCTCCCAAAATATATGTCCACCCAGAATCTATGAATATGACCTTATTTGGAAAAAAGTGTTTGCATATGTAATTAAGAACCTCAGGATAAGATCATCCCTGATTAGGATGGACCCTGAATTCAATGACAAGTGTACTTTTAAGAGAAGAGAATGGGAGAAGATACCCAGAAGGGAAGTCCATATGAAGATGGAAGCAGAGATTGGAGTGATGCACCTACAAGCCAAGGAATGCCAAGGATTTCAGCAAACACCAGAAACTAGAGAGGAATGGAACAGTTTCTCCCTCAGAGGGTCCCGAAGAAACAAAACTTGTGGACACTTTGACTTTGGACTTCTAACCTGAATAACTGTGACTAAGTTTCTGTTGTTTTAAGCACCCTCTCCCCTCCAGTCAGTATGTGGCTTAAATATTTGTGTTATGGCAACCCTAGAAAACTAATTAGTAGTTAAAATAGTGCTTTAAACATGTAAATCAGATCATGTCATTTTACTAGTAAAACTGTTCAGCAGCATCATATTACACGCAAGTAAAATACAAACCCTTTAAGGGGCCCATAAAGCCCCATATAATCTGGTCTTTCCTTTCCACTGTGGTCTGCATTGTTGTTCCCCTAGTTCCATCCACCTCAGCCACACCTGCACTCTTTCCGTTCCCCACACCCTCCAACCCTGTTCCTGCGTTAGGACCTTCAGGACAACTGCTCCCTCCACCTGAGATGCGTTTTCCTCAGATCTTCCGAGGGCTATTTTCTCATCTTCAGGATTCCAAAGCCCCTGCCCTGTGGTACTCCACCTGTTGCAGGTTCTATATCAATGCAGCACCTACACTTGTTTCTTGATCAGTTATGATTAGTGACAGTTTCCCATGAGAGCAGATCCTTGTCTATTGTTCACTGATCAATCTCTGGGACAAAGAACAGTGTTGGGCACACAATAAATAGGTGCTCCACAAGTATTTGTTGGATGAATAAAAATACTTTGTTGAACTAATCTAACTCCAGAGCCCAAGAAAGTCACCAGATATGGAAGGAGAATTGATTTGAGATTCTTTAGTCTCCAACCTAGTTGTAAACCTCTGTTCAGGTGATACCTGGGTCAGAACCCAAAGCTCAATCAGTCTCAGCAGCAAAGCAGAGTCTTGAACCACCTGCCAACATCCCTTCCCACTGTTGCAGCAATCACAAAGATCAGTTGATTAATCACAAAAGCAAAGAGGGGTTCACCTCCCACAGCACCTCAAATGCTGTCCATAAATGTCTTCTGCCCCTCTACTTCCCTCTTTATCCCTCAACTATGCCTTGCCTCTGCCAGCCCTCACATTATCCCCACACACGTCCATCCTAAACTCAGAGAACACTTTTATTTTTTTTTTGGTATGTCACTTTTTTTCTTCTTTTTCATTTTTTTATTTTAATTGTTGTTCAAGTACAGTTTTCTGCCCTTTACCCTCATGCCAGCCCACCCCCACCCTCCCCTCCTCCTACCCATCTCCACCCCCCGACACTTGTTACTGTCCATGTGTTCTTTATACTAGTTCCTGCAAACCCTTCCCCCTTCCCCTGAAATTCCCTCCCCTCTCCTCTTGGTCACTGTCAGCCTGTCCTCAGTTTCAGTGTCTTTGGTTATATTATGCTTGTTTGTTTGTTTTCTTGATTAGATTCATGTTAAAGGTGAGATCATATAGTATTTGTCTTTCACCGACTGGCTTATTTCACTTAGCATAATGCTTTCCAGTTCCATCCATGCTGTTGCAAAGGGTAGGAGCTCCTTTCTTTCTGCTGCATAGAATTCCATTTATGTAAATGAAATTTACATAATTCCATACATAATTTACATAATTCCTGTAAATGTACCATAGTTTTTTGATTCAGTCATTTACTGATGGGCACTTAGATTGCTTCTGGCACTTGGCTATTGTAAATTGTGCTGCTATGAACATTGGGGTGCATAGGTTCTTTTAGATTGGTGTTGCAGGGTTCTTAGGATATAATCCTAGCAGTGGAATTGCTGGGTCAAAAGGAAGATCCATTTTTAGTTTTCTGAGAAAATTCCACACTGTTTTCCATAGTGGTTGTACCAGTCTGCAATCCCACCAACAGTGCACTAGGGTTCCCTTTTCTCCACAACCTCTCCAGCACTTGTTGTTTGTTGCTTTGTTTATGATGGCCATTCTGACCAGTGTGAAGTAATATCTCATTGTGGTTTTAATTTGTATCTCTCTGATAGCTAGTGATATTGAGCATCTTTTCATGTGTCTTTGGATCTCAGAGGACACTTCTTAGACCAGTAGGCATCTGTCACTTCACTTCCTCTTAGAGCCACTCAGTAGTTCTCTACCTTACTTATGGATAGGACCCTTGGGCTGCTAAGGATGCCCTTCCAAGCTTGGGCTGCCAAGAAACCCAGCAGCACTGGGAGCTACAACTTTTCAGCCCTGGGAATCCTATAGACTCCAGACTCCCCACAAAGGGCCAGAGCCCAAATTGCTCAATGGATCTTATTAGGCAGCCAAATCACAGGCTGGAGGAAGTTGATGAGAAGAGCTAAAGGCAGAGGCCACCCTAAACAAAGTCCTTGCACACAAGAAGCCTGCCAGACATCCACACCAATGCAGCACCACAGTTCTCTTCTCTAAAAAGCAGGTCTGGTGATGGCTCTGCAGCTGTGTGCTTGGCACAGTGGGCAGACTGCATGAGAAGTGTCAGTCCTGACCTTCGGCAAAACCATCAGATTCCAGCCTGACCCTACTTAAGCTTCTTTCCCCATCCAGGAGCTCCCAAATACTGCAGCCTGCCTTTTTTGAAGTCCCCAACACCCAAGATGACCTCAATCACCCCAAGCTCATAGACCCTCATAGCCTGTGCTAATGCATAATCTGTGCATTACAGTCACCAGGAGAACTTCCAAAAATATATCAGCTCCCCATTCTCCATATCCCAACAGAGATTCTAACTCAATTAGCCTGTTTTTACCGTTTTTTTTTTTTAAGTACAGTCACTACCTTAGAGCTTAATTCAAGCTTCATAAACAAACTCCAACTCACTTGAACTCCAGGAACTTCCTAGTTCCCCAAACTTTCCCTATACAGCTTTGAGGGCTCTCCTTAACCATTGAAGGTAAAACTGGGGAGCAAACTCAGATACACATCTAGAGCAGATGTGACTCAAGGAAGCCCTAACCTTTGCTTCCTAAGAACTCAAATATAGGAAGGAGTTTTCTCCCTTGTCCCCAAGAAGCCCACCAAAGTAGTTGCTCCTAGTTCAGATGGTTCCACCATATGCTGAATGAACACAGTCCTCTGAACTTAAAACCTTAAAATTATTCAGGTGTGCTGAAGCTAGTGTTAGGATGACTCTCAGCAGTAGGTGATACATGTCAGCTGGATATCCTGAACCTCACACAGCTGCCTGCATAGGAATTTCCCTTGGGTTTGCTGGAAAGCCGAGAGACACATCAGACTCCACCTGGGATCCAGCAGAATTCTCAGAATCAAAGAACTTGAGGATGCCCAAGGCCCCCTGTGACTACCACCCCTACCCTGAGAACACCCAAAGCTCTCAGAGAGCCTGGAGGGCCAGACTACCCATGAAGCTTCCAGGACAGAGGTCCCCAATCCACTTGTGGCACATGCTAGGGCCACAAGCTCTCTGGTCATCTGGCCACACTGAATCAGAATCTCTGTAAAATAATGGGCATGTTTATAACCCCTCTGGATGATTCTCAAAACTGGGCAACTTGGGAAAGCGAAAGACTCAGTCTTGTTCACCAAGTCATCCCCCAATTTAAGGATCCCACCCAGCCTCTAACCTCCTAAGTGTTAATGACTACCTAGAATGTGAGATCGTGTTTTGTTGACCTGAAGACCTAAGGTTGCCAGAATAAGAGTTCCCAGAGTTTTAAAGTGATTTAAAAACTATCCTCATTAGAAACAAGGAACAGGAAGTATGTATAGCCTGTTACAAAATGCAGACTCGGGGGCAAAACCAGACAGACTGACATAGAATTTGTGGAAATAGGGCCCAGGTACCTGCCTTTTGAGGAAGCTTCTCCCCTAAGAACTCGTTGCCCATGGACTGTTGAGAACTCCTAGCTGGTGTCTAATAGAGGGGCGATGGACCAGCTTTGGGGGCCCATTCACTGAGACACTCCCTTGAAGACTAGGGGTTGCATCTGGAAGATTCTTCCTATCAAATCCATTTACAGAGACCACAATTCCTGATCCCAATTCCAAGTCCGAACTCTTGAGACAAGCCCTCTCTCCAAAGCCTGCTATGAAACTTCAGAGCAGGCTGTCAGGTGGTGCTTGCACCTGTGCCCCCTTGAAGAAGCCAGGACTGTCCTGGGTTTTGTAAAGGCCAGAGGTGGACTGAAGATGCTGCACTCAGCAGTGGGCTCCTTTTCCTGGGAGGTGCCAGTCTTCTATGAGTCCTTGGACTGTTGGATCTCTCTTTTCTATGAAATGGACTGAGTTGAACTACTCAGTTCTCCAGCAGGTGTGCTTGATTTAAATTTTAAAAAAATCAGAGATTACCACTTCTTTTATCCTGAACAAATGCTATGGACTCCTAACAGATCCTCCCAATCCTTTCCTTACTTCCTCCAATCCATTCCTCACAGTGCAGGCAATGTATATCTCTCTAAAAGGTACATCTGAGTATATTACTTTCCTGCCTGAAACTGTCAATAATTTATTCATTGCTCTAAGGATACAATTCAAAATACTTAACTCCATCAGAACACCATTATGCCCACATTTATCTCATGGGCTTATCTTATCCCATTCTCTGCCTTCACCACTCTGCTCTACCCAGAGTCCTTCTCCCAGTCCCTCAAAAAGGCTGCACTATTTCTCACCTTGGGGCCTTTGAACATTCTGTTATGGACTGAAGTGCCCTTTTTCTGGTTAATTCTAACTCATCCTTGGAGCTCAGCTTAACTATCAATTCCCTGGCCATTCTCCTTCCCCAAAACTACCTCAGGTCTCATTAGCCTCCCTCCTTGGTCCCTTGGTAGCAGTTATCAAAAACACAGTGAACTAATTACCTGCATAATTACATGCTCATTATCTGTCTCCCCCAACAAGCTGTAAGCAGTACCACGAGCACAATGTGTCTTGCTCACCATTATATCCCCAGAGCCTAGCAATGGGCCTAGCACACAACAAGTGTTCAATAAGCATTTGTTGAGCAAGTGAGCAAATGAAAGAATATCAATTACTTAATAAAAAGTTTTAATAAGATCCTCTTTCCACCCTGAATACTTTCAGGGACTGCTGGGTACCTACCTACCTCTAGATTGACATGTTGTGATTGAAGCAAACTTCTTGATCTGCCTTTCACCAATCCACAAGTCCAAAAGGGCAACATTTGCCAAATGTACATGATTATTTTTTGCTTGACAAAGGGATTCTTCACTTTACAAAAAAAAAAAAATTAAATCTTCTGAAAGGCATCTTTAAATAGTGTGTTCCCTCTGGTGCCCATAAGCTGTATTAAGAGCTCATTAATTATCTGCCAGGGAGGCTAGAACTCCTTAAGAGGCAAGTCGTAAGAATGGTTGCCAGGGGAAGAAATGATGATAACTCAGCACTTAAATGAAAGTGTAAGTCACGAGGGAAGTAGGACTTGATTTACAGAAGTGTGATTTTTACACAGCTTATCGGAGACTTTATTGTGACAAAGCACACTTGGAGAGGGTGAAAACACTGTTGACTTGGAACCAGATTTCCACCTTTGAAAGGCATCTTCTTCCCCTCCTTGGTCTTCTCTGTGCAACTTTTCAAAGTGTCTTTGAGCTGGACTGGAGTGAGGTCCTGTCTCTGCCACTGCAGCTTTGCTGCTACCCCATGAAACTCTCAGGACCCCTCAGGGCTACAGATGTCCTTCCCTAGCATGAGTGTAACAGATTTTATAAAGGTTCATTCCACCTTCAACCAGGGTGTTTGGCAACTTGGAAAAAAGAAGGGCATGCTCCAAGTATGTTACTGGGAATGTAGGGGGTGCTCCATTGGAAAGAACATTTATTGAGTGGTTAGTGAGTTTCAGCACTTGTGTTCATATTTCGATATACCCTTTACCAATAATTGTGGAAATAAATGAAGACCACTTAGATAAGAACCAAACAGGGCATGCTATAACCATCATCACTTATATTTGGCAGAGGCTCAAAGGAAGGCAGGGGAGTGGGAAAGCTTAATGAAAAACAGAAAGACTTCATCTATGCTCTGATTGGAGGATGTTGGCCTGGGAAGTTGTGGAGGGGCTAATGAAGTAGGGTGTCCTATGCAATTTTTTAGGGCAACAGATTTGACTTTCTCTGTTTGGTCATCAGTTGGAAACAAGGTCAAAATTAAGGAAACTGGCAGTCATTGGTTAAATGCTGGCTGTTTGTGGACAATTGGTACAGAGGTTGTAGGTAGGGTTGGTTCTCTTTTTATATGTGGTCTGTCTATTATCATTGTCCATTTGTATATTCAATCTCTTACTCAAATGGCACTACCTCAAGTCACACGATCCCACCAAAGCTTTCAACAAGGAAACACATTTTTTCTCTCCCAGGTGACAGCCAAGTCTATGTTTCTGTGTATGGGACATATCCAGGTGCCTTTAGGAGTCAGCTGGTTCTACTCTTCTTCTCTGTTGTTCCCTGCTTCCCGCGCTGGGGTCTGCACTCAGTAGAGTTGCTGTTTAAGAGTAATCTCTTACTTGGTTCCATTCTGCACCCTTGATCTGTGTTCTCATGGCCCTTGATAGGCAAGCTTATTATTGATATATCTATTCCCCACTAAACTCTGACTCCTTTAGGGTTGAAGACAGGGTCCCATCTGAATTACCATCACAACCTCAGCATAGTGCCTGGTCTACAGAGAATATATGACAAATGTCTCATGAAGAATTCAATGAAGGTATTGGTTTTATGGCCAGCCACTCATGACTAGGAAAAGATAGGAGAAGAAAAAAATGAAAGCAACAAACATGAGGCAATTACAAAAGCTTAAGAAATCTTAGAATGTTCTGCAGGAATGTCCCTGGTCTTCATGAAACATAAATGAGCCTAAGGGTTGGTCTTTCCTCTTCTTGTCCCTTTTCTGACTCACATTCCTAAGTGGTTTCTTCTTTTTATATTTTCCACAGCTTTGGGGGTCTTAAGTTTATCTTAGATCCTTATCTATATCTATGGCAATATAGGAGATGTGGAAGGATCTCAAAAATACATCAATAACATGATTTCAAAATGAATGGTATAAGCTGGGAAGGGTATTTTGAACAACTTTGGCCAAAGTTAGCAATGGATAAGTTCATGGAAGAGTTTGTTAAGATAAACCTCACCTTGGCCACCCTAGTCCAGGGGCAGTGTATTGTTCCCCACATGATGTAAAATAACAAGAATGACAATTAAAACATAGTACTTATGTGATACAGGAGATAATGTGTGTGTTAAGGCACAACTACCTCCAGACTTTTATATGGGACACAGTTAGAAACTGCTAAGCAAAGTTCTATTTGTCCATGCCACAGAGTTTATGTCTCTATAGATGAGATTATCAAATTAAGTTGGGTAAGAATCCCTGTCTTGGTCTGTCTCAGGCAAATAACCAAAGGAAAATCAAAGCTTTGGGTCCCCAAAATTGACAGAGCTCCAATGTTTAGCCATTTGTAAATACAGCAATAGCTAGCACCTCTCCTATAACAAATCAAAGAGGAAATGCATTTTCTAACCCAGTCTGTTAACTGCAGTTGTGCTTGTCTACTGAGCAATGATAATCATGACCCTGAGGCCTTACAAGATTGGGAAATGCCTTCTGAAGCATCAAACAGAGATTAAATTGTCTTGCCTGTAGTTGTAGCATTAATTTAAATTACAATTCTTTGAAAATAGGTATTGGATTACCAGTTCTCAAAAGATGTGAAATTTTATCTAAGGGCGACTCTTTATGAACCAGAATGTGCGATTAATGTGAACATTATTTTCCTGGGTCTTTCTACATGCACGAGACTTTCTTTTTTAAACAATTTATGGAATGTAAAAATTATCATTTATTTTGGAAAGGACCGTTACAGTTGTCAAGTATTTCCACATATTTTCTCACCTGATACCAATGCATCAGAAATGTAGATGAGGTAGAAGTTAGTCATAATATCAGTGCCCCACCCTTCTACTCTTACACAGATTCTGCAGCTCTGTTTTGGAGGACTTCACTCAGGCCATTGATGATCACTTTGTCCAAACAGTGGAAAGCTGGAAGTGTCTGGGAAGTTACATTCCCCATTCCTACCCCAGGCCTTAGCTAGTGACTAAGGTGCAGGAGTATGAAAGGCCCATCCCTATCTTGCCTCAGATAGGGACCCCTAGAAGGCTCAGTCCACACTCCAGAGTTCCTCTGCAGGATCAGGCTGAAGATTCCCTCCGCAGGACTTTGCCTATAATCACTCCCTTGCTCCACTTCCTTCCTTTCCCTTCCTTCTTCCCACTCACCCCCCCAGGAAGGAGCACTTCCTTAGTAAGTCACAGGAACCTGAATCCACAAGTCAGGGGCTCCTCCTACCAAGTCCAACCTAAAACTCAGAGATAATTATCGACTGTCTCCAAAATGAATTCAGAGAATTGAGTGACTTACCCAAGATCACATGAGCCAACCCCAGAATTTTAGGTATTTTCATTCATCAGCCATCAATCAATATTTATTAAGTACTTACCACTATGCTCAGAACAGGAAATAGTGAGACAAATGCACTAATTTGCCTACCTCCATTCAAGTTCACAGGCTGATGAGAAAAACAGCAAGACCCAACATAGTATGTTTTTAGCTCACAGTCTTGGAATAAATGGGTATTCTTTATAGGTTTTCAGGTTGACTCTTTTCATGAGTCCACTTGAAGACAATCAGAAAAAGCAAGCACTATTACTTAGCACAACACAAAATGCAAGGTGTCACAAATCTAATCATTCTCTGTTCTAATCTAAGCATTCTCTGTCCATTGGGCCCCCAAGTCCAAGCAACTGTTGCGGAGAGCAATGGATAGAAAGAAATAGGGAAGGGGAATGGAGACTTAATGAAACCCATTCCAGAGAAGTAGAGAGGAAGGAAAAGGCTAGGCCTAGAAAGAGTGTCACCCTGAGGGAGGCAGCATTCCTCTGCATTTGGTTACCATCACTTCCAATGCACCCCCCAAAAATTGCCCTCAGCCCCTCAGATGTTAGCTTCCTGGGGAAGATCTGAGCTCACTTTCTTTGTATCACCCACAATGATGTCCAGCGTCCAGCAGTGACTCTGAGGCATCACCAGGTCCTAATGGCCCAGCAATCTGAATCTGCATTCCTGAGCCTGACTCGATTCCAGTGAGACTCAGGTGAAGTTATTCACCCAAACTCATATAATCCAGTAAAGACAAAGAGGAGATTTTTAACCCAAGCAAAGTCTATGACTGAAGAATAACTAAGGAGAAAAAGGCAAAGAGAGCAGTGTTCTTAGGAACACTCAGTTCTTCCAGGAGAATAAACTATACTGATATGCTAAACTGAGTGGGTGCCTAAACATAAAGGGAAATGAAATTCTTGCTCAAATATGAAAAAGCAGAATTAAGTCTTATATCACAAAGAAATAGCCTGAAAAGAGGGAGGAAAGCCTTAAAAATGAGATGAAGTTTAAAACAACATTAATGTTCTAAAACTCTAAATATGTGTCTACTGGAGAGGAAAAACTAATGACAAAAGCTCCTGGAAGTCATTAGTGTGTGCTTACCTTTATCTTTGTGACTTCATCGCAAGCCCTCTGTATCACTTGCTATAAGAAAATAAAAAGTTGACCTTAAAAAGACAAGAAAATGATTAAGTTGTATTTCCCTAGTGGTCACCAAGTCATTGTTTGGATCAGGCTCTTCCTAAGAACTATGGTAGCAAAATGAGAGAAGTTGGTATTTTTCCCTATATAACAACAAAAGTAAATAAGATAACACTAGAAAATGCAAAGAAGATAGTCTAACCTCATCTGGCAGAGGAAATCTTTGATTAATCTAACTTGAGGTTGAGCCTTAAAAGAACACATGGCAAAGAAGAGCAAGCAGTCCTGAACATATCTGGAAAATGACTCCATGAAGAAAGAATATTTCTTTCCATGGAAAACCCAACCAGGATCTAACTATTTTCTAGGCACAGAAGATAGGCTGTCTTTGGGGCGGATACCTGCTGGAAATCATAGGAGGTCCATTCTTTTATCTTCTACCCCCTTGAAATCTCTGTCCTTAGATCCAGAGAGAGGAATCTGGAATTCTTACCTGGCTCCCTCTTGGGGCTTAAAGGCACATTTAAAATGCAAAGACAGCCTGGGAGGAAAATAAGGCCTCATTAACTTAAAGCAAAGCCTTGAAATCTTCTCTGTGTACTCACTTCCTTACTAGTGTGACCTTAAGCATTTCTCACTTGTAAAAAATATGGTGATGGTCAAACTCTCTTCCCCAGGGTTTGTTGTGAGAACTCCAAGAACATGTAGAAGGACCTGGCATATAAGAGATGTCCAATAACACCAAATTCTCTTGCTTGTAATGGACAAAGATAAGTGAGAGACAAAGGGAAACACATTTAATGAAAATAAGGGAGTAGAGAGAAGAAAGGGGTAACTGAGGCTCCAGCTGTCCCTGGCTAAAATGGAGCCATCAGGAAGACCTTAAGCAAACAATACCCGATGACTGGAAGTTGGGGCCCAGGAAAATGGGAAGCATAGAGGACAAATGTCTTTATACTCAAGAGTGTCTACATGGAAGACACTCTTCCTAGGGAATGTGTAGAATGAGAAGCTGAGAATTGACTGCACTCATCAGAGCCAAGAGCCTGGAGAGATGCTGATAGCACAAGAAAGTAGGAACTAAAGCCCTCCTACCCCCACTAACAGTAGATCTTATACTTCACTCAAGTTGGAATCCTCTGGAAGGCTTGTTTTAATAAAAATTGCTGAGCCCCAGCCCAGCTTTTCTTAGTCAATATGTCTGGGATAGACACCAAGAATTTGTTTTTCTGACAAGTCCCCAGGTGATAGTAATGCTGTTGGTTCAAAGACCACACCTTAAGAGCCATGGTCCTCTACCTTCATTTAATAGCCTTATGAGAGATTCTCCACCTAGAGTTTAGTGTGACCTTAAGTAGTTTATTCCCCTCTTGCTACCCCTGCACTTGAGTTGGGACATTGTGCTAGATGACCCCTAGAAGCCCTTCCTGCTCTGACATTCTGCAACGCTGCAAGTCTAACCAGTTCAGTGCATTTACTGCCTAGTTCTGTGTTGTGAATGAGGGAAGAGCATGTGTGCAGAAGCGATTGAATGACAAGGAGAATCTCCAGAATGCGGAAAGAGCAAATACCGCATTTTTTTCACTGCCTTAATTCTCTTCCATACTCTAAATTACCCTCCTGACTTCAATTAGGCTTGCCCTGGGCTCCTGAGCTCGACAGATATTTAAAATAAAGAATGAGCTGTTTGGCCAGGTAAAGTTTTCCTAAAAGTCCTTCTCTGGAAGGTTTCTCAGCCCCTCGGGCTGTGCTTCTGTGACTCAACAGTGACATCTGGTGGCTATCAAGATTAGTTCCAGGCCCTGGTAACACCCACACATGCTCCTGAAGATTATAACACAAAAAGGGGGTGCCTAAATTCCCATAAGTAAGCCCATTTATCAGTCACCTACAGGATATCTATACTATGAGCAAATTATTTTCTTGGTTGATTGCCAAAAATATTTAAGCCTCTAACTCCTCTTTGACCCATTTGAAGGGATACAATCCTTATGAGGCTGACAACCCCACTGTGGTTGATGCATTTTAGCTAATATTCATATTTAAACCATTTGGTTAAAGGAATGCATCAAAGCATTTGGCAGGGGAAAAAATACAGGCTAACTTTGCTTCCAATGATTTGATCTAAGCAAATAAATAAGTCCTTTTCATTTCCAGTTTAACATAACAAGAATATTTTTACATGATAATTTGCTTTTAGAAATTCTAGCTGTGAAGTTTAATAATAGTGCATAAAGCTGCCTGTCATTTCATATTTATATTCTAATCCCAGTTTTTACAGCTTCCATGGGCTCTGGACCCCTCAGCTAGAGATATTCCAGGCCATGTTTTGTAATAACAGGAAGAAAACCCAGCCCCAGAGCCAGGAAAGAATATAGAAACTTTAACAGGGTTTTGAATGTGGGACTGGCTCACCTTTTTTCCTCTTCTTGCTATAAGGCAAGTTTACATCTTAGAGAAATGGTTAACCAAGTCCTGTATTTCAGTCTTTTTAATATATGGTCCTGGGTGCCTTTTCAGAGCAAACAGTGTCAGGAAAGGCCCTTATCTCACAGGGATTGGCTAATGGCAATAGCAGCTGATACTGATTGAGAGCTTACTCTGTGCTGGGCACTATGCCCAGAGTATTACAGGCAGATGGCTGAACCTCCACAACATCACCAGGCATGCGGAGCTATTCATATCCCATCTCACAGATGAGGAAACTGGGGATTAGCCATGTGAGGGAGGGCCTTTGATCAAGGTCTCATGCTAGCACAAGTTGGGGCTAGGGTCTGAACCCCGACATTCTGATTCCAGACCAGGAATCAGGTCAGGGTAAGCACCACCCATCCCCACCCAGAATGACACTTCAAAGCTCAGTTTCAGTGTTCTCTCCTCCTGTCCTCCTCATTTAATTTGTATCTGAAGTAACCCCAGGAGCTGATACAGAAGAGTCAGCAGCCAGAATGCTTTTGCTGAATGAACAAAATGAACCAACAGACCTTTGGAAATATACTTCCAATCATTAAGAGACCCCTTGGATGGGGGAGGTGGCTAATCCCATTGGAGAGAGTGGACAGTAAGGAGAGAATGAGGAGGTGAAGTATAACAAGGACACCTATGGAATCACTCAAAAGGGAGCTGTTGTACCCATGGCCGTCACTAAAAATGGGTGCATTCCCACCACTGAATGAGACAACCTCAAGTCAGTCAGGCACTGCAGTGTAGAGCTGAAACAGAGAGGGCCTCTGTAACCCTCCCCTTTCTACCCACTATGGGACATTTAGGTGATATATAGCACCCCCACTTTCCCCAGCATAGAATTTACCACACTCCCCCCACCTCCCGCCTCCAATGCCGTATCATTGTCTGTTTGTCAGTTCCTCTCTAGACTATGAGCTCTCTGAGAACACGGGCAGTTTATTTGGTTCCATGCTATTCCTGGGCATCTTACACAGTGCTTGAAATCTAGAAGGGGCTCAATAAATATTTTTAAATCATTGAAACTTCAATTGTAGCAGCAACTACAAAGCAATGATAAGGGAGAAGCTTGGGTCAAATCCAGAACAACTGCCAGAGTTCCTCAGTCTTTTACTGAAAGGGTGATGTATGTGTGTTCATATTTTATAGATGCTAATTGTTGACAACATGATCCGGTGGCTCAACAAATTGAAACTGACAGCATCAACCTGCTCAATCCATTTATAATCTTTCATCATCAGTGCAAGGGACTTTGTCAACTGAGCAGGGCCAGCTTCCCTTGTGAGGCCAGTATCTTGTTTCCTATTAGTGATGAGCATTAAAAGTAAATAGATTGGCTTAGCATGTTAAATTGCATCCAACAGCCCATCAAAAATCACAAGCTAATGTACAAAAATAAAAGTAAGGAGAATGTGGGCTTAAGTCAATGCACATGTACTGACCAGAGGTTTTGCTAACTGGTATCTCTACCACTAGACTTGCTGCATCCCACCCTCTACAGAGCACCCAGAGTGGTCTTTCTAAGATGCCAATCAGCTCTCATTACCATTCTGTTGAAAATTCTTTAGTAGTCTCTCCAGTCTCTGCTTATCTTGTCATTCCAGACCCTCTGAGATCTGGACCTTGCCTACATATCTAGCCCCAAACTGCTCCCTTCTCCTCACTTCACCCTGTACTACACACACACTACACTACAATATACTACACTACACTAAAAAGTATCACAGTACCCACAAATGACTATAGACTCTTTTCCAACAGGACCCCATACACATGCAGACTACTCTTCCCCTGTTTCTGGAACACTTTTTCTGCCCTTTCACCTACCAAACTCTTTCAAGATTCAGCTCAACTGTTTTACTGCATCCAGGGATCCTTCACTGATATAGAAAGTTGAATGGTACCCCCCAGAAGATATGTTCATGTACTAACACCCAGAACATGTGACTGTCACCTTATTTGGAAAAAGGGTCTTGCAGATGTAATTATGTTAAAGATCTCCAGATGACATCACCGTGGATTAGCAGGGTGGGCCCTAACTGCAATACAAGTGCCCTTATAAGAGACACACAGAGGAGAGATGCAGGGAGGAGGAAGGAAGGGTCTATGTATAGAGGCAGAGACTGAAGTGATATAGCCACAAGCCAAGGAATGCCTAGAGGCACCAGAAGCTGGAAGAGGCAGGAAGGATCCTCCACTAGACGTCTCAGAGGGAATGTGACCTTGATTTCAGATTTCCGGCCTCCATAACTGTGAGACAATAAATTTCTGTGGCTTTAAACCCCCCAGTTTTTGGTTATTGGTTATGGCAGTTCTCAGGAACTAATACACCTGAACCTCCCCTTCGGGTGCTCTCTCCTGTCTTTTCCTTTTTCATGTGGTTTTGCAATTGCTATGTGACTTTGTCGCCTTCCACACTAGGCCCCTGGAAGGTGAGGATTTTATCTTCTAGGAACTTCTGCCAGGTTCTAGCATTTTCTTGAAGGGGCACAGAGCTGTCAGCATGGTAAAGACAATAAAGAGTCAAGCTTGCTCTTTAAAATTCTTTTTTTTTCAATATATTTTATTGATTATGCTATTACAGTTGTCCCATATCCCCCCTTCACTCCCCTCCACCCTGCACACCCTCTCCCACCCACATTCCCCCACTTTAGTTCATGTCCATGTGTCTTAAGTTCTTTAGCTTCTCCATTTCCCATACTATTCTTGCCCTCCCCCTGTTTATTTTCTACCTACCATCTATGCTACTTATTCTCTGTACTTTTTCCCCCTCTCTCCTCCTCCTACTCCCCTGTTGCTATCCCTCCATGTGATCTCCATTTCTGTGGTTCTGTTCCTGTTCTAGTTGTTTGCTTAGTTTGCTTTTGTTTTAGGTGTGGTTGTTAATAACTATGAGTTTGCTGTCTTTTTACTATACATATTTTTTATCTTCTTTTTCTTAGATAAGTGCCTTTAACGTTTCATATAATAAGGGCTTGGTGATGATGAACTCCTTTAACTTGAACTTATCTGAGAAGCACTCTATCTG
>CM052550.1:23532397-23584119 GCA_028533065.1 Trachops cirrhosus | reverse complement strand
CTGGACTTCCTGGAAGTCTATTTCCTTTGCCAGATTGGGGAAGTTCTCCTTTATTATTTGTTCAAATAAGTTTTCCACTTGTTGATCTTCCTCTTCCCCTTTTGGTACCCCTATAATTGGAATGTTGGAACATTTCAAGATGTCCTGGAGGTTCCTGAGCCTCTCCTCATTTTTTTGAATTCTTGTTTCTTCATTCTTTTCTGATTAGATATTTCTTTCCTCCTTCTGGTCCACTCCATTGATTTGAGACCCAGTTTTCTTTCCATCACTATTGGTTCCCTGTGCATTTTTCTTCCTTTCACTTAGTGTAGCCTTCATTTTTTTATCTAATTTGCGACCAAAATCAACCAATTCTGTGAGCATCCTGATCACCAGTGCTTTGAACTATGCATCTGATAGGTTGGCTATCTCTTGGTTGCTTAAAGTATTGGCTCTGGGGCTTTGATTTGTTCTTCTGTTTGAGCCATATTTTTTTTTGGGGGGGTCTGGTCATGCCTGTTACATAGTGAGGGGCAGAGCCTTAGGTGTTCACCAGGGTGGGGCAACCCAGTCGCTGGGTTGTGATGTTGTATGTGGGGGCAGGGTCAGAGAGGGAACAATGGCACTTGCTCCGCTCTCTGTTGGATTTCGGTCCCCTCTGCCACTTCCCACAAGCAAATTGGGCCCTTGTGGTGCTGGTTCCCAGATGGGTAGGCTTATGTACATTCTAGAACCCTGTGGGTCACTCCAACAAACTCTCCCGTGAGGCTGGGAGTCTCTCCCAGCACCTCAAGCTCCACAAGTGTTCTCAATCAGTGCTTTTAGGCTTTATTTCCCAGCGCTGGGCCCTGGGTTGCATGGTCTGTCTTGCTGCCCGTTTTCACCTGGTTTATCTGCGTGCGAATGTGTGACTCTGACAGCCAGCCGCCTCACACACCTCACTGGGTCTGCTTGTTCCCTCCCCGTGTCCGCGCCCAGGGTCTGCCACCCAGGGCTGCTACCCATAGCCTGCACCCTGCGTGCCCAGGTCTGCCAGCCACCACTTTTTCCTGCCTCAACCCCTCTCCACTGGCCAGCGACTCCACCCCTCTTACCAGTCTGGATGAATGGTTGTCGGGACTTCCATACAGTTCAATTTTCTGTCTGCTCTGGTTGGTTTTTTGTTTCTAAATTTCTGTTGTCCTTAATTTTGGTTGTGTGAGGAGGCACAGTGTGTCCACCTACGCCTCCATCTTGGCCAGAAGTCTCTTTAAAATTCTTAAATCTCTCACAAATGTCTTCTGAGGAAAAACCTATCAGTTCCTTTCATGC
Source organism: Trachops cirrhosus (assembly GCA_028533065.1). Taxonomy (NCBI): domain Eukaryota; kingdom Metazoa; phylum Chordata; class Mammalia; order Chiroptera; family Phyllostomidae; genus Trachops; species Trachops cirrhosus. The sequence continues at coordinate 23,582,829 of CM052550.1, read as the reverse complement.
CCCCTTGCTCAAAGCTTCTCTTGACCCTTAATTAATTCCTCATTTCTTTGTTGACAAAACCATCATCACCCACTTAGCTGCCCACCTGAATCACACACCTTCCTTCCTTGTTAAAGGGTGACAAGCCCTTAAAATTATTCATAAATAATTTCCATGGGTTTCAAGCCTGCATTCACTGTTTCAGGCTGAGTGCATCTATTGCCTGTGGGCCCACCTTTATTGAATGAAACAGTGGACCAACTATGGCATTCAAACAATTTTTCTTTTTGTTTCATTGTACACCATTATAGGAACATACACCATAACCCTGGATGAAGTATTAAATGAATAAATACAAGAATGATAAATGCATAAAATGGTGCAGTTGCTGTAGGAAACAGCTTGGAAATTCCTCAAAATGTTGAACAATGTAATTACCATATGACCCAACAATTTCACCTAAAAGAATTGGAAACAGATGTTCAAAAAAATACTGTACACAAATATTCACCGTAGCATTATTTACAATAGGCAAAAGGTGTAAGCAACCCAAATGTCCATCAACTGATGAACAGATAAACAACATGTAGTAAATCAATAAATAGAATATTTATCAGCAATAAAGAAAATGAAGTACTGAAACATGCTACAACATGGCTGATATTTGAAAACATCATGCTGAGTGAAAGAAGCCAGTCACAAAGTCCACATATTATATGATTCCATTTATGTTAACTGTCCAAAAGAGGCAAACCCACAGAGTCGGAAAGTAGATTAATGGATGCCATGCACTGAGGGTGAGGTGGGTAAAAGGAAATGGGGTGTCAGTCAGTTAGGGTTGCTATACCAAAAATGCCATAGACAGGGTAGCTTAAAAAAACAGACATTTATTTATCACGGTTCTGGAAGCTGGAAGTCTGAGACCAGGGTGCCAGCATAGTCTAGTTCTTAGTAAGGGCCCTTTTTCTGACTATGTCTTTACTTGGCCTTCGGTGGCTCATGCAAGCAGAGAGATAGAGAGGGCCCAAGTTTCAGTGTCTTTCTCTTCTAATAATGACACTACTTCTATTATTGGGGTTCCACTCTCATAACCTCACCTAAATCTAGTAACTTCCCAAAGGCCTCTCCTTCATATATAATCACAATTGAGGGTTGGGATTTCAAGGAATGAATTTGGAAGGACACAAACATTCAGTTCGTAACATAGGGAATGACTACTCAACAATATAGGGCTTCTTTTTGGAGTGATAGAAATGCTCTAAAATTGTAGTGATGGATGCATAACCCTATGAATATATTAAAAACCCCAGAACTGTATACTCTAAATGAATGAGCTGTATAGTGTGTGACTTATAGATCAATAAAACTGTTACAAAGAGAGGCAGGAAAGAAGGAGGGAAGGGAGGAAAGAAGGGGGGAAGGGAGGAAGGGAGGAAGGGAGGGAGGGAGGGAGGGAGGGAGGGAGGGAGGGAGGGAGGGAGGAAGGAAGGAAGGGATGGATGGGAGGAATCATAACTCAAAAATATCAGGAAATAATTATACCCTAGAAAAAGATAGTGCCTTATGAGAGACTCAAACCCTGTATAAATAACACAAAGCAGTTGCAGAAGGAAACTTTACATTAAATTCAGAACAACTAGAATTTCCATCCTCTAAAAAGGTAATACATATTTATTATGTGGCAGCAGTGTTCTAAATGCCCATTGAACACTTAGCAAAATGACATATCATTTATATCACTTAAGCCTCCAGGACCCTGTGCAGTAGGTAATATAATTTCTCTTTTACAGATGAGAAAATTGAGGCACAGAGAAGTTATGTTGTTTGTTCACAATCACTATCTGGTCAATGATCCAAGGATTGGTTGGGTAGACAAGATGCACCCTTACGAAAAGATGTGGGGATGGCCAAGACAGTCAATATCCTCCCAGCTCCCTGAAGAGAAAGTGCTTTTGTAGATAAGGCCTTGAAAGACTTGGAGGAGAAGGGAATTTCCAGATACCTGGACACTTGGAAAGGGAACTAAATACCTGTACCTATGGGCACTGGACAAACAATAGCAAAAAAGTGAAGTCATTGGGGATGTATGTGAATCCTAAAGGGATATATCTCCAAGTAGAAATCAAGGGCTTTGCCAACCTCACAGCCCAATGAATCTGGCTCTAGGTGTGCCAATAAGCATTCAGGCAGAAAGACCCACATTTATGTTCAAGTCTAGAACAAATGTGATTGGGCCACAAAATCTGTCTCAAGTGTAGTCTCTACTGAACACAGTTGAAATGTCTAGATCATGGTTTCTCAACATGTGTTCTACGGAACACAGGTTCTGCCTGATGCTAAGAGAAGACCTAGTGGAGAGAAGATAGTTCAATCATTAAATAAATTTTATCAATGCTTAATGAAACAGAATTAAAGTTTCTTTACTGATGACTTCACTCCCCTCTAGACCTTTGCCTACTCATCCCCTCCTTCCTTATTAACTGCCAAACTGTTGTGTCATTTCTTCCATAATCTTCCCGAGACTTTCCAAACTGACTTACGATCTCTGGTTGTATGTTCCTAGACACCCCAGCTCCACTCTCATGGCATCTGCATGCTTTATTGTTGTCCCCTACTTCTGCTTTTCTTGCTAATCCATTAGCTAGGTCACTGTAATGATTAATTTTATGTGCCAGCTTGCCTGGACTAATAGATGTTCAGGTAGATGGTAAAATATAATTTCTGGGTGTATCTGTGAGGACATTTCTGGAAGAGATTAGCATTTGAATTGCTAAACTGAGTAAAGCAAAGGGTCCCTCTAAGTGTGAGTGGGCATAATCCAATTCACTGAAGGTTCCAATGGAACAAAAAGCAGAGAAAGGGTGAATTCCTCCTCTTTCCTTGAGCTGGGACATCAATCTTCTCCTACCCTCAGACATTTGCACTCCTGGTTCTCTGGCTCTCAGAGTCTCCTCAGGATTAAAACCACCAGCCTCCTAATTTTCAGGCCTTCAGACTAAAACTGAATTAGACCACCAGTTTTCCTGGTTCTCCCGCTTACAGAGGGCAGATCATAGAGGGCAGATCATGAGTCAATTCCTATAATCAATCAATTTCTTTCTCTCTCTCTCTCTCTGTCTCTCTCTCTCTCATCTTAGAAACAGTCAGCCCTTTATATCCATGAGGTCTACATCCACATATTCAACCAACTACACATGAAAATATTTTTTTTAAAAATCATGTTATGTTGCTGCTGACATGCACTATATAGTTAGGCTTAGGAAGGCTGTGTCTGTACTGAACATGTACAGACTTTTTTCCTTATTATTATTCCCTAAAGAATACAGTATAACAACTATTTACATAGTATTACATTGCATTTATTACATTTATTGCATTTATTACATTGCATAGTATTACAATAGCATTTACATTGTATTAGGTATTATAACTAATCTAGAGATAACTAATGTAGACAGGAACCAAACTTCCTTGGATTCTGAGGGATGACTGTATATAAATAGATATATCATAAAAACATCTATTCAATGTCTCCCCAGAGCACCCTAATATAGTAATAAAGGGGTCATATCTGTCCCACTTACCATGGTATCCCCAGAGTCTAACACTCTGCTTCATTCGTAGTACATGCTCAATAAAATAGTGGTTAAATGAATGAATGAGTTGCAATCTACCTCCTTGTAAACTCCACTGCCCCCTGGAGACCCATAAATGCTCTGTCTCTACTCCAATTATTGCATACTCTGCCCACAGATTTCCCTACACCCTTTCTAAGGGGATCTGCTCACCCGTGGTCCTGCTGCCTAGGCAGCTGTGTTCATACTGCAGTTCCCTGCCCCTACCTCTAGATACAACTCTCAATAGAGTGAAGAGAATGGAGCACAGGCACACAGAGAAATAGAGATGGAGAAAGGCAAGGCAGAAAATGTAAGTCTGAGAGGAGTTGTCCTTAGAGACACCTAAAATCCAGACACCTAAACCTAAAATTCTTCAGGCCCCATCCTTGAAATCTATATCTACACTGTCCATATGGTAGCCATTACCTATTTAAATGTAAATTTAATTAAAATTAGAAATTCAGAGTTGCACTAGCACATTTCAAGTGCTCAATAGTCATATGTGGCTAATGGCTGCCAGAGCAGGCAGTGCAGATGACGAACACTCCCATTATTGCCGATAGAACTATTGTACAGCGATGTCCTCTATTTTTACAGTAAAGCCCACTTAACTTGAACAATGTAAGTGCAATGTAAGAACCTCTGCATCTTGTAACCACAGGAATCAAGCGGAACACACATTACATGATTCAGCCCTTCATTCAACATTAAATTTATACTGCTGTACAAGGTATCTTTTGAGTGCTATGGATGCATTAGTGAATTGAACAGAAAGTCCAGCCCTGGTGGGGCTTCAATTATTGCCTTCCAAATGTTAGCAAGTCATGTTCCCATCTCACCAAGTCTCTTCTTTTTTGGGCCAAATGCAGTCCCAGTTTCTTTAGCCAGCCCTCAGGTGACGTGGGTCCCAGGGCCTTCACCCTCTGAGTTCTTTTCTGCATATAGTTCAGGTTATCAATATCTCTCTTAAAACTTAGAGCCCATAACTATATATAATATGCCAAAGAGCCAGTACAGAATTCAATGGACTATTATTCCACTTGCTCTAATCATTGAATTCCCATTAATTCAGCTTGAGAATGATTTACTTCTAAGGAGCCAGCCATGTTTCATGGCTGGTTTAATTTAGTTAATGGTCAAGTCAACAATGTTTTAAACTTCTTTTTAACAGAAACTGCTCTTCAGCTTGTCCATCCCAAGTTTTACTAAGCAACTGATGTATAACCAAAATGCAAATTTTCATACTTATTACTCTTAAACTTTATTCTCCCTCTACATCAGAATCAATCTACTAATTTTGCATAGTTGCTGGAGATGCTATGTGAAATCCCTGGTACATGCCTGGCACATGGTTAGTGCACATTAAAAGATGACCATTGGTATATCATGATGTACTTTCCTCAGGGATGCTGTCATAATTTGAACTCAATTTAATTTAACACATTTCACTGAGCTACTGCTATGGACAATGAAGGTTCTAATTGGGGCTAAGAAAATTACAAAGATAGAACAGAATTGGTCCCTGCCTCCTGGAACTCACTGTTAGGTAGGAAAAGAACACACATGTACATATGAGGAAAAAAAGCCTGAAATGAGAGGCAAGTTACGTTAAGTTCTGTAATTGATGGGTATGTAGTAGCTAAGAGCATAGACCTAGATCTGAGTGGCCTGGATTTGAATTTAGAAAGTCTACCAACTTTGTGGTGTTAGGCAAGTCACTTAACACTTCTAAGCCTCAATTCTTTATCTGTAAAATGGGAATCACCTCTGGAACCCTCTTCATTGTGCTGTAATAAAGATACAATAAAATAGCTGAGGTCAAACTCTAATAAAAACTGAATCAATTTTTTTTATTTTTGATGCCGGAAAGCTTTTAAGCTTCACCTCTCCCTCTTTCTCTTCTGTTTCACATGTGAGCAAACTGACAGAAAGTCCATGTGCTCCCTCCTTTAACATTCCTACCTGAACATAGGTATCCTTACCCTAGTTCCCTTGCCCCACCACAATAAAAAACCTAAGCAAGTCTTCTTTCTTTGGTCTCTCAAGCCATTTTCAGGTCATCTTGAGATACCTGTCCTATTCACCCCAGAATTCTTCATTACATAAATAATTAACCTTTTTTATAGCCTCTTGGTGTATGTGGTATAATCAGTCTTAACATCCAAACCAAATTTTGCATGAGTTCTTTCCACCCCTACAGGTGGCCACAATATTAATCAAATAGCACAATGCCTGGCACACCACAAGCATTTGTGGCAACGATAAAGTTGATGTCACCTTATCCTGCCAAGCCAACAAGAAAGCAATCCTTTTCTGACAGTGATGTAAAGAGCTCTCTGGAGATATGCCAAGATATGTGAATCCAATGAGTGTATATTCTATACGACACACACACACACACACACACACATTTGGTTGGTAGGGGGATGGTATATTAAAATTAACACAGAAATATTATGGAGTAAAAAGCAAAATTCCAAGATTGTTTTTAAGATCAAACATGAGGCTCCCAAAGAATTTCAAGTCGATAAAAGACTCTTTAACTGTACCCCTAGAATGCCCAGAGGCATTATTTTCTCCCCTCTGTCCTTAGGAACTCTTAGAGAAAAGTATGAGAAACTAATAGTAGATTTTAAACCGACATCCCAGAAGCCACAATACATAGAGGAGACTGTGTAAGCAGCATTAACGACCCAGCTTTCTCCCAACTCAGCAGATCTAGCAATGTCCACACAGGAGAGGGGCCTCATTTAACCAGCCCCACCTCATTCACTCACCTCCTTGTGCTGATATTGGGCTGAACCTTTTCTGGTTGAGGCCCTCACATCACAGAAAGAAAACATCTCTCTGATTAGATGAAGCTAGACAAGGATGATCACAATCAAAACAGAACTTGTAAGATTGAGACTGCACAGATGATACCAATAGGAGTTGGTAGCAGTGATGGTGTAATTCTCCCAGTCCCTGGGTTTGGTGCCAAGTAATTACATTCATCTGCTCAGGCTGTCATAACAAAATTCCATAGACTGGATGTCTTGAGCAACAGAAATTTATTTCTCATAGTCCTAGAGGCTAGAAAGTCTAAGATCAAGGTGCCATCTAATTCATTTTCTGGTGAGACCTCTTTTCTTGGCTTGTAGATAGACATCTTCTCATCATGTCCTCACATGGTAGAGGGAAAGAGAAGGAGGGGAACAGAGGGAGGGAAGTGGCTGGCACGCATTCTGGTGTCTGTTCCTATAAGGACATAAACTCTTATGATCTCCTTTAAGCTTAATTAACTCATTTTGGCCCGATCTTCAAATACAGTCACACTGGGGGTTGGGAATTCAGCATATGAATTGGGGGAGACACAATTCGATTCACAGCAGTGAGGAAAGGCCCCTCAGAGTTCTTCAAGTGATTTATTGGGTGGGGAGAAGAGAGGTATTCTCACATCCTCAGTAATAAAAACTGCTCAATCTGATTATATCAAACACAGCTTCAAACCTAAGAAACACTTCATAAGAAAACATACTCTGCCCAACATAGTATTATCTGCTCATGCATACATTGTTTTTATCAGTATCATAACTATTTCGGCCAGGGAAGTATCTTTGGTCTTCTAAGAACTATGATCACTGCAAGGAGAACAGTTATACTCTGACTCAGAAAAGGGGGGTTATTTCTCTTATTCCATTTAACTTCGCCTTTCCAGCAAGTATGAAACAGAAATACAAACTTTCCCTCTGCAATCCCCTTTTCCCTTGCTCTTCCTCCATTTCCTCAACAAACATTGAGAGAATAAATCAGGTCCCAGAAATATGACTCATTACTCAGGTATGAAGGTGACTATCTTCTTCCTTCTGTTCCCTGAAATATGGAAGAGATAATAGAGGTATTTCTTCCTTCTACCTATCTATCTATCTATCTATCTATCTATCTATCTATCTATCTATCTCTATCTCTATCTTTATCTCTATCTCTCTCTTTCCCTCTTTCAGAGATAAATCTGATGTTTAAGTACCAGAACTGTCCTTTGCCCAGAATTCTGATACTATAATTTCCCTATCTCTAAAACATCACTGTTGATGTTTTGTTCTTATTTCAATAATTCTTTTATATAAGTAACTTTCAATGTCATATACTTTAAATGACTATTTGAAGAAGAGTATAAGGAGTAAAAAAAGATTGTTTTATAACATATATATGTATACAACATAATTGTTTATAATAAAGAATACATGCTTAATAATAGTAGTTACTTTACATTTTCATGAGCCAGGCCCTCTGCTAGATGGTTTACATACATCATCTCATCTAATCCCCTCATAATCCTGTTCATTTTTTTTCAGTAGATGAGGATGACTCACCAAGAGAGTCTAATTGCAAGTACAAGTCAGAATTTCCAGGTCAGAGCAGAGACTTTAAGCAGAAATTGGTTGCAGAGTACAGTGAGCGACCCTCCATCCAAGGAGTACTTGGTGATTCACCAGATGCACAGGACAAACACAGATGTTGGAGCAAGATGAGAACCAAGTAGCAAGCAAAATGGCCAAAGAACAGGGACAGGGACAAATATCCATCCATTTACTCGGCAAATATATTTATCACACATCTCCCAACTATAAAAGTGTAGAGTTGTATAGAGAATATTGCAGCTCTCTACAAAGTAGAGTGAAACACTGCAGGTAAACTACTATGGGGATTCATCATCTCTCCAGCTTTGGGGAAAATAATGCATGATGAATCAAGGAATTCAACCATTGAATTAAGTGCCCAGTATTCAATAGGTCCTCTGTTCCTCAATGGTATACAATGACAAATGAAACACTGCCACATCACTGTTCACCATCTAGCAAAGATAAAATAAGTATAAGGGATTTTCTGGAGGAAGGGACAACAAAAATGATCCTTATACACCCATGTTCATAGCTTTATTCACAACAGTCAAAAGGTGGAAGCAAACCAAACTTACAATGGAATATTATTCAGCCATTAAAAGGAAGGAAATTCTGATATTTGCTATAAAATAAATGAACCTAGAGGACAAATAACGGAAATAAGCCAAATAAATAAAAAAGATAAATACTGTTTAATTCTATTTCTAGGAGGTACCTAGAATAGTCAAATTTAAAGAAAGAGAACATAGAATGGAGGTTGCTAGGGTCTGGGGGAAGGGGAGATGTTGATCAATGGATATACAGTTTCAGTTTGACAAGACCAAAAGAGTTCTGTGGATGGATGGTGGTGATGGTAGCACAACAGTGTAAATATACTTAATGCCACTGAAGTGTACATTTAAAAATGGTTAAGACAGTAACTTTTATGTTTTGTGTATTTTTACCACAATTTTTAAACTTTTTAAAAGAAAGACTTAGTGATCAGGTTGTAATTGAACTTGTTGAAGACATGACCAGGGAGATATATATAAAAGTCAAAATTAAGAATGATCACAGTGTAAGCAGAGTCAAAAAGCCAGGGGTCTGAGGGTACGTGACAAATACTCAGAACAATACAACCTTGATGCCTACCTTCATAGTTCAGACTTTGAGTTTTATGTGGAATTTATCAAGGATGACATGGCCAGTGAAAGACAATATTAGTTTAGATGCAGGGAAGCAACAGTACCTTAGGCTGTCTTCTATGTGCTAGTCACCTAAGAATCATGAGGTTTTGCCCAAAACTTCTTTTGTCTCTTTGTACCAACCATCCTAAGATTGGTAATTTCAGGCCGGTCTCAATAAGGTACCATAACCAATCATATCATTTAACAGAGGTATGGAGAAAGCATCAGCAGAAAATACAGAAGTCCCCACCTCTTCACTCCTTCATTTATGGAAAGTTCCTAACAGCTGCCTAAGTTATTTGGACCCAGATTTGAGGGTCTTGTAGGCTAAGAATCCTGTTTGGGTTCCCCTGAAAGTAGAGCCTCAGACAGGACAAGTACAAGTAGTTTATTTTGGAGGCAATCCCAGGTTACTGAGAAAGGAAGTGAGAAACTAGGGAAAGACGGGCAAGAAGAAAAAAGACCAAATAAGGTTGCATAATTAGGGTTCCAGCCATCTGCCAAAGGGGCTGGATTCCTCTGGGAGCTTCAGAAATATGTACATAAGGCTCACCTAAAGGACAAGGGACGGGAGAATTTGTCCACAAACTCTCATCCTCTGTCGGTTGTCTTGACTTCAGGCACACCAACTCCCTGCCATTTCCAGGGATCCTCTGCAGGAGCCAGGCAGACTCTGGCAGCTTAGAAAGGGCCTTGAAGACAGAACACAAAAAGGAACCCTGCACCTCTGCACTTCAGATAGAATGTAGTCAGGTGATTCTGAACTTCCATAGCTCTATCCCTCACAGCTGAGACTGAAATTGGAAGTGGGCATGAAATATGGGGCACCAGAAATATCTGCTATGTACACCTTTGGACTCCTTGAAAACCTCAAAGATGAGGGGTTGACACTGAAAAGCCCACACACCTATTTCCTCCTGAGATATTTGGGCTTATTGTGCCCCTTTTCACATAAACACCTAAGAAAATGAGCTTTTCTCATTATTTTGTTACTTGGTCCCTCTCTGTGTACAGAAGAGTACCAAATTATACAGATTCTGTATACAATACAGAAAATACATTTTTAAATATCCCACAATAAGGAAGAGGAGATTATCTTCAGAAAGCAATTTTAAGAATTTAATAAATGAAGAAATATTGGAAGGAAAGGAGTATAATAATGCTTCATCCTAGAGTAATTATATCTCCAGGCCTGCAATGCTCTTGGAGAGTCCCAGAATAACTCCCCAATTCTTTTTTAAAATTATATTTTATTAATTATGCTATTAGAGTTGTCCTGACTTTCCCCCCCTTGGCACTCCCTCCACCCAGCACCCCACTACCTCAGGCAACTTCCCCACCACTGTTCCTGTCCATGGGTCATGCATACAAGTTCTTGTGCTACTCTATAAACTACACTGTACTTTACATCCCAATGGCTGTTTTTTAATCACCTATTTGTACTTCTTAAACCCTTCACCTCTTCACTCACTCCCCCACAACCACCCTTCCCATCTAGCAACCATCAAAATGCTCTCTGTATCTATGATTCTGTCTTTGTTCTTCTTGTTTGCTTAGCTTGTTTTTTAGATTTGATTGTTGATAGATTTGTATTTTTGCCATTTTATTGTTCATAGTTTTGATCTCCTTGTTCTTATATAAGTTCCTTTAACATTTCATACAATAATGATTTGGTGATGATGAACTCCTTTAGTTTTTTCTTGTCTGGGAAGCTCTTTATCTGCCCTTCAATTCTTAAACAATAGCCTTCCAGGTAGAGCAATCTTGGCTCTAGGTCCCTGCTTTTCATGACTTTGAATATTTCTTGCCAATCCCTTCTAGCCTGCAAAGTTTCTTTGGAGAAATCAGCTGACAGTCTTACAAGAACTCCCCTGTAGGTAACTAACTGCTTTTCTCTTGCTGCTTTTAAGATTCTCTCTTTAACATTTGGCATTTTAATTATGGTCTGTCTGGGAGTGGGCCTCTTTGCACCCATCTTGTTTGGGAATCTCTGTGCTTCCTGGACTTGCATGTCTATTTCCTTCATCAAAGTAGAGAAGTTTTCTTTCATTGTTTTTCAAATAGATTTCCAGTTTCTTGCTCTTTCTCTTCTTCTTCTTCTGGCAGCCCTATGATGTGAATGTTAGACCTCTTGAAGTTGTCACAGAGGCTAATTATACTATCTTCTTCCTTTAGGATATTTTTCCTTCTTGTTGCTCTGATTGGTTGTTTTTTGCTTCCTTATGTTCCAAGTCATTGATTTGATTCTCGGTTTCATCCACTCTCCAGTTGTTTCCCTATAAATTCTTCTTTATTTCAATCACTATATTCTTTGTTTCTGACCAGATCTTTTTTATGCTGCTGAGGTCCTCACAAAGTCCTTTGGGCATCTTTACAACCAGTGTTTTGAACTCCTCATTTGATAGATTGCTTAGTCCATTTCATTTAGCTCTTTTTCTGGCATTTTGATCTGTTCTTTCATTTGGGCCATGTTTTTTTGTCTCCTTGTTTTGGCAGCCTCCCTGTGTTTGTTTCTATGTGTTAGGTAGAGCTGCTTTGACTCCATGTCTTGGTAGTGTGGCCTAATGCAGTAGGTGTGCTGTAGGGTCCAGTGGCACAGCCTCCCCTATTACCAAAAATGGGTACTCAAGATATGCCCTTCATGTGGTCTGAGTACACCTTCCTCTTCTAGTTGAATCTTGGTTGCTGTTGGCAGATCAATGGGAGGGATTTACCCATGCCAGTCAGCTATTAGGATTGACTGTGACCACTTACCAACAACTCCCTCCCTCCATGGAGGATCAGCTGTTCAGGGGCAAGGTGGTAGTGCTCTAATGTGGTCTGTAGCTGTCCACTGGGTGCACTGGCCCTGGGGTTCCCAGGTGTTGCAGGCCAAGGTCAGCCCCCACCTTTATTTTGCCCAGGGCCACCCTGCCTGAGCTATAAAGCAATCTGAGATGGCTGCTACTTGTGCTGGGCTTGGAGGTTCCCAGGCAAAGCCAAACTGTGAATCTAGGTTGCCTGCTGCTAGTGCCTGGCCTGGACACACTGAGGACAGCTGTTGCTTGTTTGATAGGATTTAGGAAGTTGTGAAGCATAAGCCAAGACCAGTCATTCATACGGGAAAGCAGCTTGAGTAGGCCTATACATTGGGTGGGGCAGAGTCTCTGGGGATCTCCAAGGTGGGTCAAACAGTGTTAGCCAAGTTGATGGAGTCTCAGATATGGCACCCGCTTGCCAGCTGAGTATGGATGGATGTGGTTTCTTTATTTCCATAGGTATCAGATTTCCATTCAGCTCAATTTCTGACGGTTCTGAGTGATGGTTGTTCTATATTTTAGTCGTAATTTTGATATGGATGTGCAAACAGGTGAGCCATGTCTGCCTATGACACTATCTTGACCAGAAGATCTCCAAACCGCCCCCCATTTTTGACTGAAACCACCCAAACAAACCAGTTGTGGCAGCCATAGGGGTATACCACACAGAGCTCCTTTCAATGGAGAGTCTGCCATTAGGAGTGCAGGCAGCTGAAAGCCTCCAGCTGCAGAACCTTAGGATATACCCCAGTTTCAAGCCAAGGGCAGCATCTGCCTTGGCATATACTGAACAATGACTATACACAAGGGTACTAGGGCCCTACAGTTTCTATCTGAGATGAACCTCTAATGGGCAATCTCTACTCTAGGTTTCCCCATCTGCAAAAAGCTAAGACTTTATCAGACTTACTTCAGTAGCTTTGGCCCCTCCTACCCCATTGTCCAACCTTCCCCTTCTCCTTCCATAGGAGAACTTTATTGTCAGAACTGCACTATGGAGTACGTGTATCCTGCCCAGTCAGTCTCTTTCAGAAAATCCATGCTTGAGCTGGAAGTAGAAGACACATATCTCTACCCTCTAGTCCAGTGCTCCACCCAACCACACATCTTATACTCATAGACATGGCAGTACTCTTAATAGGTGCTCAGACAGCCAATTATATCTCTTCACATCTGCATTCACTACACTGTAAAATTATGAAGACATCTGCTTCACACAAGCTCCCAGGGATTGGGTGAAGAGGGATAAAATACTTCTTATAGCTGGAAGAAAAGCCATAAATAAATACAGAACTGTGCAGTCACCTTTCATTTATTGAGGCAAATGGGGATGGGTGCAGTGGTACAGATACATGGCGTATGACTTCTATGACTACCAGAACAGCATGCAGACATCAAAAACAGAGAGATGGGACCTTGGGGAGCTGAGAGGGGGCCCCAGATATGCCCTGCAGAGAGTGGCCCTGCTGAGCCAGGCCAGTTTGGGCTAGCCCAGTTAATGTGTGCTTTTCAAATGGAGAAAGAACATATGCAAGCTATCCACAGATACATGAACCTCTATCTCTTCATATGCTTTTAAGCTCACTCAAAATTATAGCAATACAAAATTAAACTAACAATGTGATAGCATTGTAAACTCCAGTTAGTACTGATCATGTTGCAGTATTGGTGGAGGTGTACAGGAAAACTCTATCCGTGCAAATGTAGTGTTGACATTTCTCCAGGAGGGAAATATGGCAATCCCTACTAAAATATAAAGTACCTGTATGCTTGGACCCAGACATCCTGCTTCTAAGAATTCATGAAATAAATTTATTTGCAAAGATACACAAATGCACAGAATAGTTATTGCAGCAAAACTTGAAATAGCCAGTCATTGAAAGTAAACTAAATGTCCACCACTAAAAGAAAAGTTAGATAAATTATAGTTAGTATGCAATGATGTGCAATAGCATACTGTGTAGCTATAATAGAGAATGAGGAAGATCTAATGTGCTAATATGGAATAGTCACTGAACTATACAGTTAACAGAAAGAAAGATAAAGAAGTGGGTTACCATGTTTAAAAATAAATATCTACATATAAATTTACATATATAAACATACACATATATATGCATATACTTACATATGCAAAGAATATTTTTGGAAGAAAACATTAAAAACTGGTTAGAAGGAGCTACCATTCTGAGAAGGGACTAATGGTGGGATGGAGACATAGTCTTCACTGAACTGTACACTCTGTATTGTGTCTTTGTCTTACTAATTTGAACAAAAATAAACCTTGCTAAAATGTGTGTTTTTTCCTTAAAACATCGCCCAAAGCAAAGGTAATAATAATAGCAACCAATGCATGATTTGCAATTCATAATCCACACAACCCGTTCCATCCATTTCTTCAATGTGGACAGAGAAAAGTGATTTCTACCACCAATTTTCAAATAAGAAAGCTGAAGTCAAAGGTAGTCAAAGAGTTGCTCAAGATCTCTGGGCAACTGGAAGAGATCTCCTTACTTTACTATTGTTCATATCCGTATCTCCAAGGAAAGAAGTAGTGGAAGAGGATTCTAGTTTCATGGCTCCAAATCCTGGTTATTGTTTTTTTCTTTCCACATCTCCCTCTGACTCACAAGGAAAAAAACCATAGGCTTCCTTTGGGAATGGAGTGGGGGAATGGGGGAGGGGAGGGTTTCCATTTTTTAAAGTAATGAAACAACAATGAAGTTTTTAAAAAGGGAAAGAAACAAATGTTGGGTAAAGACATAATAAGAAAGGGTCAGAGACCTCTTGGGCTACATACATCCTGAAAAGATGACTCTCCTTAATCCTGCATTCTCTCTACTGAAATCTTCTCATTCTCTGACCCAAGGAAAAAAAGAGCCCCTGAACCTGTTACTTTGCCGTATTTCCCCATAGTCAGACATTTCTCCTCTGAAAAGAATCTGCAGGGATTCCCTGGGAAATCAGAAGAGGGTTTCCAGGTGCTGTTTGTCCCACTGGAATAGAATGAAGAGAAAGATAATGGGAAAGGTTATCTAAGTGGTTAAAAGAGAACAACCTCTGTCATTTGTGGCCTCAAGCAAATGCTATGGCTAAGTCCCTGAGGTGAGACAACCTTTAATTGAGCACCCTGTTACATGCACAGGGCTCCTTTGTTTGGAAAAAATACTGATATATTGAATTTTGTCTCAGTGTTCAGAACGTATGAGCAATGTGTGATCCTGGTGGTTTTAGAAAGAATCCTGCTAAGCCAGTTAAGCAAGAATCCCCCTTGATACCCAATCAAGTTCCTCATCCTTGCACCCTTGACACTTAACCTAAAAGTTCCTCTTAGTGATTTCCCATCTCCTCTCTCACCATGCCTGTAGGCTATAAATCCCCAGCTGCCCCTGCTGGATTTAAAATTGAGTTCAATCTCTCCTATTGCATGGTCTTGATTAAAGTCATTCTCACCATTGTTAACAACTGGCTGGTACAATTTCTCTTTAACATTACTAAAAACATGGACAAAGTTCCAACAACATCAGCATCACTTGAGAGCTTATTAGAATTGCAAAATCTTACGACCCATCCCAGACTTGCTGAATCCGAGTCTCCGCTTTAACAAGATCCCCGGGTAATTTGTATGGACATTAAAGTTCAAGAAGCACTGCTTTTGTTAACATGTCCCTAGTTCCTTCAATATAGAATCCTTAATTCTATACTCAGAGCATTTCTCACAGGGCCAACCACTCATGACCAGCTGAGGGGGTTCATTGCCTTGTGACCTGCCTTATTTTAACTCGTGCTTTCAACCTCTTCACTCTTGTTACCAAACTAAGAGGGCTTGTTCACCTGTGTGCATCAAAGCCCAATCAAACACAAACAGGAGTTCACAGCCAAGAAAGTAAAGGTTTATTAATTAAGGAAATGGTGCCATGCCCAGTCAGGTGAGACATGCTCAAAGACCTGGGTCCCTGATGGCTTCTAGGGGATAGGTTACACAGGAGAAAAATCATTCATCATGGTGCAGTTCGGGTCATGGTCTCTATTGATTAGGTGGCACTAAGGTAGGGGCTAGTTGATCAGTGCATCTGGTCCTAAGGGTAGCCATGGCATCACTCTACCCAGTTAGGCAAGGATGTGGTCAGTGAGGTCATTCTGCTTTTCTGGGTCTGGAGCTGAAACACAACTGAGGCCTAGATGTTACCGCTAGTTTGTCTAGAACTCTTGTCTCTGTGGTCAACAGACCTGAAGCTTAGTTTCTAAGATTATTTGATGCTGACCAGAACCTCATTGTCCTGAGGGCTTAACGATTAAGGGAGTGGATGTGCAAGGGAGAGGGATGTGGGTGAGTCAAGGGGCTGAATGAGGCCAATTTGAATCACAAGGACAGAAAAAAGAAAAGGTCATATTAAAGAAATGAAGTTCCGGCACAGCCACACTCAGTCTCTCCCAGATTCCATTCCTGTGAGCTCTGTCTCCAACATGAGTTTTGCTCAATCATTCCACTCTTTCCAGTTGCACAGGTCTGGGAATGGGTGATTGAATCTTGAGGATAATGGAAGGGAGCAGGATAAGAGGCCCTGACCAAGGTCTAAACCTGGGATGGAGTTTAAAAAGACAATCAGACTTTTAACATTCCAAGACCAACTTTTTATTAGTGTAGAGCTTTAGTTAGTGTCTTTCCCTTGCTCTGCCTGGAGACCCCCTTCTGTTATATAATATGCTAAGCTAGGATAGGGACTGGGGCAATGGGACCTATTTTGCCAGGGACATAGCATTGATAATAATTTGATCTAATGAAACTAGATGTCATGAGAAAAAAAAAAAAGCTATCCATTTAGGGCCAATATGCCAAACAAGACTGGAATACAGTTGTAGGACATACTTAAAAAAATAAAATTACTCATTGTTTCTCTACTTATTTAAAATTTGAATTTAACTGTGTGTCCAATATTTTATCTGGCAACTCTAGTCTGGCTATATATGGAAACTTTTCAGTAATAATGAATTTAGGATCCATATGCCACAAAAAGGTAAGATGATGGAAGAATCATCTGGCTGCCCTCTCTGGACAGTGGACATAGACATTTCTTAAGTGAATGCTACTTACTGAGAAGGGAAAGAAAAATCTGGATTTGAAGAGTACTATGAAATACTACAAAAAGGAGAAGAGTATTTTAATTTGTATATAGCTCTTTCAAAATGCCCTCCTTTAACACAATCTTGAGACGTTTCATTGTCTGCTCAGGAGATATTATGAAATTACTAAAGTATTCTAAGATTTGACCAACCAAAGTCCTGACAATTCTTTCAGATGTTTCTCCTTGGAATATCAGAAGGTCATGGATATACCCCCAGCAACAAAATTATGATTCTCCCACCTCTCTGCTCCTCATGCTACTAGCTACACTTCATCCTTTCCTGACAAAGAAAACATCTCTCTTCCCCAAACCAAGTCATTGGCTTTTACCTCCCTCAGGTTCTATTCCTATTCAGTCTTATGTTATAGTACTTGTGTGTGGTTGATGAATTTCTATTCTTTATACTGTGAGCTCCCTGAAGGCAGGAATGTGCAGCCTGGAGGGCCCTGACCCCCATCCTGCATGTGGAAAGCCCTCCACAAATGTTTTCTGAATGAGTACTATGTAGCCTTTTCCTGATTTAAAAAAAAAAAAAAAGAAGCTGGACTCTAACTTGACTCTACTAGACTATGATTAAAACTGAAAGTGAAATGACATCAGTTTGCTCCAGAATCCCCAACAGGCCTTGCAGTGACAAAAACTACTGACAACACTCTTTACAGTGAACTTTCAAAAGATTTTCTTTGGCCTCTGAATGTGTTGGTGCTTTTGAAATAAATGCAAGCCTTTCCGTACCTGCTGGGTTCCATTTTATAATCCACTACAAGCATTGATAAGAGGGGGAAAAAAGACTCCCATATGTTACCACTTAAGCCACTTTCTTATTGAGAACTAGAAATGGCCCCCAGGAGGTAGGACCTCCAATCTCTCAGGCAGGAGAAAAATAAAGACCTTTTCAAAGTCTTTTTTCAGCCTCACAGTTGCCCAGGGTGACAGTATTACCAATCATGGCCAACTGCGAGATTCCAGAGGAGTTCAGAATGAGAAACCTATTGCACAGAGGCTCTAGTGAGTAAAAGTGGAAGCACACAGAAAATACCATACTCGTCCCTGCTGAGGTTCCAGGTCCTGCTGAGGCCCCATACTCCAGTGAGAGTCTCCAATGAGCCCTGAATATATTCCCAAACCAGTTTATCCAGACCTCATGCTCTCCAAATAATATAATCCATTATGCCTAGGTCGGTCACCATTTTCTCCTCCTGAGAAAGGGACACAGGCTAAGTCATCCTAAGGACAGAAGGCTTCTACCTTTAAGATCCACCATCCTCATTCTCTATTTGCAGTCTCTTCCCAGAAATCTACTTATACTAATTATCCCAACATAAAGAAGTGGCATCCTTTTAGTAGTGGACACAAGCTGATGTGTCTGCCCTATATCTGCCTCCTGCCATTCCAGTGCTATCAATCTAGTCCCCTAAGCCACTGCCCTAAGAGATAACAAGGGTCCTAGCCCAGGCCAATCATAATCCTCCACACCCCTGACAATAGTGACTGGTCTAAGGAGAGAGTATAAGACTCCAGGTGGGCTTCCCAGAGGTCTTCCCTGGCACTGATACACAGACATTACATAAAAACAGCCTCTCTCCTTCTGCTAGGGTGGCAGAACTGTGAGGATGGGAATCTGGGGCTATAACCAAGGACCTGCCTGCAGAGAGAAAAGGGGAGATATACATAAATCATGTTGCCAAGGTGCTCTGAATCCTTTAGTTGTTCTCTTGATCTTGTGAACTACACCACTGTCCTTTCCCTCTTTTACTTTAGCTAATTAAATTTGGGATTTCATAGCTTGCAACAAAGAGTCACAATTAGTACACTCCTTGACTTTCCTTCCAACTGAGAGAGACACTTGAGAAAATGTGACCCTGTCTTAATCATTTCAGGATAAAGGAATTGGAATGTAAAGAACAAGAATGTACAAAACTGCAGATTCTCACATAATCGCTGTAGAATATGGCTATGACTGTCTGAGGAAAGTTGTCCTGAACAATGAAATAAATAATAACTCTGTCAACAATAACAACTAACATTTTGAGCACCTCTGGCCATGTCCACAGTGAAGTTGACCCTATCCCCCTGGTGAAAGCTGATTAGGGAGACATGGGCAAAGCTTTGACTAAACTAAGTCAAATGGCAAGGAAGAGCTGAACTGAAACATTAGGCAACATTGGGGTACTAGGCGGTCATTTTGTAGAGCTGCAATGGACCAAATGAATGTAGATGAGTTGTCCAAGAATTGTAAGAAGAAGCTTTTTAATTTGATGAGGTTCCATTTGTTTATTCTTTCCTTTATGTCCCTTGCTTTAGGGGACATATCATTGAAGATGCTGCTTCATGGAATGTCTGAGATTTTCCTGCCGATGTTTTCCTCTAGGACTTTTATGGTGTCACAACTTATATTTAAGTCTTTTACTCACCTTGAATTTATTTTTGTGTATGGTGTAAGTTGATGATCAAGTTTCACTTTTTTTGCATGTAGCTGTCCAGATCTCCCAACACCATTTATTGAAGAGGTTATTTTTACTCCATTTTATGCTTCTTCCCCCTTTGTCAAATATTAGCTGACCATAGAGAGTTGGGTTTATTTCTGGACTCTCTGTTCTGTTCCATTGGTCTATGTGCCTGTTTTTATGCCAGTACCAGGCTGTTTTGATTACAGAGGCCTTGTAATAGAGTTTGATATCAGATATTGTGACCCCTCCTGTTTAAAGCTTCTGCATGGCTAAAGAAAACAGTATTAAAATAAAAAGTTAAACCAACTATATGGGAAAACATATTTGCCAATGATACCTCAGACAAGGGCTTGATCTCCAAAATATATAAAGAACTCACATGACTCCACTCCAGGAAGACAAAAAACCCAATTAAAAAATGGGCAAAAGACTTGAACAGACACTTCTCCAAGGAAGACATACAGAGGGCCCAGAGACATATGAAAAGATGCTCAGCATCACTAGCCATCAGAGAGATACAAATAAAACCACAATGAGATACCACCTCACACCAGTCAGAATGGCCATCAAAAACAAATCAACAAACAAGTGTAGGAGAGGATGTGGAGAAAAGGGAACCATAGTATACTGTTGGTGGGATTTCAGACTGGTACAACCACTATGGAGAACAGTATGGAATTTCCTCAGAAAACTAAAAATGGATCTTCCTTTTGACCCAGCAATTCCACTGCTAGGATTATATCCTGAGAACCCTGAAACACCAATCCAAAAGAACCTATGCACCCCAATGTTCATAGCAGCACAATTTACAATAGCCAAGTGCTGGAAGCAACCTAAGTGCCCATCAGTAAATGACTGGATCAAAAAACTATGGTACATTTACACAATGGAATTCTATGCAGCAGAGAAAGAAGGAGCTCCCACCCTTTGTGACAGCATGGATAGAACTGGAGAGCATTGTGTTAAGTGAAATAAGCCAGGAGGTGAGGGAAAAATACCACATGATTTCACCTTTAACTGGAACATAATCAACAAAAGAAAAAAGCAAACAAAATATAACCAGGGTCATTGAAATTAAGAATAATCTAATGATAGCCAGGGTAGGGGTGGGGGGGGACAGTGGGGAGAAGGGTTTTCAGGAACTACTATAAAGGACACATGGACAAAACCAAGGTGGGGGGGTGGAAGCAAGGGAGGGAGGTGGGTTTGGTTGGGCTGGGAGAAAATGTAGGCAACTGTAATTGAACAACAATAAAGTAATTTATGAAAAGGGAAAAAAAGAATTATGAGAAAAATGAAGCAGGCACTGCCTTACAGAAAGGCAGAAGGCAGAAAGGAATGGACACCCAACCCCTTCTTCCCAGTGTCCAACTACAATCACCCTAATTTATGTTCTGCAGTAGAGGTAGACAATATTCTCCAGTGCCTGCTTAACAACTCTCCTTTCTCACTTGAAACACTCAATTTGTTTTTGGGCTGGTATAGCAACATAAAGAAATTATTATTTTAACAGTTGGCATCTGTGATTTGATTTAATTTGATTGCTTTTTAGAAGGACCCATCTTTATTTTAAAACATATATATATGCTTTGCTAGTGTGCTTTCAGGTGAAGAAGGTGAGATCCCAAACCTATCTTACAAAGAAAACAATAATTAAATAAAGGAGTAAATATTGCTGCAAAAGAAATAACCCAAATACTGAAGGTAGGCAAAGAGATGAGAAAGAGGAGATGAAACATCAGAGCGGGAAACTGGGGCCTGCAGATCAAGGATGTCAATGAGAAGTTCCCTGTGATGGAATAGCCAATGAAGTTTTAAAAACAGGATATCAGCCCTGGCTGGTGTGGTTCAACGGATCAAGTGCCGGACTGCGAAGGAAAGGGTCGCAGGTTCCATTCCCAGTCAGGGCACATGCCTGGGTTGTGGGCCAGGTCCCCAGTGTGGGGCGAACGAGAGGTAACCACACATTGCTGTTTATCTCCCGATCTTTCTCTTCCCTTCCCCTTTCTCTAAAAATAACTAAATAAAATCTTTAAAAAAACAGGGTATCAAATCTACACTTTTAACTTTTTTGTATTTAAGACACGTAAACATCTTCCATATCTTCATTCTTCAATAAAGCCTGACAACAATTGCTTTGGCCGGCATGGCTCAGTGGATTGAGTGCCAGCCTGTGAACTAAAAGGTACAGGTTCAATTCCCAGTCAAGACACATGCCTGTGTTGCATGCCAGGTCCCAGGTGGAGAGTGCATGAGAGGCAACTGCACATTGATGTTTCCCTCCCTCTTTTTCTCCCTCCCTTCCCCTCTCTAAAAGTAAATAAATAAAATCTTTTAAAAAGAAAAAAAGAAAGCCTGACAACACATGTGGATAGACAAAAAAGAAAGTAATAGCTGAGGACTATTGCATGGATATGAGCAAAGAGAATAGTGGTGGCAGATGAGAGGGCATGAGCTCATCAGCAACAGAAAACTAGACCTAGAAATCAGATAACCATGATCCCCATCCTGGTATTCACGGAAATTTTAGAAAGACCATCTTTTCTTTTCATAGGATGTGGGGTAGACATCTTCAGACAATCAATCTAAAATCCCGAGTTCCCAAAACCCTCTGCCTGTGCCTGTTACCTGACTCAAACACTAGGCTGCATGTTCATAAGCCTGTGAACTCGCAAACTTTAGCTCTTTGAGGACGGGGTCATGTCTTACTTATTTCAGTGCCTGGCACAATGCCTGACATGCATTTTTAAAATTGATAATGAACTCTATATTTTACAACAGTTTTAGATTTACAGAAAAATTGCAAGGATAGTATAATTCCCATAAACCTCACAGTTTCCCCTATTATTAACATATTCCATTAGTATGCTACATTTATCACAATAAATGCACTCTAATATTCATACATTATTATTAACTAAAACCCATACTTTATTCAGATTACCTTAATTTTACTTAATATCCTTTTACTGTTCCAGGATCCCATCCAGAATGCCATATTACATTTAGTCATCATGTCTCTTTGGGATCCTCCTGGCTGTGACAGTTTCTCAAAATTTCCTTGTTTTTGATGACTTTGACAGTTTTGAGGAGTGCTGATCAGGTGTTTTGTAGACTGTCCCACAATTTTGATATGTCTGATGTTTTCTCATGAGTAGACAAGGGTTATAGGTTTTGGGGAGGAAGACCCCAGAGGTAAAGTGCCATTGTCATCACACATCGACATCAGTTATCATAGTTGATTTGACTTTAATCATCTGCTTGATTTGTGTTTGTCAGGTTTCTCACTGCAAAGGTACTCCCTCACCCACCCCATCTTTTCCTCCCTTTACTCTTAGAAAGAAGTCAACGAACAGCCCATGCTATGGGAATTGAGTGCAAAGAGTGAAACCTTTTGCCCCACCTTTCTGAAAGCCCATCATTTGCAAAAATTATTTGGATTTCTCTTGTATAAGATATAGATACAACTTCATCAAATAGAATAAAGTGTTTATGCACAGCTTCTTTTGCCTTTAGTTTTTCAGATTCCCCTTATTCACAAAGTTACTTAAGTCAGCTCCTTTCCTCCACACCCCCTTCAGTGAGGTTGCATCACACCTTTGTAAAACTGACTGTTTTGTCACAGTCTGGATTATTACATCCTGGGATTCCTCTGACTTCCTAAACAACTTTTTTAAATTTTCATTTACTAAGTTTCACTCTTTGTGTGGTAAAGTTCAGTGGGTTTTTACAAATATAATGACATTTGTTACAACTATAGTATCATATAGAATAGCTTCACTGCCCCCAAACAATCCCCTATGCTTCACCTATCTAGCCCATACTCTTCTTTCTCCAAACTGCTGGAGAGCCACTTATCTTTTTATTATCTTTATGTCACATAACTGAAATCAAACAATATGTGGTCTTTTTAGGCTGGCTTCCTCCACTTAGCAATATGAATTTAAGATCAATCTATGCCTTTTTGTGCTTTATAGCTCATTTCACTTTATCACTGAATAATATTCCATTGAATGGATGGACCACTAATTTATCCATTGAACTATTGAAAGATATTTTAGCTGCTTCCAGATTTTGATGATTGTGAATAAAACTGCTATAAATATTCAGATGCAGGCTTTCATGTGGACATACGTTTTCAAAACAGTTGGAGACGTAACTAGGAGTGTCCCCCTCCCTATAAGTGTATGATAAGACTACATTTAACTGTGTAAGAAACTGCTAAACTGTCTTCCAAAGTGACTACCATTTTGCATTCCCACCAGAAAGGACTGAAGGCTCTTGTTCTGAATCCTTGCCAGCAATTTATACTATCAGTATTTTTTTTTTAATTTTAATAAATAAGTAGTGGTATCTCATTGTTGTTTTAATTTGCCGTTCCCTAATGACAAATAATGTTTAGCATCTTTTCATATGCTTATTTAGCCACCTGTGTAACTAAAGAATTCTTTAGTGAGGTGACTGTTTAGATCTTTGCCCATTTTTTAATTGGGATGTTTCTTTTCTTATTGTTGAGTTTTAAGAATTCTCTGTTCATTTTGGATACAGTCCTTTATCAGATAAATATTTTGTAAATATTTTCTCCCAGTCTGTGCTTATAATCTCATTCTCTTAACAGTGTACTTTGTAGACTTTGTTCATTTTAAACAAACTCATCATGTGCAATTTATCAAATTTTTTCTTTCTTGGATCATGCTTTTGGTATAGTATCTAAAAACTCATTGCCAAATCAAAGGTTACCTATCTTCTAGAAGCTCTATAGTTTTGTGGTTTACATTTAATTCAATGACCCATTTTAAGTTAATTTTTGTGCATGGTGCAAGGTCTGCATCTAAGTTGTTTTTTTATTTGTCTTTTGTCTTTGTTTTTTGTTTTGCATATCTGTGTCCAATAGAGCCAGCACCATTTGTTGAAAAGACAGTCCTTTTCCATTATATTGCTCCTTTGTCAAAGATCAGTTGACTATATGCAGGTCTATTTCTGGGTTCTCTATTCTGTTCCATTGATCTGTTTATTCTTTTGCCAATACCATACTGTCTTGATTAGTGCAGCTCAGCAATTTTCTACTAGTGTGTTGTGGCACACTGGTGTGCTGCAAAAAATTTTAAAACATACAATACCTGACTATTTAGTCAGGAGAACTGATCTTTTTTTCCTTTTTACTGTCAAATAAAAAAGTGACAACAGCCAACACAACAACAGCCATCTGGTGTGAATGAATCAAAATTACACCTATTTTTGTCAGGTCAGCAAAATATATATTTTTTGGTGTGTGCAGAATTTTAGTAATTGGTGTTTATGTATCATGAGATGAAAAGTGTTGAAAATCACTGTTGTGGCTTTATAGTAAGTCAGGTTGTATCAGTACTCCAACTTTGTTCGTCTCTTTCAATTTTGTGTTGGTTATTCTGGGTTTTGTACCTCTCTATGAACTTTAGAATCAGTTTGTCAATACCCATAAAATAATTTGCTGGGATTTTGATAAGAATTTCATTAAATCTGTAGATAAAATGGGAAAGAACTATCAATATTGTGTTTCAGTCCATGAATATGGAATATCTATCCATTCATTTAGATCTTTGATTTCTTACATCAGAGCTTTGTAGTTTTTCACATATAGTTTCTATATATTTGTTAAATTTATAATTAAGTATTTCATTCTGCTGGTCTTATTATAAATGTTATTTTTTTATTCCAAATTCCAATGGTTCATTTCTGGTATATAGCAAAGCATTGACTTTTTTATATTACCTTGTATCCTGTGACCTTTCTATCACTTATTAGTTAAGGAGTTTTTGTATATTATTTGTGATTTTTTATATAGATAATCATTTTATCTGATAACAAGATAGTGTTATTTCTTCCTTCCCAATCTTATAACTTTTGTTTCATTTTCTTGTCTTGCTGTGCTACTAAGGACTTCCTATATGATGCTGAATAGGGGTGGTGACTGTGATGGTCAATTTTATGTACTGACTAGCTACAGGGTACCCAGATTCAGCATTATTCCTGGGTATATTTGTGAGGGGTATTTCCAGATGAGGTTAGCATTTGAATCATTGGACTCAGTAAAGTAGATGGGCCTCCCCAATGTGGGTGAACATCATCTAATCAGTTGAGGCCTGAATAGAACAAAAGAGGAAGAAAGGAATTTGCCCCTTACTATACTGCCTCACTGGTTGAATTGGGACATCTCGTCTCATCTCCTCCAGCCCTCAGATTGGGATTTACACTATCAGCTTTCCTGGTCCTCAGGCCTTTGGACTCAGACTGAATGACACCACCACCTTTTGTGGATCTCCAACTTGCAGACAGTGGATCATGGACTTCTCAGCCTCTACATCAGGGGTGTCAAACTCATTTTCACTGGGGGCCACATCAGCCTTGCAGTTGCCTTCAAAGGGCCAAATGTAATTTCAATTCGTTCACAGTTAAGGAGTAGTTACATTTATACAATCCTAAAATTATTTTAGCCCTTTGAAGGCAACCATGAGGCTGATACGGTCCCCAGTGAAAATGAATTTGACACTCCTGCTCTACATTGCATGAACCAAGTCCTCATAATAAATCTCTTTTAAAATATATTACTCTCCTACTGGTTCTGTTTCCCTGGAAAACCTTGACTGATATGAAGAGAAAGAACATCCGTTCCTTATTCTCAAACTCTGGGAGAAAGCATTCAGTTTCACACTGTTATAGTAGGATACAGGTTTTTATAAATATTTTTTATCAAGTTAGGAAGTTCCCTTCTATTCCTGTTTGCTGACATTTCTATCTTTCAGAAATGTGTAACCAGACCCCCCTTCAAGGGAAGACATGTTGCTCCAGCTATCAGCTCCATCAACGTATGCCTGAGCTGCAGAGAGGCACCTGGCCCAAGGGCACATTCCTCCTGGTGCAACCCATATTCCCTGGCTGATAGAGGTCTGGAGTAAACAACCAGCCATTTCAGCCCAATGAGGGTTAACTCTGATGGATAACACAGTCCATGAAATCAGGCAAAGCTTTGCCAGCCGTGCATCACAGCCCAACTCTTCCCTCTGCCCAAACTTGCATCTTCCTCCTCCCTTCCATAGGCATTGACTTCTAACTAACATTCCACACACTAAAATACTCCTTTGGGGCCAGCTTCTAGGAAGTCAACCTAAGACTCTCCTTACAGAGCAAACTCACTTCCATGCCACTTGATGAAGGACAGAGTGGATTGTTTTATTTTATTTTTTCCTGCCAGACCACCTATGTAGAAAAGAAAAGAAAAGAAAAACCTTGAGAATAAAAATAGAACAATAGGAAAAAAGTTTCTCTCAACATTTGGGTAGCACTTGAGAGTGCTAAATTTTAATGATTGGCTACAGGGTCTATAGGAATTTGTCATTATCACTCAACAGAGATTCTTCCAAGGCTCCTTGTCCACATTGCAAGGTAATTTAGCCATATTAATAGAAATACTAGGACTGAAATGGCCTGGATTTTACTCCTAGTAAAAGGAAAAATTTAAGTGGGCAGATGTTACACGTAGAAAGCCTCTTCCAAAAGCAGGACCACTACAGAAAATAGCAGACACAAAGCCAAAGGGCTCATTAGAGGGGTTACAAAAATAAAAATCAAGTCAGAATCAGAGAGTTGTCATAAAGACTCTAGTTCAGGATCACATGAAACAGAGTGTTACCACCTAGAACAGTATCTTGCATGCAAGAGTAGATGTTCAATAAATATTTGCTGAAAATAATTAATAAACACTAACTTGGAGTTAGGAGTATTGGCTCCTGCTCCCGGCTTTTATACATGCAGTATATGACTGAGTACCAACTATAAAATTGTGATAAGTTGAATATAAGGAAATGTATTTATTTGGCAATCCACATGTTGATACTTTATAAATTTAACTCCATAAATAAGAGTTCTTTTGCATCTGAACATTGTTGGCTATTTCACAGTAGCCCTGCTGGTTAGATACACTCCCATTTGTGAAGGTAAAGCAATGTTTGTACAATTATATGAATATTTTATTGCATTTTTCCCTTATTAGATTACAAAAATGAGTGGAAGAAGAAAAATGAAAAGTGTTGATACCCATGATAAAAAGCAGAGGTCTCATTAACTCAATATGGTTGAGACAAAGATAGAAATCATTAGGCCTGTAGAAAGTGATAAGTCATTAGCCTCAATCAGAATCTCATTGACATCAAGCTGGTCAACCTTGTGCTGTGTTCTAAAGGAAGAAAGTACATGTAGAAAATGCATGAATCATTGAAGATGATGCCTAAAAGGCAAGGTATAATTATGGATATTAGAATGTATTTCAGCTCTCTGGTAACAGAACTCACAGGTAATCTTGTTTAAGTTTTATACATTTGAGTTTCTAAGAGAACATTATGTATGAAATCAGGCAAATGCTTAAATTAATGCATAGACTACCATTCATAAAACTGTCTATCTTACATAAGACAATAAAATGTGTGACTGCAATACCAGTTTGTCATATTTAGATATGCCCTGCCATTTTTGTAAATACAAATATATTGGTTATCTGGGGTCTAGATAACACCCCTAGATACAGATAGCTATAGGTATGGGTATGGGCATAGTTAAGGATCTATGTACTCAGGCAACTTAGCATACTTCTTTTTCCAGAATGTGATCCATGCAGCAAGGTGTTTTTAAAATAAAAATAAAAATAAAAGAGAGCAAAGTATAAGGGAGACAATGGGATAGTGATGAGAGAAATGAGAAAGGGCAACTCCTAGACCCAATTCCCAGGCCTTTCCACTAAGGTTAACCACCATCATCCTCCTTACTCTGTTTCTCTTCTTCATCCAAGCCACCATCACTTCTATGAAGGCCTGAACCCAGCAATCCTACAACTATTTATTTTAAGCAGAACTTTGGTTCCCAACTGAAGAGCTTCAAGCTTCTTAGACAAAGAAAGCTCAAACCTCAGCCTGGTCATCTCTCAGCTAGAGCAATATCTGAGTACAATAGCCTCTTACCACTTCTAAATAAAATAAAATAATAAAAGTGTATCCACTTCAATGTTTTCTTAAATAAATACTGAAAATCCTTAAGGTAACTATGATCTGATATTTTACTGATGGCATTAAACACATTTTGGAGAATGCACAGTAGGCATTAGTCCATTTGCAAATTTAACATTCATGGTTTTGACTGTTTGTGAAAGATCTTGGATTATAATGTAGTGATTTATAATTTTGGTAAGGCACTAATTTGAATCACCCCCACTGTGAGCTATTATGTGGGGAATTAGTCATTTAGGTGGTAAATGAACCAATACCTGCATTTTGATGTTAGTTCATTGCTCACTAGTGCTTTTGAAAAAACTGGTGTGTTCTTGAAAGTCTCAGGACAAATACACAGGTGTATTGTATGGCTCAATACTCTTAGGCGCTAGAATCATAACATGTAAAAATTCATATTGTCTCTCATAATGCAGGTAAATCTCACTGGGATGATCTTACCTGAATACCAGAGCCAACTGCAGGTGCCCAAAGTGTCAAGACTAGGTTAATTATCTCTGTTGTAGTTCTTCCAGAATACTGGGCATAATAATTGGCATACTAATCTAGCATTAACTTGTTTGTGTCATATGAACATTGAGGTATTTTTTTAAATATTTTGTCCTCCTGTGTTAAGTATAGGTATGTTTCTCTATCTGTAGCAGACATTGTCACTGCCTGCACTATCCAAACTCTGCCTCTTTCTTGCTAACAGCCCTTCCAATGTTGTTCACAGAAGCATTGGATTCAGTTCCTACTTTATCAGCTCTCCTTATGTCTGGGGGTGGCTCCACAAATCCAGTTGTGGCTAAAAAGATGTAAGAGGAAGTTAGTTATCTGGAGAACTTCTGGAAAAATTTTGCTTTCCAAAAAAAAAAAGATGTGGCCAAAACCATTACCACCCCCTCTTCGTGTCTTGAATATGACCATGAGGTCTAGAGTTATGGCAGCATTCTTGCAAACATGAGGCAACAGACAACAGAGAGAGGCCAGGAGAATTGCAGTCATGATGGGTCCTGACATTTCTGAGCCACTGAACCAACACAACCAGATTTCTTTGCATATGAAAAATAAAATCTTATCTTCTTTAAACCATTGTAAATCAGGATATCTGTTTCTTATGGCTGAAAAAGTACAAATACAATATTCATCTTTAAAAAAAAGTACAAATTTCGCCCTAGCTGGTGTGGCTCATTCGGTTGCAGCATTGTCCTGTACACCAAAAGGTTGGGGATTCCATTCCAAGTGAGGGCACACACCTAGGTTTGCAGGTTCTATACCCAGTCGGGGTGCATACAGGAGGCAACAAATTAATGTTTCTCTGTCTCTCCTTCTCTTTTGCTCTCTCTTCCTCTCTCTCTCTCTCCAAAATCAATAAAAATATATCCTCAGGTGTGGATTTTAAAAAAGAGAGAGATATTGCAAGGGTCATGCTCTATGATGAGACATACACTCCTTTAACCAATAGGCTGAGAATTCTCCATTTTCACTTTTTTATCCAGGTAAGGATGTAATTACTTCATCCTCCCTAGAGTTTCAATGTCTCTCTGTTTGTATTACTAAGCCAGATGCTATGTACCGTACTTCATGCTGAGGGGGTGAAGAGGGGGAAGGAGGTAGGTAGGCTCATTAACTTACCATTCATCCTCAACCAATGCTATTCTGCAGGCAGGAAGCCCAGCCTGGATGTCAACTTTTTACAGAGAACAATTGAAACTGTCAGTTATCTTGATGAGCAGCGCTCCAATGAAAGAACAGTATAATTGGGGGGTGAAGTGTTAGTGAGCTAATTTTTTTCACCAGCAACAGAAACAAAACATCTTTCTGGGTATAATGTATTTACAGTTATTATTTGGCATATAGCACAGAAATTCCAAATAATACAGGAATGAAAATATCAAATTCCTCATCTTTTAGGAGAGGCAGGTCATACAATCTCTCAGGTTTCAAAAACATACAGAGATTTATGGAACCCTATTTCTTTCTTTTTTATGAGGGATTTTTTTTGCCTAATTTTAACAGAAAACTCTGGTGTTTATTTTTCCTGGGTATTTTTCTGCTTAAATATAAGACAGCAGGAATATAAAAAGACCCCAGTATTTAAGCCTCAAGGCAAAGATGATATGAATTTAAATGATCTATGACATTGTCCTCTAACATTCTGGATGGCTCATTATTAAGTGAACCAAAATGTAATTTCTAATATCCTTTCCATCCCTCCTAGTTTATAAATCTAAGACACTAGCAACCTGTCCATTACTGACCACCCTTCAAAAACCAATTCAAATGCCAAAATTCTAGTGAAGCCTTCTCTACCTCCTCCAGCAGTGCCAACATTTTTTCTCCCATTTCCACCCCCTCTTCTGCTTTTTTCTCACCTTCCCAAGCTGTAGTATTCTAATTATTGTTTACCTTTCTTTCTTCCCTCTGAACACTGAGGTCCTAGGAGACAGGGACTAAGTTTGTCCAACTTTGTGCTCTAGGGCCTTGTACAGTTTTGGGCACATAGAATAGCCTCAATAAGTGTTTGCTGAATGGGAAAAGAAAGGAATGAAAGTGGAAAGGGTGGAGCATCTTGGTGGGTGTTTAGTACTCAGGAAGGAAAAAAAAGCTCCAGGGTAAAACAAGGGAAAGGGTTCTGCCTTTGGGACTCAGGAGGAAGCAGCAGAGAGCTAAGGAGCAAAAACTAACTCCCAGGAAGCATTTTCCTGAGATTGCTGATGGGAAGGGCCACACAGCAGGGTAAAAGAACAACACAGTGACACCAAAAATCAGGGACACATCATTGTCAGATGCCACAGGATGCACACGTAGGACATTGAAACTGGCAGGAATGTATAAGGAGGCTAGGAAACATAAGCAACTCCCACAGTAGATCCAAAATCATTTGGGTGGTGTTTTGGGACACACAGCTTCACCTGAAAGTCCACAGCACTGGCCCCAACAGGGAAGGCCCCTCAGCTGATCTCAACATCTTAGTACTCAGGAGGTAGGTAATAGGTGGAGAGCATACCTAAACATCTGCACAATTTAGATCACTAATAGGAAGCTAGGACTTTGGAGAGAGGTAAAGCTATAGATGGTCCAAAGGCCACTGAGGCAGGAGTTGAAAAGGGAGACAGAAACCCTGAACAAAAGGCAATAATAAAGAGGAGATTCCACTGGTCAGCTCAGGAATTCCATCCTGCATGGAGAGGATGACACAGTTGCCTCTTGTCCAAAATTCTCCCTGTCTCTCTTTAGGCCCAGACAATCCACACCTGGCCAGATTCTGCCACTCAGCACTAAACTACATCTTTCACCTTTAAAATTAATTGCAAAAACTTCCCAATTGCCCCAATTACAACCTGATCCAATCAACTCTCCCCTCACTGAAACACACCACAGTGTAGGCCAATGTTCAATTATCCAAGAAGGAACATAGAATTTAAAACAAATAATCCCAGACCCACCCAAACACATACTCACAGAGATTTGGTATTGGATTGTGCTCTGCTATTGCAACGTTCTACACTCTTACTACTTCAAGTGTGGTCCATGGACCAGAGGTTGCTAAAAATTCAGAATCTCAATTCCTATCCTCCAGACCTACTGAATCAGAATCTGCATTTTAACAAAATCCACAAGTGATTCACAAGCCTATTAAATTTGGGAAGCTCTGCCAGCCACCACCTGAGCCCCGCCTATACCATGTCCATAATTTGAACCACTCTTGCCCTTGACTATGTTTAAAGCATACTAACATTTCTGCTCCTCAAAAATATGCAATGCTCATTCCCAACATAGGACCTCTGTCCTCTCTCTTCCTTCTGCCTGGAACCACTGTGGGTCTTCTTGACTTTCAGTTCTTGACTTAAATGTCAGCTCTTTAGAGAAGTTTTACCTTCGTACCCAATCCAAATGGAATGCCTGAGTACTCTCAACTATACCATGCAACGTTAAATCTGTCCAGAGTGCCACAGTCTCGACCTTGAGTATACATCAGAATCACCTTGAGAACTTGTTAAACACAAATTCCTGTGCCCACTCCCGCAGAGTTTCTATTTCAGTAAGTCTAGTGTGGAACTTAGAGTTATGAGAATTTTCATTTCTAACAACCTCCTTGGTGACATCAAAGTTAATCTGGGACCACCCTTTGAGAATCATTCATATGTCTCACTACCTGGTGAATTTTCATGGTCATTCCTTTTTGTGGAGTCATCTCCACTGCGCTGGAGTGTCCATGCCACAGGGGTAAGAACATGTATATTATGTTCACCTCATATTTCCAGCACATGGTACATAGTAGGTACTCTTTAATATCTGTTGCATAAACAATGGATTCATTAAAAACCTATTTTTTTCATTATGGATTTTGCATCTTTTGTGTGTGGCCTAATCTAACTTAGCATCAACTTTGCATTTCATCCTGTATATATCTGAAATCAGCCATGAGAGAATTGTATTCATTAGCTATATAGTTCAACTTATAGAAACTTTAAGTTAAGACAATTGAGAATTGGCTATATTTTATCTATATCTGTTATTGACTGTATTTTTATGTTGTTGACTTCATTAGTCAGTCTTCTACTTGAGGACAGAGATTCCATCCAATTCCATGCCAAGGAAATAGCCCCTCTTTTCAACAACATAAGCTCAATGGTATTCTATAACTTGAATGTAACTCTTACACATAAAACTGAAAGAGGGAAAATAAGCAATCTGATATATTTGTAATGCAATTCTTTCATACCCTGGTAAAGTAACATCTCTCAAACAGAATTAAATATTTCATCATGTGGTTTAACTGATCATTATGACTACATCTCAGTAACAGCCAGGCTCCTTTTATTGCTAATTAGATAATATTTCACCCCAGCTGGTGTGGCTCAGTGGATTGAGCACTGGCCTGAAAACTGGAAGGCTGCTGGTTCGATTCCTGGACAGGGCACATGCCTAAGTTGTGGGCCAGGTCCCCAGTTGGGTGTGTACAAGAGGCAGCTGATCAATGTTTCCTTCCCTCTCTTTCTCTCTCCTTTCCCCTCTCTCTAAAAATAAATAAATAAAATCTTTTTAAAAAAGATTACATTTCACTATCAATCCATTTGAGCTTGTCTCCAAGAAGCCTTATCAAGTCACATGTTCCTAAAATTATTGATGGATCCAGCACACTGCCCAGTCCTTCCATTTGCATATCACAAGTCCTACAGCTAGAATAGCCACATTTATGAGTTTACAAATAATTGCATTTATCCCCTTTTCCTCCAGTGAAACCCTGCCATAACCATTATCACTTCCACCTCCACCTCCACCTCCTGCTCAGTTCCCCCAACAGGCCCCATGCATGTCCATACCTGACTCTCTCTCTCTCTCTGGGACCACCAGACTCTGGATCTTACCTTCCCTGAGAGTTAGATTTGTTTTCATCTCCTTAATGCTGAGGCTCATCCCTGCATAATAAGGGGCCAGAATCAAAAGCCAGGTTTGCAACCTTTGAATCTAACATTAGCATCACTCTAAAGTTGGCCTTCAGGGAAGCTCCTGGGGAGGAGTGGGCAGGGGTGTGTGGTGGCCTTGCTAATTAAGCCAAATTCTAGGTGTCTGGAGTCAAGTGTAAGCCACTGTGGCTAAATGTCAAAGTCGAGGAGCCAGCTAGTACAGTGATAAACATTCCTTGTCAGAATGCTGGCAAGCAAGGACAACAGCAACTGGGTAGACTATAACTATGTCACAGCCGTGCTTCCTGAGCACTAATTACCAGGCCCATGTTGAAGAGAGATGGGCTTCCCCTGGCTGCACTTGTAAGAGTTATTAAAAGTACTGACATAAATTACAATGAGTGTCTGAAAAGGATGCTTCATCACAAACCAATGTCTGAGACATGCATCAAGTACATGATTAATTCAGTAAAGTCAATTTAAAGATTTTGAAGATCCAGTTTTGTTTTATAACTATATTAATTACAAAATATATTGGCTCAATTCTGAATTAAAGGGACTTATAATAAATATTATTTTTAAATACATTGATTTGAATTTCAACATAGGAAAAATATATTTTAGTGCAAGGAACTACAAATGAGTGCTAATTCTGGCTTTTGGCCCATAATTCCTTTTCTATGTGGGACCTATTTGTTCATCTAAGGTAAGCTTTTGATTACCTCTCCAGGTTATTTATTTTTGTCCTTTTTTATGCTTGCAACAATCCCATGAAATAGGCAGAACAGGTATTATAAATTATTGTTACCCCATTTTATGGTTAAAATTTTCAGATTCAGAGAGCACAAGAAACTTGCCTAAGATTTCACAGCCATGAAGTGATAGAGCTAGGACCCCATCTGTACTGCTCCTGGGAAGGCTTTTGAGGAAAAAAAAATTTTATTGGGGAATTCAGCTGCCAGCCATCGGCACCTTAGACTTTCCTCTGCCCTTTATTTCTTCCATTGGGTCATTAGCCTTAATTACTGGCCAAAGACCCTGCTTTCACACACAACTCACTTGCAGTGCTATGACTCCTTCCTTCTCATTTCAGCCACCAGAAGAGATCCTTCTTCCAATCTCAGTGATGGTGCTGATAACTTCAACTTCCACTGAAAATAATAAAAGCTCTGGCAGTATGTGTAAAGGGAACAAAATTCTAGACCTTAATTGAATAAGCTCTGTGCTAAAATGTTAGTATGTTTATTCAATTGTGATGGCACAATTTTCTTTACTTTTCTTTCTTTTTCTTTTCCCCAGCCTGATCCCAACCTTATCTTCCTCATAGGGCATGGCACATATTAAGCTTGGGTACCAGAAGGGGAATTAGGTATTATACCTCAATGTGGAAAAAGAGATAGATTCTATAGCATCATTTAAAAAAAAAGTTGCTATGCCATGAGGATATCAATGTTGGCAATAAAAAAGGTGTAGTTGTTGGGACCAAAAGCTACAACCATAACCACTATCACCACAACCACCATCTTTCTAGAGTGAACCAAATGAAACTCAATGGTTAACAAGCTGCTGTAGAAGCCAAGGAAAACAGGTCCTTGGGAAGAGGAGAGAATGAGGGCGGAAAGGATAGGGATAGGAGGAAGAAGAGAGAGAAGGTAAAGAGGATTCTTGGAGACAGGATATGTGAGGTACCCCCAAAAGCCAGGTTTGAAGAACCCAAGAGCCCTGAAAGTCTGGGGTCTTACAGAAGTCAAAAATAAAAAGGAGAGCTACTCCAAAATCTGCTTCCACCAATGGCCTCAGTTAGACTTGAAGATAAAGTATCATTGTGAGTACTCTTTTGACTCTTTGTCCTTGATTCCCAAGTGTTAACTGTTTAATAAAGGACTGAACCACTGCCCTCTTCCACAAATGGGATTATAGATCCAGTCATGCTATAAGTATTTACTGTGCACCAACCATGAACCAGGCACTGTGACAGCAATGTGAAGATGAATAATAATACATGGCCTTTCCTCAAAAAACATCCTTTTAAGATAATGACTATGGACATTTAAATTTTAAAAATAATATATTATTATTCTCTGAGAAAAATTTCAATAATATACCAACGTTTCATTAATTCAACAGATATCCATGGCTGCTATGATCAAACCACAAATTAGAAACAAACAAGAAACTTAGAGCAAAACCTTTAAGAAAAATGAAATTCTGTCCCTTCTAAGCAATGAATAATAACTAATATTTACATAGCATTTTCACATACCCATTTCTTTCTTATTTTGTATTCATAATAATATGAATATTTATGAAGTAGATACTACTACTGTCCCCATTTCACAGAAGAAGAAACTGAAGGTCAGATTGAGCTCACTTTGTTTTTTCTTTCTGCTGAATGACCAACACAAACTCTAGGGAACTCTGGAGAGAGCAGTAGCAAACACTAAGATAAAATGAAATCTTTGCTTTGAGTAGTTTGGATATGTTTATTATATTCTAGTTTGGCATCGGGTTAATGAATCTTGAGCAATAGGTCATTCTTGTTGTCAATTCAAATCTGTTCACACTGAATAACTTTTATTATTTCAAACCAAAAACAAAATCGTAAATAAGGCACTAAAAATACACAGGTAAACTTTGAGAATTTAATATCACAATTGAATTCAGGTACTTCTTTAGAGGAAAAAATGAATTGAGAGGAGGGAGACTGAAACATTATTAAATGCTACATTTTAATAATATTTTTAATTTATTTATATTCAACAAAATGAAGATAATTCCAATAAAAACATGATTTTTTTAGAGTTAGAAGTATTTTTTAATCCAATTGTTTTTATTCTCATAGTGATTCCTATTAATGTAACTTATTATTCAAGAATGTTCCCTATCAGAGTTACCTGGGATGTATTCCTCAAACAACCATGATTTGAAATACTGTAGTAATTCACATGAGTTTCTCTCTGCTAAAGGTGCTTTCTAAAAGCATAATAAAACATTGAAAAAACTCCGTAACTCTACATATGAAAGAGATGAGGGGGAATAAAAACAGAATAGTGGATGCAAAAAAAGGGAGACAGAATAAAATTGTGAAGGAGGAAAGAAGACAGTAGTAAGAAGAGAAAAAAAAAGGGAAGAAAGTAGGAAACAAAGGAATGGAAAGGAAAGAGAAAAAAAGACTCTCACTGTGGCTCTTCATTTAACCCTAGCCTTTCTTATCCTCACTCCACCCACCCACCACTCACACATACACCCCTAAACACACATGCAAATGCATGTGCGTACACACAAACACACACAAAAGCACACACATGCACTACTTCTTTGACAGTTGCCTCAGCCCCCATATATGTTGCACAGGATGTAGGCACTGGCAGCATCTTGATGATTCAAGCTATTACTTTCAAGAAAACAAAATTATGGCCAAATATACAACAATTATTTTTAAATTGTTGTAAAATTAAAATTTAAAAGGTTCTCAAAATGAAATCATTTTATAAAACAGTTCCATGAAAGATTAATACTTAAGTTGTTTTCATATTCAGTATCTATTATACTTCTTTCTGTTTTTTTAAACAAATAAAATGTACTTATTGAGTGGGTAGATGCATTATACACAGAACAGAAACTCTAAATCATTAACCACAACCACACCAGAATTTGCTTTCTATGCTATCTCCTGCACACCTACCTACACCCCTTCCCCATCCTCGCCCCCTTGGGAGTGTGCTTTACAAGCCACAATTTTATCTTTGGGAAATATTTTCACGGTGCCAAGGAAAACAGCATAAAATATTCTGGTTGAGGTTGTCACATATACACACATGCATGTAAATATGTGAATATGCTGTACACATGGATATATGTGTACACACACATACATCAACCCCACTTGTGTGGCAGTTATACCTATAATCCTCTCATTCACTGATGTATAAAGAGAAATTTTGAGATTTGGATTATACCTCTGCCTCCTCAGTAGAACATTATTATATTCCTGGATGAGCTGTCAAACATCCCGATAACACTGTTTAAAATTCACAATTGGGCATGTGTTTCAATTTAACCTGAGTAATAGAAAGGCCCGTTGTGGCCAGTGATATGCTGCTTATCTGCTGCTTCCTCCTCAGTTGTCAGTGTTTCTGAAATGCCAGTGCTACAGGCAAAGCACTCTGATTAGGACATCAACCTGCCTTTGAGCAGACACTGCCAACTGCTGGCCTGTACCTGGAAAACGAAGGCCCCTTAGCTCTGGCTCAGGGTTGGGAAGCTAGTTAGAAAATCCCCAATGAATTCAAGAAACTGCTCCCAAAACATCATCTGACCTGTTCAGAAATATGAGCCAGTATTGAAAGATGCCTTCTGTGGAGGGACATATTCAGGTACCCTCATTCTTTCTAAATCCTTGTTTTTAATTGTAAATAGAAGAGTATTTTTTATATCGATAGTTAACAGTAAAAATAGA
Organism: Trachops cirrhosus; assembly: GCA_028533065.1. Taxonomy (NCBI): domain Eukaryota; kingdom Metazoa; phylum Chordata; class Mammalia; order Chiroptera; family Phyllostomidae; genus Trachops; species Trachops cirrhosus. Next base: position 23,544,421 of record CM052550.1, on the reverse strand, counting down.
AAAAGAATGCAAAATTTTGTTATTTCTTTTCTCATTTCAATTTGTATTACATGAATATAGGGACATGGAGATAAATATACATATGCTGTGAAAGTTTAAAACATCCAAAATACATACAATTTAAAGCACAAATGATCCCTTTCCCTACCCCTTGCTAGTTGCCCTTCATATCATTTTGCATGGACTTACTTATATATATGAACACTTTTTTAACACAAAAGGGATCAGACTCTACTATTCATCCTATGACTTTCTTCATTTATCAACACATTCTAGAGATTGCCCCATATCTGAACACACAGCTCTACCTCCTTTCTTGGAAAGATTTTATTTTTAGAGTAGTTTTAGGTTTACAAAAATATATAGAAGGGGGTGCAGAAAGTTCCTATATACCCCCTTGTCCATTACACCAGCATAGCCTCCCCATAATCAACATCACTCATCAGAATGGTATATTTTTTACCAAGGATGAACCTACATAGACATATCATAATCACACAAAGTCCATAGTTTATTTTAGAATTTAGTCTTCATCTTGTACATGCTGTGAGTTTAGAAAAATGTATAATGATATACATCCATCATTATAAAATCATACAGAGTATTTTCACTGCCCAAAAAATACTTTGAGTTCTGGCTATTCATCTCTTCCCCACCCTCCACCCTGCAACCACTAATCTTTTTACTGTCTCCATAGCTCTACCTTTTCTAGAATGTCATATAGTTAGAATCTCAGTGTATGTAGCCTTTTCAGATTTGCTTCTTTAATCTAGTGATATGCATTTAAGATTCCTCCATATCTTCTCATGGCTTGATAGCTCATTTGTTTTTAGTGCTGAATAGTATTCTATTACCTAGATATACCACAGTTTATCCATTCACCCACTAAAGGGAATCTTAGTTGCTTCCAAGTTTTAGAAATTATGAGTAAAGTTTATTTCAACATTCCTGTGCAGGTTTTTGTGTAGACTTAAGTTTTCAACTCCTTTAGGTAAATACCAAGGCATGCTGTTTGTTGCTTGATCACATGGCAAGAACATGTTCAATTTTGCAAAAAAATCACCAAACTGTTTTCCAAAATGGCTGCACAATTTTGCATTCCCACCATAAATGTAGGAGAGTTCCTACTGCTCCACATCCTCACCAGCATTTACTGTTGGTGCTCTGAATTTTGACCATTCTAATAGGTATGTAGGGGTATCTCATTGTTTTAGTTTGTGTTTCCCTATATGATGTGGAGCATCTTCTCATATACTTATTTGTCATCTGTAGGTCTTTGGTGAGGTGTATGATAAGGTCTTTGGTCAACTCCTTAAACTGGATTGTTTGTTTTCTATTATTGAATTTTAAGAGTTCTGTGTACATTTTGAATAACAGTCCATTATTAGAATGTGTCTTCTGCAAATATTTTCTCCATTGATCGCTTATCTTCTAATTCTCTGAATACTTATTGTCATTCACAGAGCAGTTTTTAACTTTAATGAAGTCCAGTTTGTCAATTATTTCTTTCATAGATAGTGTCTCTTGTGTTGTTTCTAAAAAGGCATCACCATACCTATGTTCTTTTTCTTTTTTTTTTATATGGATATCCAGTTGCTCTAGCACCATTTGTTGAAGAGATCATCTTCACATTACTGTCTTTGCTCCTTTGTCAAAGATTAGTTGACTGTATTTATGGGGGGTCTATTGCTAGGCCCTCTATTCTGTTCCATTTATCTGTTTGTCTATTATTTCAAACAATATCACATTTTTTGAGTACTGAGCTTTATAGTGGGTCTTGAAGCCAAGTTGACTAGTCTTTCAACTTTGTTCTTCTCTTTCAATACTGAGTTGGCTATTCTGGGCCTTGTGCCCCTTCATGTAAACTTTGGAATCACTTTGTCAATATCCATAAAATAACTTGCTGATATTTTGATAGGGATTTACTGAATCTACTGATCAAATTGGGAAGAACTGGCATCTTGACAATACTGAGTCTTCCTATCCAGGAACATAAAATATCTCTCCACTTATTTAGTTCTTCTTTGATTTCTTTCATCAGAGTTTTGTAGTTTTTTTCATATAGATCTTCCACATATTTTGTTACACTGATACCTAACTATTTCATTGGGGGAGTAGTAATGCAAATGGTATTGTGTTTTTAATTTAGAACTGTACTTGTTCATTGTTGGTATATGGGAAAGAAATTGACTTTTGTATATTAACCTTGTATCATGCAATCTTGCAATATAATTGCTTATTAGCTCTGAGAATGTTTTTGTTGATTCCTTCAATTCTTTGAATTTTCTACATAAATTTTATCTTTAAACAAAAAGTTTTATGTCTCCCTTCCCAATATGTATATCCTTTGCTTAATTTCCTTTTCTTGCACTAGCAAGGTCTACCAATATGATATTGAAAAGAAGTCTTAAGAGAGGTTATCTTCGCCTTGCCCCTGATCTTAGTGACAAAACCTCAAGTTTCTCACCACTAAGTATCACGCCATCTGTAGGTTTTTATAGCTTATTTTTTATCAAGTTGAGAAAATTCCCCTTTATTCCTAGTTTACTGAGATTTAATGGGTGTTGGATTTTGTCAAATACTTTTTCTTCATCTGTTCCTGATCATGTGATTTTTCTTTTTTAATCAGTTGAGTTGATGGATTATACTTGATTTTTCAAATACTGAACTAGCTTTACATATCTAAGATAAATCCCACTTGGTCACAGTGTATAATTCTTTTTATAATTTGTATTCAATTTGATATTTTATTGAGAATTTTTGTTTCTGTATTCATTAAAGACATTGGCCTTTAGTCTTCTTTTCTTATAACATCTTTGTCTGGTTTTGGTATTAAGGTACTTGCTGGCCTCATAGTATGAGTAAGAAAGTACTCCCTCTGCTTTTATCCTCTGAAAGAGATTGTAGAGAATTGGTATATTTTCTTCCTTATACGTGTGGTAGAATTCAGCAGCGAATTCATCAGGGCCTGAATCTTTCCTTTTTGGGATGTTATTAAATATTAATTAAATTTATTTAATAGATACAGGCCTATTCAATCATCTATTCCTTCTTGCATAAGGTTTGGCAGATAGTGTCTTTTAAGAAATTTCATCTAGACTTCCAGCCAAGATGGAGGCATAGGTAGATCCACTGTGCCTCCTCGCACAACCAAAAGAAGAACAACAACAATTTAAAAACAAAAAACAACCAGAACTGACAGAAAATCAAACTGTATGGAAGTCTGACAACCAAGGAGTTAAAGAAGACATTCTCATCCAGACCGGCAGGAGGGGCAGAGACTGGCACGCAGAGAGGACTAGCAGCAAAGCAGCAGTGGAGGACCAGGGCAGGCAAGGCAGTGGCTGGTGGACCCAGCGCTGGAGTGTGGAGTGGGGAGTGCATGACTGCAGCTGGCCAGCAAGGCTTTGGCAGCAACTGGTGGAGTGGGCAGTCCCATATTCTCATGCAGATAAACCAGGAGGAACAATTGGGGAGTGAGACAGACCACACAACCCAGAGCCCCAGTGCAGGGAAATAAAGCCTCAGACCACCAATTAAAAACACCTGTGGGGGTTGAGGCAGCAGTATAAGAAACTCCCAGCCTCACAGGACAGTTTGCTGGAGAGACCCACAGGGTCCTAGAACAAACACAAGCCAACCTGCCCAAGAATCAGCACCAGAAGGGCCCAATTTGCTTGTGGGTAGTGGAGGAAGTGACTGAAATCTGGCAGAGAGCAGAGTAAGTGCCATTGTTCCCTCTCAGACTCCTTCCCTACATACAGCGTCACAACCCAGTGATGTGGGTTACCCCACCCTGGTGAACACCTAAGGCTCCACCCCTCAATATGTAACAGGTACATCACGACAAAAAGAAAATGGCCTAAACAAAAGAACAGATCAAAGCTCCAGAAATAATACAACTAAGCAATGAAGAGATCGCCAACCTATCAGATGCACAGTTCAAAGCACTGGTGATCAGGATATTCACAGAATTGGTTGAATTGGGTCACAAATTAGATGGAAAAATGAAAGCTAAACTAAGTGAAATAAGGGAAAATGCACAGGGAACCAATAGTGATGGAAAGAAAACTAGGACTCAAATCAATGGAGTGGACCAGAAGGAGGAAAGAAACATCCAATCAGAAAAGAATGAAGAACAAGGATTCAAAAAAATGAGAAGCTTAGGAACCTCCAGGACATCTTTAAACATTCCAACATCCGAATTATGGGGGTACCAGAAGGAGAAGAGGAAGAACAACAAGTGGAAAACTTATTTGAACAAATAATAAAGGAAAACTTCCCCAATCTGGCAAAGGAAATAGACTTCCAGGAAGGCCAGGAAGCTCAGAGAGTCCCAAAGAAGTTGGACCCAAGGAGGAACATACCAAGGCACATCATAATTACATTACCCAAGATAAAAATGGAGAGAATTCTAGAAGCAGCAATAAATAAGGGGACAGTCACCTACAAGGGAGTTCTCATCAGACTGTCAGCTGATTTCTCAAAAGAGACCTTACAGGCAAGAAGGGGCTGGACAGAAGTATTCCAAGTCATGAAGGCAAGGACCTACATCCAAGATTGCTCTATCCAGCAAAGCTTTCATTTAGAATGGAAGGGCAGATCAAGTGCTTCTCAGATAAGGTCAAGTTAAAGGAGTTCATCATCACCAAGCCCTTATTATATGAAACGTTAAAGGCACTTACCTAAGAAGAAGAAGATGAAAAGTACGAACAGTAAAATGACAGCAAACTCACAATCATTAACAACCACGCCTAAAACAAAAACAAAAGCAAATTAAGCAAACAACTAGAACAGGAACAGAAGCACAGAAATGGAAATCACATGGAGGGTTATCAACAGGGGAGTGGGAGGAGGAGAGAGGGGGAAAAGGCACAGAGAATAAGTAGCAGAGATGGTAGGTAGAAAATAGACAGGGGGAGGGTAAGAACAGTATAGGAAATGTAGAAGCCAAAGAACTTATATGTACAACCCATGGACATGAGCTAAAGTGGGGGAATGTGGGTGGGAGGGGGTGTGCAGGATGGAGGGGAGTGAAGGGGGAAAATGGGACAACCATAATAGCATAATCAACAAAATACATTTTTTTAAAAACCTGTCTCATAATAAATGCAAATATTTTCCCCAACCTGTTGTGTACCATTTTTAATGTTATACTAGATATTTTGTATTACCTAAAAGTTTTATATTTTAGAGTGGCAAATCTACCAATCTTTTTTATGGGTGATTTTTTCTCTTCAAAATTAAGAAAAACATCATTTGTATAAGTTCTTCCAGTAAAAACTTTAACTTTTTAGATTATATGGAGTTGATTTTGCCTGGGTCACTAGATATGGAAAGATGCCCCCATGACCACCCCAGGTACTCTGGAAATATACCCTTAAATACAGGACTAAAGTCAGGCAGTATCACGCCTTAAAGGGGGAATAAAGTTCTGTGGCATCCCACAGAGTAGCCACCAGCCACATATAGATGCTGAGGTCTTGGAAGGTGGCTAGATCAAACTGAGATGTGCTTTAAAAAAGAAAAGTAAAAGATACATCAAATTTTGAGGAACAGATATGAAGAGAAAAATATAAAATGTCCCATTAATAATTTTTGTATTAGTTACATATATTGGGTTAAACAAAATAGATATTAAAATAATTTCATCAGACTTATTTTTACTTTATTAATGTGTCTTAGAAAATTTAGAAGTTGCAAATGTGGCTTGTATTGTGTTTCTATTGAACATTGCTTCTCTAACAGATATGCCCTCTGACAGAGCTCTTGAGAAGAAGCAGAGCTGGGCCTGAAGGATAATGGCAATTATTACAGCTCTCTTAAAGGAGAAAATACTTGCTTTACAGTTTAATTAGTCTGAAAGGAGAAAAGGTTTCATTGTCCACTCCTGGCATGTTCCGTGTCAAGACTATACTTTTGCTCATCTTTGAGCAAGATCCCAAAATTGATTCATTGTTAAAAACTCTTTGGGGTCCCAGAAAAAGGACAAGAATACAACATTAGAGTCAGCCCAACTCTTAGAATCATAAATTTCTAGTCATGATCCTTGGGTAGATTCTCAGAACATAAAAAGGCCTAAAATCTGCCTTCCTGCTCTTCCCATCTAAATTCCTCCCATTCTTCAAGGTCATTATGTAGCTCCCTCTAATTGCTCCACTCCTCACTGATTGTTCCACATCACCAAGTTCCTACACACTTGGTATGTAACACAATTTAGCAATTGTGCTTTTTGCTAATTATTTCAGGTGATGCCAGAATCCAAATATGTCTGTCATAACTCTAGGACTAGTTTTTTCTGTAATAGATATTTCAACGTATGTCACTAATAGTATCCATTCCATTTTTGGCCTAAATTACCTAAAAATTTAAATTAAAATAAGAGTAATAATTTCACATTCCACCAGTAATTCTTCCAAAGTATTTTCACTCTAATGATCTCATGTAAGTCCAAAAACGATTTGTGTTGAACTTGCCAATTTCGTGCCTCTCTGTTCCACAAGGTATAATAATCTAGGAACATGGTAAGGCATTCCAGTCACTGTTCCTTTACAATGTACACACCACAAGGAGTCTTGGTTCAATCACAGAGCTGTTTAGAATGAAGCTTTCCTTTTGCAGCTGACATTATATGATTGCATTTATGCCATTACTAACTTTGCACCAGTTTGCATGGGAAACCTGCATTTGTATGATAGTAAAATGATTAAATAACTAAGTGGGCCTTGTAGTAAATGAGTTATTTCTTTGCTACCATTATGTCTAATTCACCATACATTATTCAGTCTGCTTTTTTGAATCATAAACAGCCAAGATCATTTTTTACCTCATCATCCTATTATTCATAATAACAGAATATTTCTAACTGTGAATATTACTCTTCCCAAAGATCCCTGGTGAATACTCCTCTAGACATAAGTGAAATCTAACCATATCTTTTTTCACAGCAGAAAAAAGACGCTAAAGGATATATGTCCACATGATCCTCCTAACAACTCCCATGTTTCGGGTTTCTTCCAGACTATAAATGGGCTCTTTGGGATGATCTTACTGAGATGGTGACTGACTACCTCACTACCTCTTATTATATGAGATTTACATACAATGTTCTCAGAAGAAAGCAAATCTAGATCTCACATAAAATTTTCTAGGAATGTCAGTGGATCTAATCAGACACCATTTGATTCCACAGCTCTAATGACTTCATGTGTTTTCCAGTGTACAAAAGATTTTCTAACACATTATCCCATTTAATCCACTACAACCTGAAAGGTATTATTATGCACATTTTTCAGGTGGGGAAAATTAATCTCAGTGACAATCAGTGATTTGCCTAATGTCACAGATGCAGTTAACAACAGAGCCAGACCCATGCCTAGGTCTTCTGAATTCAGATGCCTGGGGAAGAGAAGTTCAAGGAACAACTCAAGAGAACAAAATTCTAACCTAAGCTTGACAAGTGGTAATTTTGCACCTTTAGGTAAGTTACCTCACCAAAATGAGCTGAACTAGATAATCACTCAACTCTATGCTACCTTAATATTCTAAAGGTTCTATAAATCTAAATGTAATTCCTGCTTTATATCTGTGCACTCTGATCCTTGTACTGGACACTTAACACTCTTTACAAAGTTGGGTATTTTTGCTCTGACTGGTATGGCTCAGTGGATTGAGCATCGTCACTTGTTCAATTCCTGGTCAGGGAACATTGCTGGGGGTGTGCGAGAGGCAACTAATCAATGTTTCCCTTGCACAGCAATGTTTCTCTCCCTTTTTCTCCCTCCCTTCCCTTCTCTCTAAAAATAAGTAAATAATTTTTTTTTAAAGCTGAGTAGTTTCTTTGAGTTTCTGCTCTATTTTCTCCTATGTCCAACAGGATCCCAGTAACTCCATTTGCCCCAACCTAAACCAACAAGTTCCATCCAGGTCAAAAAATCCATTTTACCTCAGAGTTTCTGAGCGTGCATGTGAGAGAATAGAGGAGGGAGAGCCTTTCCTCTGCTTGGGAATCCCCAGAACCCTGTGATTAAAGGGTAAAGCCAAGTTCATTTTACCTTATTTCATAAATTGGATTTGAAATAGATTGAAAGTTGTTCAATAATAATCTTTATTATTATCAACTTAATAAATAGAAGAGATTTCAGGAACTGTTTGCAGGGTGGAAAGCTCGTACATTTTTCTTTGGAAAATAAGCTGAGGAACATCACAATCATGCATCAAATATATAGGATGAGTATCTGAGTTCATCCACTTGTGCTGAAAAGTGAATGTTCAGGTGATGATAGATGTCTGTCCTCAGTTGATTTGAACATGATAAACTTATAAACTTGAAAATGTCATTTTCTTCAGTTGTCTCCACAAAACTCTAACCAATAATTCATGGAACTCCTTGCTCCAGAAGAGAGACACGATTATCACCTTAGATACAAACCCATGAAAAATTGAGGTGGTAGTTAAAAACCAATGCTCTCCCGCTCTCTCCTTTCTCTCTCTTTCCAAGCTGAAGAGAAGTTTTAGAAGCAAGTCTTAAATGAAGTATAAAAAAGAAACAAATTGCTTTGTATTACTTAATCTACTATATCTGTTTGTTTTGTTGACTTTTCTCCTGTAGAATTGGAGAAGCAAGCAGAAACCCAAGTGTGCTCACGATTCTGATTTGAGTTTAGATAACATTCCAGACACCAGAATTAGCAGGAAAAAAAATATTTTAAACTGTATCCATAAAAATGAATATAACCCAAAACTTCAGGGGAAACATTTTTTGAATAATTATTTGGTATGGTCGGTCTTATGCCTCTAAGCAAAACATAATTCAATCTTCCTAAAAGAGATAAATATGTCTCATGTGCCTAGGGATAGAACATTGATCTTACTATTGCTTATTAATGTAATGTCTAGAGAGGCAATATGCTTTAAAAAAAAAAATAAAAACACCTTACAAGACTTGCATTTGTTAAGACACAGAATCCAGGCCTGGCTACAGTTTTTACTAGCTGGCTGTATCATCTTAGGAAAGTCACTTAATCTCTCTGAGCCTCATTTTCTTCACCTTCATTACAGAATTTTCATCACTAATTTTTACTGTAATCTTCACTACATTAAAAGAAAGGCTTTTAAAAGCCCCAATTAATTAATAGAGCTAGGCATTGAACATCAATGGCTGGTAACATCACACACACACAAAAAGAAATATCCATATTATGAATTATCAAGAAAAAATAAACCTGATTCTTATAAAGCCTCAAGATCTAACTACCAATTCACAGGAAACACAGGGGACAGAGGACCACACTAAACCACACCACAGGGATGCAATCAGCAAAATGCAGACTATGGGAAACTCCATAAAGATAGACAGTATCTTTGACAATAATAGCAGGGGAAAAATAGCAAGGAGAAAAAACAAAAAGACAAGAAAAGAGGAAGAAAATGCAGATCAAAAGGGATTTAAGAGATATATCAACATTAGGCTGAATCTGATTTGGATTCTGACTCAAACAAGCAACCATGGGAAAAAAGGTGTGGGGTATCCAACTTTTCACCCAGGGACATAGAGAGCTGGAAAGGGCATTGCTCTCACCTTACAACACCAAAAACCAAAACAACAACTGAAGCCGGACAACTGAAAATTCATGACTTTTTAAAATCCATTGGATAACTGAGGGCTAAGGGCAACAAACTGGTCCAAAATACAAGGAGAGGCAGATACATATTCACTGATCTGGGGTAGATGCCCCTTGGTGGGGATACCTATGAGAAGAGTTCAGTTAGAACACGGTATCAGCAAATCAAATCAAACATTATTAAAAAGATAATACCTCACAACCAAGTGATATTTGTACCAGGAATGCTGATTTGAAAATCAATTGATATAACTCACAATGTTAACAAAAAAAGAAAAACACCATCATACAGTTGGCCCTTGAACAACATGAGTTTGAACTGTATGGGTCCACTTATAGGTGTATTTTTTTCAATAAATACTATAAATGTACTTCTTCTTTCTTATAACTTTCTTAATAACATTTTCTCTACTTTATTATAAGAATATAGTATACAATACATTTAATGTATAAAATATATGTTAATCAATTGTTTATGTTATCAGTAAGGCTTCTATCAACAGTAGGCTATTAATAGTTAAGTTTAGGGGAGTCAAAAGTTATACATGGAGTTTTTGACTGCATAGGGGATCAGCACTCCTAACCTCCATGTTGTTCAAAGGTCAACTGTACTTAATGGTAAAAGACTGAATGCTTTCCCATTAAGATCAGTCTAGGGGTATCCTCTCTTACCACTCCTATTCAACATCATACTAGATGCACCATCCTGGGTAAATTCCAGCTAATGCAATAAAACAAGAAAAGGGCATTCTACAAAAAAACTGGCCTTTAGACTTTTAAAATGTGAAGATCATGAAAGACAGAGACAGATTGAATTACTACTCCAGATTTGAGATAGATTATATATGAGATGCAAATGCAACATGTGGTCTTGGGTTAGATTTTGGATCAGAAAAAAAAATGTGGAGGAGGAAGATGGCGGCGTGGTAGGAGGGAGCAGATTCTACTTCCCCCTACACATGGGAGAAAATCCTAGCCAATGTACGGAGGAACAGAGCAAACAGCCAACATTATCACAATATATATGAAAATAGGAGATCACAAATTGTAGCAGACATTGAAAAACCCGATGGTAAGGAGACTACATAAGGATGATAAGGGCCCAGGGATCAGCACGGGGACCAGAGAGGTTGCAGCTCCAGGCCCAGCGCTCCAGGGTCTGCCTCCGGACTCCTGGGAGAGAGCTGGGTCAACCACTCCCTCCCTGGCCAAACAAGAACTGAGCAGCACCAGGGGAGGCCAGTTTACTGGAGGGCACAGAGAGGGGAGTGAAAACGAAGAGGCACCCACACAGGGGCTGTGAGCACCCACACATAGCCCTGGTGAAAGTGTGCATCCCACCCAGTGAGGCCAAGGACACCCGGCTGTGCGACCAAACACACCTGGCTGTGTGACCAAAGGCGCCCACCTGTGCGCCTGCACCCCCAACCCGGAGAGAGTATGGTTTGGTGAAAGTCTCAGAAACCACAGTGGTGAAAAAGGAAAAGGCGCAGGCGCTCCCTGGGACCTATGATGCCCAGGCAGTGAATTTGGGTGAAGTGGGCGCCCCTCGGGATCCAGAGAGTACACACCTGTGAACCCGGAAAAGGCGCGGGTGCTCCAAGGGACATCAGAACACATGGTGGTGAACTCCTGAGGATGTGCATAGGAGCACCTAGACCCCACACACAGGACCCTTCAGAGAGGCACCAGACGGGCTCTGGGGTGAACGCGCGTCTACCCTAGGAACAGTACACCAGAGGCTGACTGAGTTCTGAACGTGAACAGAGAAAAACTGTCTCCAGTCACCCCTCAGTCTGCTGAAGCCAGCTAGAAAAACAGGTTTGGCCAGTCTGAAACCAACAATAGGTGTTTTTTTTTTATGCTTCTCTTTCTGTCATCCTAGTGTTGACCCTTCTCCCTTGCTTTCCAAATTTATCTCTTCTTCTTCCTTCCATCTTCTGCTTTGTTCCTTCCTTTTTTTTAACCTGCAAGTAATTGCATAATTGTATTATCCTTATTTCATTATTCTTACACCTTTTATTTTAATAGTATTTTGGTATTCCTCTTCTTTCTGTATAGTCTTCTTTGCTTGGTGGGTTATATCGTATCATTTGATAGGTTTCTCCTGTTATTCATTAATAGTATATTGCTAATTTACTGTCCTTCATTTGTGTTCCATTAATACAATACTCTCTATTCTTGGGTACAAGGCTCAATACTCTCTATTCTTGTTATCTAGATTTCATAGATTCGGTCATATGATTGTTGCTCTAATATTACTGTAAATGATAGCTATTCCATACAATTGTAAATACTTCATGACACCCACCCAAGATCTTAGCCCACTTCACAGTTTCCTGAACTCTACTACTGTAGTGGTTAACTCTATTCTCTCACACACTACACCTATTTACTACTC
>CM052550.1:23514089-23531897 GCA_028533065.1 Trachops cirrhosus | reverse complement strand
ACAAATATAAAGGACATATGGACAAAAACTAGGGGGGTTGGAAATGGGAGGGAGTAGGGGAGGGATGGGTGGGTTGGCTGGAATGGGAGTAAAGAATAGAAACTGTTCTTGAATAATGATTAAAAATAAATTAAAATAAATACATAAATAAATGTAATGGCTGCAAATATAGATATTAAATAATATTCAGGTTTTTTAAAAAAAAAGAAAAAATATTCTCTTTGCTGTAAAGGATATTAATGGGGCAACTGGGAACATCTAAATAGGCTTTTAGATTGGCTAACAGTGTTGTGTCATTTTAGTTTCCTTATTTTAATCATTGTACTGGCTGTATTTTTTAGAAAACACAAGATGAAGTATTTGGGAGAAAGGAGGCATCAAATCTGCCATTTATTCTCAAACAAGTCAAAAATAAAATTATATTTACATATATAAACATATATAGTATATATAGAGAGTGAAATTATATTGTATATTAGAGAGAATATATATTATATTCACATGATATATTTATTTAGGGAGAGAAAATGATCAAGGATATGTGTTAAAATGTTAACATTTGCCCTCACAGTTGGTTGGAGCACCGTCCCATACACCAAAATGTTGCAGGTTCGATTTCCAGGTAGGGCACCTACCTAGGTTGCAGGTTTGATCCCTGGTTAGGGTGTGTACAGGAGGCAACTGATCGATGTTTCTCTCTCTCTCTCTCTCTCCCTTCTTCTCTTTCTCAAATCAAAAAACATATTCAGGTGAGGATTTTTTAAATTCATATTTAGGGTACCTACATAAAGGATACACAGAATTTTTGTACTAGTTTTATAACATTTCTAAAAGTCTGAAGTGATGCCAAAATAAAAGTTTTAAAAATTAACAAAAGAGAGGAATAATATCTTGAGTCTGTAGCCTTTCCTAATTCCACCTGGCCTCTCTCCCAGGAGTAAACCAACTCTATGTCTGTCATTCATCAGACCATCTCAGCCACTGTTTTGTTTCCTGTGGCTGCTGTAACACATAACCACAAACTTACTGTCTTAAAACCAAACACATGTATTATCGTATAGATCTGCAGATAGGAGTCCAAAATGGCTCTTCCTGGGCTGCAGTTAAGGTGTCAGCAGATCTGGAACCTTACTTTCTGGAGGCCCTAGAAGGAAATCTGTTTCCTGCCTTTTCTAACTTCTGGAGGCTACCTACATTCCTTGGTTCATCATCCCCATGTCCATCTTCACAACCAGCCACACAGCATCTTCACATCTCTTTCTAATTTCTTCCACCTTCCTCTTAAAGGACCCTTGTGATTTAAAATTAGGCCCTCCAGAATAATTTCCCTATCTTAAAGTCAGCTGATTAAAAACCTTAATTTCATGTGCAACCTAAATTATTTCCCTGCCATGTAGTGTAATATACAGGAGTGAGCTAAGGTAGGTTTACAGTTGTGAGTACACAAAAGCTTATTCTTATTATTTATTATTGTATTATTTATTTGTATTATTTGTCTTATTATTATTGGTATTATTTTATATACTTGTGATTTACATTTATATAACCTACTTTTGCCCACCCATGTATTCACAGATTGCAAGAATTAGGAGGTGGACATCTTTTTCTTAATTGTGTTTTATTGATTATGCTATTAGAGTTGTCCTGATTTTTCCTACTTTGCCCCCACTCCACCCAGCATGCTTCACTCCCTCAAGCAATCCCCCCACCATTGCTCATGTCCATGGGTCATGCATATTAAGTTCCTGGGCTACTCCATTTCCCATATTGTACTTTAAATCCCAATGGCTATTCTGTAACTACCCATCTGTACTTCTTAAACCCTTCACCTCCCCCAGCGTTACTTGCACACACACCTCCCATCTGGCAACCGTCAAAATAATCTCCATGTCCATGATTCTGTCTCTGTTCTTGTTTGCTTAGTTTGTTTGGATTCAATTATTGATAGATATGTATTTTTGCCATTTTATTGTTCATAGTTTTGATCTCTTTTTTCTTAAATAAGTCCCTTTAACATTTCATATAATAATGGATTGGTGATGATGAGTCCCTTTAACTTGACCTTATCTGAGAAGCACTTTATCTGCCCTTCCATTCTAAATGAAAGCTTCTCTTGCTGCTTTTAAGATTCTCTCTTTAACCTTTGGCATTTTAATTATGATCTGTCTGGGAGTGGGCCTCTTTGTACCCATCTTGTTTGGGAATCTCTGTGCTTCCTAAACTTGCATATTTCCTTCATCAAACTAGAGAAGTTTTCTTTCATTATTTTTCAAATAGATTTCCAGTTTCTTGCTCTTTCTCTTCTTCTGGCAGCCCTATGATGTGAATGTTAGACCTCTTGAAGTTGTCCCAGTGGCTAATTATACTATCCTCTTTCTTTAGGATATTTTTCCTTCTTGTGGCTCTGAATGGTTGTTGGTTGTGTTGGGTTAGTGGGGGGTTTTTTGTTTTCTTTTGTTTTGTTTTTTGCTTCTTTATGTTTCAAATCATTGATTTGATTCTCACCTTCATCCACTCTACTGTTGTTTCCCTATAAGTTGTTCTTTATTTCAATCAGTGTATCCTTTGTTTCTGACTGCATATTTGTTATGCTGCTGAGGTTCTCACAAAGTCCCTTGACCATCCTTACAACCAGTGTTTTGAACTCCTCATCTGATAGATTGCTTATCTCCATTTTGCTCTTTTTCTGGCATTTTGATCGATTCTTTCATTTGGGCCATGTTTCTTTGTCTCCTCATTTTGGCACCCTGACTGTGTTTGTGTTATGTATTAGGTAGAGCTGCTTTGACTCTGTGCCTTGACAGTGTGGCCTAACGTAGTAGGTGTACTATAGGGTCCAGTGGCACAACCTCCCCTATTACCCAAGATGGATACTGGAGGCATGACCTCTATGTAGGTCTAGTACCCCGTCCTCTTGCAGTTGAGCCTATGTTGCTGTTGGAAGATCAATGGGAAGGATTTACTCAGGCCAGTCAGCTGCAAGGATTGGCTGTGATCACTTACCACCAACCTCCTCCCTCTGTGGTAGATCAGCTGTGCAGGGACAGGGTGGTGGTGCTCTAATGTGGTCTGTAGCTGTCCGCTGGGTGTGCTGGCCCTGGGGTTTCCAGGGTGGTACAAGCCAAGGTAGCCCCTACCTGTTTTTTGCCTGGGGCCACCCTGCCTGAGCTATAAAGCAATCTGAGATGGCTGCTACTTGTGCTGGGCTTGGAGGTTCCCAGGCAAAGCCAAACTGTGAATCTAGGCTGGCTGCTGCTAGTGCTGGGCCTGGGGCTCACTGAGGCCAGCTGTTGCTTTTTTGAAAGGATTTAGGAAATTGTGCAGTATGAGTCAAGACCAGTCATTCATATGGAAAAGCAACTTGGGTGGATCAGTAAATTAGGTGGTGTGGAGCCTCTGGGGATCTCCAAGGTGGGTCAAACAATGTTAGCCAAGTTGATGGAGTCTCAGATATGGCACAGCTTGCCATCTCTTTGGCTCTATGCGGGGAGGGGCTCTGAAAACAAACAACGGCCTCCTCTTACCCTGATGCCAGACACTTTGGTCTCTCCCAGCATGCCACTGGTGTCCCTCAAGCTTACACCCTGGTGCTGGAGCTCAGAGGGAGTGAGTCTGAGTAGATGAGAACCCATGTGTGGGTTCTTTAACAGTAACTGCTTGGGGCTCAAGCCATTTCTTCCACCAACCTAATTGCCACTGGTTTTTGCAGCTGGAAGTTGTAGTTAGAAGGTGACTTATCTTCCTGGCACTGGTACCCTTGGGTGAAGGGCCTGGTGTGGGGCTGGGACTCCTCACTGCTGAGAAAATCTCTCCTGAATTTTTATTCACCACATGTGGCAGAGGGACCAGCCTACGCATGAGTGCCCCTCCTACCAGTCTGGATGGATGTGGTTTCTTTTATTCCATACTTGTCAGGCTTCCATTCAACTCAATTTCTGATGGTTCTGAGTGATGGCTGTTCTATATTTTAGTTGTAATTTTGATGTGGTTGTGTGAAGAGGTAAGTCATGTCTGCCTATGCCACCACCATCTTGACCAGAAGTCTTAGGATGTGAACATCTTTGAGGAGCCATTCACTATTCTGCCTATCACAGCTACCCTGTGTCAGAAATGGCTGAAAACTGTGTCTGATCCCTGTCTTCTGGCTAATCAAAATCCTAAATGGTAGTTCCTCCAGTGTGTCCCTAGCTAGTTGGAACTGTTTTGGTGATTGCTCCAGATGTAACTTCCTGGACACTCCCCTCCAAAAAAATAAAAAAAACTTACCGATTTTATTTATTTCTGATTTCTTGTTCACTTGTTTATTGTACAGCCTTTCTTTCTTAGACTGTTATTAGCATTGTCTGACTGAGCCTGTAATTTGTAACCTGATGCAGACAAGTAAAATAAATGTTGCTGATAAGAAAACACTTCCTAATGTCTAACTTAAATTGCCTTTGTTGAAATATAGTAATATTTCTTCGTGTTTTCACTTTGGAGGTAACAGAATACAGCTAGTCAATATCCACCTTAAACAAACCTTTTAGATTTAGAGTTTGTCTTTCTAATACCAAAAGGAAAAGAAGAAAAAAAATCATGTCAGGCAACCAGCCAATCCAGGAAAAAGGTCAGTCAAGTTGGTTAGTAAAGTGATGAAGTGATACAGTCAAGCCCTAAGATAAAGAACCACCCACAAATGTGACCTATGTGGTACCTCCAGCCTTTCCCTTTAGCCAACATACCCTTACCCTTATCTAGTTCTTGCCTGTTTCTTAAAGTTCTTATAATTTAGGTTACCCTCCCTTAGTTCTGAATCCTTCCTGAATCTCCTATGTAAGTTCAACTTAGACTTGGAACTTCTTCCTTCTCTAACTGGCAAAATTTTGTTCATCTTTCAAGTCTTTTCCCACATGATTTTTATCTCCCCCGCAAAACAATTAGCCATTCTCCTCTTTGTGCTCCCCTGGATGTTGCTAGTGGGTTATATTTCTGATACCCTTAACCTGTGGAATTGAAGTTTTCTACATTACCATCACTTTTGGTCTCAAGTCTGGTTACTAGACTGTGAATCCTAAGAAGGCAGCTATAGTGTGTTATATTTTATTGTTTACAAGTGCGTTTTCCAGGATTTCTTCCTACCTCTCTAGCTACTCTTTCTACTTTCAGGTTAATTTTCCTTGATTTAGAAGAATTCCAACTCAGTGTTGGAATCCCTCAACACTTGGTCTCTGGTTCTCTTCTTTCCTCAGTGTATACTCCTTTCCCTAGCTGACTTCATCATTTCCTTCTGTTCTAATGGCTACCTTTATGCAAATTACTACTTATGATTTCCAGAAGTCTCCTCTGAGATTAAGCCTACCCCATGCATCCATCATCTCTTGAATGTGCTAAAGGCATCTCAAACATATTCAAAACAAAACTCAAGAACTTTCTTCCTGGTAATGAGAACTTTTGGTGACCCTCCCAGTACCCATTTCTCCCTTCGTAAAACAGTAGTATCCTACTTTCCTTTAAGGCCTTCACCCCTCACAGTCTTGGCTAATCTGGTCTCTGTGAGGCCGACCCCATGCTCATTCACCACTTTAGGAGTATGAAGTAATTAACCTAAAGCAATCTGCATGTCCCATTCCCCTGGGAAAGGTGTCTCTTAGACTGTGGGCATGTAACGCAATCATAACAAATAAGCAACAGTGATGCTTTAGCTGAGGCTCCTGGAGAGAAAAGCCTCATTCCTATACTTGGTGTTTACTTGGTGTACGTGGTCATCTTGCTTCCCTAAGTGGCCAAAGGTACCCAAGAGAATCAGAGCCAAGAAACTGATCCTTGTCATGCTGTTTAGGCCCTAAATAAGTCATGTCTAAAGCCAGCTTACTTTTTTTTAATTTATATTGGTCAACAAATTCTCTTCTTGTATAAGTCTATTTATATTAGGTTTTCTGTCACTTGGATCATAAAGAATTTTAACTGATACTCCCTCCCCTACACCTGATCTTCCAGAGTCCCCCAAATCAGTGAACTGTATCATCAGCTATCCAGCTAAGAAAGTCAGATATGTAGAAGTCATTTCAAATACCTCCTCCTCCTTTACCAGTCATATCCAATCTGTCACCAAGTCCTGTCAATTAGAGGTCCTAAGTGTTTCTCAAATCTGTCTATTTCTCTCTCTTTATTGTTCCCATTCTATTCCAATTATGTTTGCCTAGACTACTATAGCCAACTAACTGCTCTACTATCACCTATCCTTTGTCTTCCTCTAGTCTGTTCTCCATACTGCAGCCAAAATGATCTCTCTGAAGAGCTACAATGCTAATTTCACCATCCTATCTAAAAGAGGCTATTATTCATTGCTTTTACAAGACAAAATTCCAAACTTTTTAACATGGCACCTCTACCTGACTTCCACAAAAAACAGCAGGACACAAAGTCATATCTGTACACAGTCTCGTTTGGAAAATGCTCCCAGAGAGCAATAGTCATGGATTAGGGAAAGTGAGTGAAACAGGGAAGGAGGAAAAGAATGAGCAATTTGACCACCACTGTGAGCAATTGTGATCAACCCCATGGGAAACTTCTGAGGGATTGTGGAGAATACATCTCAAAATTCTCCCCCAGAGACAAAGGGGAGAGGCATTCACCCAGTGACTTTCATCTGCCAATGGCTGAGAGTTGCCCTGTGGATGGTAGCTCCCTGGCACTTCTGTGTCGCTCATACGTGACTGTCAGTGGTCTTCTGCAAGGGCCCAGGACTGGAGTCCAGAGAAGCCCAGGTGCAATTTGGATGAGGTCAGCACAGAAGCAGTGGGAGCTGGTATAGCACAGTCCACTATAGCCTTGGTTGGCATCAGACTGAGACTTTGAGGTGGTGCTATACAGGTGTATGACACCAAGCACGGTCTGGCCTTGGTCCTCTTCTCTCCAGGTTTCTTTCCAGCTTCCTCTTATCTTCTGACTTCAAACCACACTAGTCCTACAACTCCTGCACTCTGTAAGTTCCCACTCACCAAAGGGCCTTTGAACATGTTGTTTCCTCTGCCTGTAATGTTCTTTCCTTCCCTCTTTATCTAGTTCCCTCTACTTTTTTATCAAAACTTAACTCAAGCATCACTTTCTCTGGGAAGCCTTCCCTGACTATGTCAAAACCACCATAATGGGCACTCACAACTCTATGTTCTTCTCTTTTGAGGCTTATATGGAAGTTGCAATTGTCTACTTGAGTGATCATTTCAGATCATTTCAGAACTATGAGCAACATGAGGAGAACCACAGAAACCTGGCATCAGCACCATATCTGGCATGTGCTGGGTACTCAATAAATCATTATTGAAAGGCTAAACAAATGTATCTTTTTATTCCTATTAGTTTCTGGAACAAATAGATACTCAGATATTTGTAATATTATTAATCAATTAGTTGATGAAGTTAATATTTTAGGAAGCAGAAATGTTACTTTCCAGTGGAATTTATTTAACTTACACTGAATTGCTTTTTATTTCTTAAAAATGCTGTAGTGAGACTCTTCTCCAAGAAGCCCTAGGACAAACATTTTTTTTAATGTATAATACCTGTAAATAACAACTGGATTCCCCTAGAAAGAATAGTTAAGAAACAGAGAAACCATCAATGTAGATAAGAAAGCTTCATGGTGCATCAAGACAGGGATGCTATCTAAAACAAATGGATATACATTATTGACCACAGGAAGAATAAAATTCATTGGTATGTGAAAACAAATTCCCCAGAATCACTCTGAGCTCTCCCTTTTAGCCAGCTCCATCAATTATGATTATTAAGTGCCTGCTCAGCTGCTATACGATAGAAGAGACGAGGAGGTTTGGTAGCTAGGCAACAGCCTGGAAACTCAAAGGGTAGGAGTTGTGATTCTGGCTCCTCCATAAAAGTGATAAGTAGCCTTGGGTAAACTCCCCTGCCTTATTTTCTTCATCTGAAAAATAGCATCACCAGTCTGCTTTTCTGTATTGAAGGAAGAAAAACATAGCAAACAGTGCACTGCAATTGTAGAAAAGTGAGTTTGTGTGGCCTGGAGAATGAAGAACTCATCAGGAAACCAACCTTTCAACTGAAATCACCACTTAATACTAATGGTTTGAGCCTGAGTAGCTGTGCCTCAGTTTATCCATCTGGAATGAGTCACAGATAATGGTCAGGTCCTGATTTAAAATACAAGTTAAAATGTGTTACTTTACTTCTGTAGGGCCAAGGGGAAAACTTGGGTGGAGGAACCTGTCCCACAAAGTGCTCAGAATTTCTCAAGTACCCATAGACTGTACGTGCCTCAAAGGTAAAGGTCACATCTGTCTAATTCACCACATAAGCCCCAGCATCCGGCCCAGGGTCTGGAGCACAGTTGGTGCTTAATTGTGTTTATTGAATGAGTACATTACTTATTTAAATAATATCACCTCTTTAAATGGGACAAGATGATCTATAACCTTAAGTAAAGCATAACTAGTCTTGAAGAAAAATAAAGTTCATTCAACAACTTTGGAGGAAGTGGCCCTGATCTGTACTCTAGGGTGAAGATAAGTTCATGCCAGGTCATGAACAGACATGAAATGAGGTTGTACTTTGATTAATTCTCTTTCATTATTTTTACTATTATTTAAGATAGTCCCAAATAATATAGTTACAGCCTAACAGCATTCCTCCCTCCAAATATAACTGTCATTGCTGTAGAGTAAGTTTCAGAAATGTTTATATAGTATCAAAATTAAGTTTCAAAATGAGCTACAGTATCTGGGAAAAGGGGATAATAATATTTCACAGAAACTAATTGGAAACTTGTTTTGAAATAAAGTAGTTATTATTTCCATCATGGAGAGATGAAAGTACAGAGATTTCCTTTTATCTTACCCAGCCCAGAAACCTGCATTATTTATTCAAACTAAAATTAAAACCTGGCCAAATCCTACTGAGGCATATCAGTTAGAGATTATTCTTCTGGAAATGAACTTCTGTTCACAAATTTCATTATGCAGTTACAAAAGACTATTATTAAAATGTAACATAGAAGACTAAATTGTCTTTTTTTTCCTGGCCATCCATAAGGTTCACTTTCCTATGCAGTTTTTTTTTCTTTCCTTCTAGAATTAGCAGCATGTTTTCCCTCTGCCCAATGCCTCAGCATCCAGAGAATCTCACAACACCCATTCCACTCACCTAGAGACCCCCTCACTGCCACTTTTTATTGCTCTATCCCTTACACCCCAAGGAACAGATATCAAGGGACATTTTCTACCTGGTGACCTTGTCAAGGCCCATTTTTATTTTTTCTGCAAAGTGACTGCCTGTAAAAAGTGCCCAGAGTATGGTATTAACCCACTTGCAGGTTTCTGAATGCCTGAATCTGAAGCTCTTTCTTGCCCGTTCATCAGGCCTTGCCATCTACTCACACTGCCCTCAATGCTCTTCCTTGATTGCCTAACTGTCTCATATACTTCGGGTCTCAGTTTAGATGGAACTTCCTCTGGAGCAGCTACAGGGTTGGGTACAGCCTCTGTGTTGCCATAGTACCCTGTACCATGCAGCACTTGCAACTTTTTCTTTTCAGTTGATTCTACCTCCCACTAGACTGTAAGCCTCATGAGAGCAAGAATTAGATCATGTTGGCTCATCATTCTTTCACCAGTTCCCAGAACAGTGACATGCGTATAGCAATGATCAATAAATATTTCATTTTGGATTTAGATTCAACTCTGGTATCTGGCCCCTGGGGAAATCAATCTCCCATCCAATCCCAAAGAATACTTATTGTCTTCAGACTTTCCTGGCATTAATGCTGTGGTTCACCAGAATTCTCCATGGTTCTTTACTATCAGAACTCTAATTTTCCCTCTGTTCATTTCCTTCTACTCCTGGAAGGTCCTACATAGCACATCCAAGGTCTTCTCTTCTGGTCAGTCTGTTTGTATCATACTCATCAAACAGTATTCAAACATGGTCCTACTTCTTGGGTTCTTTGTATCCCTACCCCATCTCCTGTGCCTCCAGGCTGCCTTTTACTTTCTTTCCACTCTCCAGTCTACTCTTCAGCTCTCTCTAGCTTGGCAAAGATTAAGCCTGGTATGTACTTTTTAAAGAGGGGAGGGGGACCAAAAATGTATCTAGGCACTGCATGGATTGTTGCACCTGGAAATAACTTTAAGAAATTTACAATCTTAGTTTCTGTAGTTTCCACATGATCTTTGCTCTTGATCCTGCTGAAACTTTTCCTTTTTCCCAGGACAGGATACTCTTTGACCTACTATTCTTTTTTTTTTTTAAAGCTCACATCCTACCCCTGAAAGTCATTTTCCAATTACCTAATCTAGCTTTTCCCTATGTCTAGGTGCTAACAATAGCTCCTTTTTCATCATGGGTTCCTAGATTTATTTGTTTATTTAACTCTGATGTGAGGGAGAAATAAGGGCAGGTTTTCCCAGGAGGAAGTCAATCAGGTCATTTTTGCATGGGTGGCCTAAAGACTGTCTTGGTTATAAGCAAAGAAAAAAGCTAATAAATAATGCTTACCTTCACTCTTATTATTTGCATCATTTGAAATTTGAGGGGCCAATAAATAATATCCCTCTCTCTCCTTAAGAATCAAGACACAGGAGACAGAAAAATAGAGGTCAAAATATCAGCTGCATTATTTTTGATGAAACTGATTTGCGAATCTGACTTGAGTCTTGGGCACAAATGGACATGCTAATACTGCTTTTCAATTAGGCAGATGTACCCACCAATCACAGACATCACTACATTGCTGTAGGACCTTCCCCAAACAGTCAGTATCCGCTTCAGTAAGTTTCCCATGTGTCAGTGTCCTAGAGGAAGGAGAGCTCCAAGAAGGAAAGGTCTGAGTTAAGTAAATGCAGTTCTGTCTCCAATCAGAGAAAGCCATAAATGTGATTGTTGTTATGCCAAAGGAAACCCATCAGAAAAACATAAAGGCAGAGGGATGGAGAATCCCTCCATGCAGCAACCAATCAAATTCTATCACAGGTTCCACCAATGGTCCTAATATGGTATAAAGATATGATAGGCTCAGGCTTTCCTTGATAATTACAAGTTTACCTTTTCATACCATTGTGAAACAATATTTTAGGATCCCCTTGAGGTGTTACAGATTTGTTGGACCTCATCTAGAACCCAGAAAAGTTTTCCTTTAGCATTCAAACTAAGCTAGAAGGCTTGGAAAGAGGTATACTGGCTACCTGGGTTCTCTGATTAAAAAGTAAGTTCTTTTTGTATTTCAAACCAGACTCAAATGAAAGTTTTTATTAAAATGCATCCATTTACTTTGCTGTAGCTATAAGCACTCTAAATGTAATTTCATCTTTCTTTGTTGATTCATGATCTTTGAAAGCCTCATGTCATCATTTTTTAAATCAATTCTCACTATTTAAGACTAGGTACACAGAGATACATACAAGATACAAACAATTGTACTAAATGAGCCCTAACCAAGACAAATTGTAGCTGACCTGGAAGCTCTCTGATGAGGTTATACTTTCAAAATATATTTGAAAGATGAATAAATTTGAAATGATGGTGGTGGTGATGGTGGTGATAAGTACTTACTATATGCCAGACATTAATCCAAGCCCTTTATGTGTATTAAATCACTTACTCTCAAATTCCAGGAAGTAAGCATTATTATTTCCATTTTACAGATGAGGCAATTTGGGTTCAGAGAGGTTAACTAACCTGTCCGTGATGTCAGTGCTATAAAAAAAATGGAACAGCCAGGATCTGCCCTTGGACTGTGTGGTTCCAGGGCCCTGGCTCGTGACTGTATGTGAAAACAAAAGAGAATGTGCACAGATTATTGAACTGAAAGGACATGATAGGAGGGTTAATGCCGTAATGCACTGTAGTGAAATATGCTTAAGCCTTTCATCCACAAACTCAGAAAAACACACACAACAACCCTATCAGGTCCAATCAATGTGAAAAAGATGAACCTAAAAAGCATGTTCACTGCTTGGGGCAGATGATATTAACATTTGTTCTGACATTAACAAATAACAGAAAGAAAATAATATATCTCAACTTCTGTTGTATTTCTATCTTCTTTATCAAGGAGAATGATCTTTAAGCTCAGAAGGGTTGAATAAATATGGTTTAGAAGGAACTGAAGTATGAGATAAGTAAGGTGATAGCAGGAGACCATCTCACTGTTTTAAATGAATTCAAGTCTCCAGGCCTAAACAAATTACATCCCAGAGAATGGAGAGACTTTGCGGATATAATCTAAGAGTAACTGTCAGTAATCTTTAAGGGATCGTGGAGAATAGAAAAGGTACTGGGACAATAAAGCTGGAAAAATAGTATTCCAATTTTTCAACATGGGAAAAAATATTCCATGATCTATAAATCAACAAGCTTGATTTTGCAACATGGTAATATTCTAAAGTAATTAGATGGACAATTTGTGTGCCCTTAGAAAAGGAAGTGGTGATCACTAGGAACCAGGACAGATTCACTCTTTTTTTATAGGTTTAAGGACTGGTAAAAGTGGGGACACCACACACACAGTGAAGGCTACGAGGGCAACCTCGAGGCTCCTATTAACCCGTGGGTCACCAAGGTTGACTCAGACACTACGGCTGTCTGATAGACCCTTTTTGCTTTACACTCCATGGAGTTGCACATTTGCTCAGGGGGAAACACCAGCTAGAGCAAAACCTTGTTATGGACAAGGAAATACAAATCCTGTGCCTCCCCACAGCCTCCAAACAAATTCAGATCCATCTGTCATTTATATTAATTACAGTAAGCATATTTACAAAGTCTCTTATTCTTGGAACTTGATGGATAAGACAGTGTTTTTAAGGGAATAAATGCCTGGCTGACCATTCATCCCCAAAATGCTTCAATTTATAAATCAATATCCTTCCGACTATACCTTTCCCTTCAGAGTTACATAAGTCATCAGGACCATCCCCAGTGTCACCTCCTTAGAGAGATCTTCTCTAACCACCTGATATAAGACAGCATTTGCCCCCATCACACTCTGAGCACCTTGTTTTGTTTTTCTATGTGGTTCTTGTCACTATCCAACATCATATAATATCTGATATTATATATTCTAGCTTACCACGATCTGACATTGTATTATATACACCATGAGATGTACATGTGTATGTGTCTGTGGGTCTGTCTCTCTGTTTCTGTCTGTCTGTATGTCTCTTCTTGCAGACCCAACAAATTCTATGTGAATGTTACCCCTGCATTATGCAGTAGCCCTGCACATCTGAATGTCCACTGTGTAAGGGCAGAGACTCTGTTATCTGTTTCACCACTATGACCCTAATCACTAGAATAGTACTAAAACATAGTTGTGCTCAATAAATATTTATGGCTTAAAAATATTTATCTAATGTATGCCAACCTGGAGAACAGTCTCTAGAGGTTACATGGCTCTGTCCTTGGCCCCATCCAAAATATTAACTCTGACCCAGAAGAGGAGAAAGAAAATAAGAGAATTTATTCTGAATCCATGCCAATAAAACAATATTAATAAATTAGTTATTAATAAACAATGATCATTAACATTATTGTTTAACATTAATTGCCAATTATTAACATTAATTAATGTTAATTAACAGTAATTAACATTAACAATTATTTATTAATAAACAATATTTATTAATATTAATACCATCATCATCATCATCACCACCACCATCCTCTACTATGCAATAGGCACTTACATTATTGTGAATGTTCACAACAAACCTAAAAGGTACAAATTATTATTATCTTCATTTTTATTATAAGCAGACTGAGCTTGGGAAGTTTAAATAGCATGCCAACATCAGATGGCAGGTACATGAAGCTGGAATTAAAAACCAAGATCTGTCTCACTACAAACTGCATGCTTTTTTTAAAAGATTTTATTTATTTATATTTTTTTTAGATGGAAGGGAAGGGAAGAAGGAAGACAGGGAGAGAAACCTCAATGTGCAGGAGAAACATCCACTGGTTGCCTTTTGCACACTCCCAACTCGGGACCTGGCTTGCAACCCAGGCATGTGCCTTGAATGGAATCAAACCAGCAACCTTTTGGTTTGTGGGACTACGCCCAACCCACTGAGCCACACCAGTCAGGGCTGCATACTTTTGTTAAAGAATACTGTGATAACACTTGTGAAACATGGAAAACCTACTTAAACCTGCAGCTGACAGAAAAACCAATACATTAGATGAAAAAATCAAGATTTTATAAGAGTTTGACAGATTTGAATGGCAGGTCAGAATTCAAAACCGTATATATTAAGTATGAAAGTCAAGTACCATATGCCAATTTTAAGAATCAAATGCACAGGTACATGGCAGGGTTAGAGGGGAGAAAACAGTTGTATACTTAAATAGGCCAAGTGGCATCAATTGACCACAAGTGCAGTCTGAACCAACATTAAGATGCGGCTGTCGAATAAACTAAAATGATACTGAACTGTATTATCAGAGACTTGGAAAAGGAAAGGGGAATCCAGTTCTATTCCAGAGAAGCTAGATCAGGCAAATCACACCCAAAGCAGAGTGTCAAGGGCTCTACAGTGGTGAAAGTTGTGTTATGAACAAAATGATTAAAGGGCATGGTGAGGTTGGCCTAAGAGACTCGGGGGATAAAATAATCACCTGCAAGTCTGAAGGAGCATCACAACAAAACAAGAGGACATTCTGTGTTGCTTTTCATGAGTGTAAGTTTGGCTAAAGGCACAAAGCTTAATAATAATTAAGATGCCTTCTGAGCTATGAGCTCCCAATCAATCTATCAGGGGAAATATTCAAGCAGAGCTTGCTTGACAACCTGGCACCAACACTTTAGTATCTACCCAAAGAGGTGGGAAATTTTATTGATTTTGTGTTGTTGGGGTTTTTTTTCCAATTCATCTTCCTTCTACATAGAGTGACCTTATTTTCTGAACCCTAAACCAAACCTGTGGTCCTATTAAAGACTTTGTGTTGCTTCTGGATTTGAAAGACAGTCTAGTAGATATAGTGCTATTAAAATACTGAGCTTCTGGAAGATCTCAATGATTAAAATAATGGGGAAAATATATGAAATTAGGACTTTCCTAGGAAAAGGAAAATGTAAATTCACTCTAAGGTGGGTGTTTTTCTCTCTTTGAGTAAACATATATTAACAAAATAAGTGGAAACTCAGGTAAATTTCACTTTTATTTAAGAAAACAAGAAGTTTTCTTAAACTATGGCCTCTTCCTCTGAAAGCTGAGTACCAAAATATAAGTACCTATTTCAGTTCATTCAAAAATTGAGAAACCTTAGGAAATGCTCCTGAAGCATAGTAAAATTCCAGGCCCTCCTACAGACGCTATGCCAACCTTTCCCTCATGATATCACTTCCACCCCTGTCAGGATGCTCCCGTCTATGCAACTTCTCAAGGTTCCAGACTATCCTGGTTCTTCCAGCCTAGACCAGAGTGCCTCTCTACCAAGTCCCCACTTATGGTTCTTGCACCAAGAGATGGGTGGGTCAAAAGATTCCCACCACCACACTTGGCCAAATCTGGACTCTCTCCTTTGCCCATGGGAACCAGTCAGACTGATTAAGACTCTGTAATTCCAGATATCATGCACAGGGCTGGTATCCACTGTTCCTTATTAGACACTATGTTCTTTTTGATAGACTATTTTGTTTCACACTGACAGTCATTTTTCACCCTGCATGGCAGAATTTCAAAGCCAAGAATCCTGTATTACATAGTAAACAAACAAAATTAGACTCAAAATTGCCTTTTTTGATTTTGATATATTAGATATATTAATCAACTCTTCAGGAAAGCTTCTAAACATTTTCAATTACATCAGAAACAGGCTGGCAACATTTTCCAAGTTCAAAAAAAATCAGATTCAGTTAAAGGTTTGTTTTCTATTCCTCTGATACTCTATATTACATACTTGGCAACTGTTTCTGTTTTAGGTTAGATTGATTAATAGCATCAGTTCTAAAATCCCAGCATGTCCACAGGAAAAAAAAAGTATTTCCATCTGTGATCTTCATTAACCAAGGCAGATCTATCTATTTGGATGTGTGGTCTGCTTCTTTCAGCTACAGCCCTGGGTTCCTGCATTATCTCTGAAACTATAGGCCTCGTGGTTGTCATTAAATCAGGTGGTGCACTCTAGAGATACAAAGTAAATAAAGGATCAAATGAGCCAAGGTGAAAGAGAAGTCTTAACACCCTGAAGACCCACCCTCCCTCCTGTACTTTAAATCTAACTTGACTGAGCAGGAAAATTGGCATTTGAACTAACAATGAAAATATGCTAAAAAACAAAACAGAAAGTAAGGTATGGTCAACAGGAATGTATTTTTAAAGTGTACTGAACAATCATATTCTTAATAGATTAGATGATGACAGTAGCTAAAGTGCTTGAATTAGGTCTATTGTTCATGCAAACAGCTTACCATATATGGTAGAAAATGGACAAAAAATCTTGTAAAACATGTAAGCTCTGAAATGTGAAAACAAACATGATCTATTATATAATTAGATGGGGCTGTAGTGTCACTACATTGAAGTTTCACCTCACTCATTAAAATGAAATACAGAACTTGACAGCTTTCAGCACTTGAAGTTTCTCCTGGAGGATAGAGGGGCTGACCAAGTGACCACAGTTCTGCCCTGGGATTTTTCACACACACATGCACACACACACCACAGCTTTGTTAGTACTCTTTAATACACATGCGACACACTAAAATTTTCAAAAGGAGTTAATTATTTCACTTTGTGTAAATGCATAAAAGCAGTCAAGCTTATAGGATCCAGCCTCCCTCCTGTAGCTATATAAACCTCTTGGCCCTCACAGAGGAGCAAGTGATCCAACACTAGTCTGGGGCTGTGGGCCTTATCAATGTCACTTTTGGGTCCTGTCATAGGATTCTCAAAAATCAGGGATGTCTCTAATCTCAGCATAAACTATACTTTAATTCTTTATATCATAAAGGGGAGAAAATTTCAAGATGCCAGAAGATAGACTCATAAAAGGACCTCACATGCTTTTTATTTCCTATAAAATGCAATGCCAAATAATATCTTCATAGTATTCATATTGCTTCCAGCATTATGTCTAAAGGAAGGAGTATTTTATCAGCCAAAGCTACGTATACGCTGCTCAATTAGGAATTAAAAGGGAGAGTGGAAAGGAGTTCCATCTCTACAGAAAAGTGAGTTTCTGTAGGGACTGAGTTGGAGGAAGGTTTCCCAGCAAATAGGCAGAGTCCTGACAAAGGTATTACTTGTCTATGGGCAGAAATTAAAAACCCTATTAACTTTCAGTCCCACATTTGTTTCTGCCTTATATGGAACAGTAAAGTACAAGTTTCTTCCCAATATCTCTCTATAAACATACCTACTAAAAAGTGCTGGCAGGCAGGTGTTCTAAATTAATAGGCATTAAACAGGTATTTCTTTTTTCTTTTTTTTAATATATTTTATTGATTATGCAATTACAGTTGTCCCATTACCCCCCCTTCATTCCCCTCCACCCTGAATACCCTCTCCCACCCACATTCCCCCCTTTCGTTCATGTCCATGTGTCATAAGTTCTTTGCTTCTACATTTCCCATACTATTCTTGCCCTCCCCCTGTCTATTTTCTATCTACCTTCATTGCTACTTATTCTTCGTATCTTTCCCCCACTCTCCTCCTCCCACTCCCCTGTTGCTAACCCTCCATGTATTCTCCATTTCTGTGGTTCTGTTCCTGTTCTAGTTGTTTGCTTAGTTTCTTCTTGTTTTTGTTTCAGGTATGGTTGTTAATAACTGTGAGTTTGCTGTCATTTTACTACACATGT
>CM052550.1:23446911-23513589 GCA_028533065.1 Trachops cirrhosus | reverse complement strand
TTCCTGTCAGGGAGTTTAATTCAAAGTTAAAATTACATGATTATGTACTCTTAAATCACTTCTCATTAATTACATTTTTAGTAGATTTTTAAAAGGTTTTATTTATTTTTTAGAAAGAGGGGAAAGGAGGAAGAAAAAGAGGGAGGGTAACATCAATGTGTGGTTGCCTTTCGAGTGCCCCCTGCCAGGGACCTGGCCCGCAACCCAGGCATGTGCCCTGACTGGGAAGTGAACTGGTGACCCTTTGGATCAACGACTGGCACTCAGTCCACTGAGCCACACCAGCCAGGGCTCATTTATTACATTTTGATGGGTGGGAAGAGATTTTAAAGATTAGCTTTAATTGTAAGTAGTTTCACTGTCAAAAATGTGGAATTTTAAGTGACAGGTTGAAGAATTTGACCTTCATCCCTCAGATAATAAGTTATTGTACATTTTGGAGTAGAAGAGTGGCAAAATGAACTATTGTGTCAGGAAAACAAATCAGAATCCAGTGTGCAAATACACTAGTAACAACAGAGATCTATAGAGAAGATGTGGAGCTTCTAGCATCCTTAGCTGGTGTACATATGCTCTTATTTCTGTCAGTAATTATTTTCCTCTTACACTGACAAGACAAGCAGTCATCCATCCTGCAAGATCTAGTTCAAAGTCAGCTGTTTGCTGGATGCAGATGTCGGACTGATTCACTTCACCTCTGACCCCACAGAACGTCTTTCTAAATCCTGAGCAGAAGTCAAATTCATACAGAAAGTAGAATAGTGGTTGCAGGGGAGGGGGGCAGAATGGGGAGTTACTGTTTAATTGGTGCAGTTTCCATTTTACCAGATGAAGTGTTCCGGGGATGCATGGAGTGATGAAAGGAGTGATGGCAGCACAGAACTGAATGATTAGGCCTTTCCCCAGCCTAACTCCTTTCAGATCGAACCGAAATGTCACATATTTAAGCGATCTTCCTTTTTCCAGGCCTGAATGGTTTAAGTACATTTGCTATTCCTTTTCACGAACCCCATGCTTTTCTTTTAGGGCTCTCATTCTAATTATAATCTACAGCTAATTATGTGGTATTTTAGTTTGCTAGGGCTTCCATAACAAGAGTATAGACTGAGTGGCTTACACAACAAAACTTTATGCGTATTTTCTCACAGTTCTGGAAGTTCAAGGTCAAGGTATAGGCACTTTGGTTTCTCCCAAGGCCTCTCTCCTACCTACCCCATGTCCTCACATGACCATTCCTCTGTGCATGTGCACTCCTACTGTCTCCCTGTGTGTCCAAATTTCCTCTTCATGTAAGGACACCAGTCAGATTGAAATAGGACCTACCCTATGGGCCTGACTTCAGTTAATCACCTCTTTAAAGGCCCTATTTCCAAGGACAGTCATATTCTGAGACAAAATTCTAGTGACTTTGGAGGAACACAATTTAACCCATAACATGTGATTACCTCTGCTGTTCCCACTTGGTAAACTCTATGACAACCATCTGGTTCTCTTTTCAGGACCTTTACAGTGGCTATTTCCTCTTTTAGAACAGTCTACCTCAACTCTTCATACAACAGGTTTTTCTCGACTTCCAAGCCTTAGCACTATCACCTGACAAGAACTGTCCCAGACCACCTTATTTAAAGTAACCATACAAGTTCCTCTATCACATCATTTTTTCTTCCATGGCACACTCCAGAACGCCAGCTCCAGGAAAAGGTTACAACGTGTTTTTCCAAACTACTGTAGCCTAGATATTAGCCCAGTGTCTCATGTAGAGTTATGAATGAATGAGTTTCTATAACCACTTACCGCCTTATAATGACTTTATTTAATCCATTGAGAAAACCTGCCCAAGAGGGGCCACATTTTTATGAAGCTTTCTGAATCTCAGCTCTAATAGCTGTGAGAACTCTGGCAAGTCCCTTAGCCTCTGTGGGCCACAGGTTCCTTAACCACATGACAATACCTTCTTCAGAGTTCTTATGAAAATTAAAAATAATATACGTATGGTACCCAGCACAAGAATTTGGCATATAGTACAGACTATCAACTGAAATGCCATTAGGTTGTATGTTTTCCAAAGTGTGGCACCTGTGGATGGTGTGAAAAATGCCGTTTTAGGTGGCACAGAGCATTAAAGCTATTCTCATTTCGATTCGTCAGATTAAAATAATGTCTTCTCATTATGTCATTACTACCTCTTGCTATTCTTCCTATTTAACAGAAAGATGACTTAGGTTCAAAGACATATGCAACAGTTAATGTGAATTTAACATTTTCTCTTGTAATCTCGAGGCCAGACTGAGTTTAGACCCACCTCCCTCACTCGGACTTGGGCTACTTAAGGAACTTCTCTATACCTTAATTTACTCAAATGCAACGCGGGAATTAAGGACACTATCACCCCATAAGGTCTTGTGAATATAAAATGAACTATTTCACTTAAAGTGATGCAGAACATAGGATGGCCACCATCCATGTTAAAAGACTGTGAAAGAAATTGTCCAAGCGGGATAGTGTGGCAACTGTCTCAAAAGTCTCACCAGGACAACTGAGTCAGCAAGGCGCGGCAGGACGGGGTCTGAGAAGCGGGGCGGCACTCGCCACTGCCAGGCCACTCACTGCCTGGTGCGGGGCCTGAGGAGCACGACCGAATCCCGCGAAAAACCAGCACTCAAACTCAGGCTTCTTTGGGGTCTCCCTCCGTCTATTAAGACGCTCTCATCCCTGCGTGGGCGGTCGCGCCCTTACCCTGAGCTTTCTGGGATTTAAGCGTTCCCTAAAGCAACGCGCGAAAACACTGGGAGAGAGCTAGCGCCTGGGACAGGGGCGGGGCCCGGAGGCGGGGAGACGCGCGTTACGTGGGACGGACCGCCGCTAACGTTGCAGCGCGCATGCGTGACGGGGCTCCTGCGGGAGAGCGGGACCCAGCGGAAGCTATCATGGCGGCCGAGCGCAAGACTAAGTTGTCCAAGAATTTGCTGCGCATGAAGGTGCGGGGTATGGAGGAGCCAGGATGGGAGGGCAGGACCACTCGGTCCACCTGGCCTGCCCGAGGCCGAAGCAAACGGTGTACCGGGGGCCAATAGGGCCTCCAGCTCTTGCTTTTATTCATTCACTTAGCGCCTGCTCTACGTTAGGTACTGGGTACTGGATTAGAAATCCAGAGGATTCTCTCATAAAGCCTGCGTTCGAGTAAGAGAGACAGACAACGCAAACAAGTAGTTAGGATATAGCGTACTAAGTTCTGTGATGCCCGAAGCCCCGGGAACTCACTTGGGCTTCTGTGGAAAATTGTGCTTAAGTAGAGACTGAAGGGTAGGGTGGGGACATAGCAACATAAACTGAGTGAAGAGCAAGTTCAGAAGTCTGAGAGGCAAAACCCAAGAAATCTATGGTGAGTTTGAAGAACTAAAGATAATTCAGTGTGTCTGGAAGGCGAGTAGCAAAAAATGGGCCTGAAAAAGTAGGTTACAGCAGGGAATTTTAGGCAAGATTAAGGATTTTTTCCCCTTATCTTGAGAGCTTTGGGTGGGCCCGGAGAAGTAATCATTAGCTGTGCCTCTTACTGCATCCTGTGGAGAATACTTAATGAAAGAAAGACCCAACAGGGGACAAAGTTTGCAGTCAGACCATCCAGAAGTTCTGATGACCTGGGTGAGTGTTGCAGCAGTGATGCCATGGAATGATAATAGTTGAGGTGAAAGTGAGTTATGTCAAGAGAATTATTTTTACATTTTGAATTTAATCATATAATATCAAAATGTTAAAAAAAAGACAAGGGCTGATAAAATGAATATTGGAATTAAAACGGGAAAGAACCAATCCTTAAAACTTTAATAATAATAATAATAATAATAATAGCCAACATTTACAGTTCTTGTTATGTGCCAGTGTTCTAAGTGCTTTGCATATATCAAGCCAAGAAATCATCTAAGACCTTGAGGTGGATACAGTTATTATCACTGTCTAACAGTCCAGGCAACTGAAACAGACCAATAAGTGACTTGCCCAAAGTTACTGCTAATAAGCAGTGTAGACAAGACTCAAACTCAGGCAGTCTGGCTCCAGAGCCCCTTTGCTCTTAATGACTACTAGTTGCTGAAGACTTATAAATGTAAAGTGTTAGACGTCATGTTTAAAGAGTTTTGAAGTTTCCAGGAAAAAGAAGCTAGGCTCAAATAATGTTCTCAAAGATCAAAGAGTAAATACTGCATGTGCAGAATGTTTATTGAGTTGAGCTAGGGTGTAACTAGGGATGAATAGGGTGAGTGAACATGGAGGGTAAATCATAGCATAATTTACAGTTTCTAAAGTATCTTTCATGCATATTAGCAAAACTTGAATCTTTACTGAACGGAGTTTTGGCTTGGCTTGGCTCTGTCTTGGCTTATGGTTTGTAATCATGTAGATTTCAAAAAAGTGGAGTAGATTAACAGTACAGGCACTGAAAAGATTTTAACAGTTGTTGTTTAATTCTTGGAATAAGTCAAATGAAAATGTGCTTGGAGGTTAGGGCCCAGACCAAAGATCTGATTGGGGAGTTAGGAATGAAGTCATTAACTTTAAAAAATTATTCACCCTTTACCCAAGTGGTTGAGAGAGACTCAAGTAGACATCAGAAGCAGAGGAGGCGGGGGGAAATACCCAGATTCACTGTTTGGGTTAATAACTTCATCATTGATTAGAAAGGATGTATTGACGGATAGAGTAGAGTGCCTTATGAGAAGGAATGGAGCAACTGCCTGAGGTTATTGTAACCAGTGTAGCTGTTCAGCCAGAGCTAAGTGTGGAGCGAGAATGACAGGGTTAAGGATTTAACTTTGACTCATTTGTTTTCCACTGTACTTGAAGTCCTCTGACTTGCCTCAGCTTTGGGGGAGCTGGAGGTTGATCCTGATAAAAAGTAGAAAGTGGAGGACGAAGTTGGAATGTCTGTCAGTATGTTGAAATTGTTATAGAGAGGGTATAAGTTTATTTGTACTTTAGCCCTTTTGAATTCTTAAGACAGGAGTTGGTGAAATTTTTCTGTAAAGGGCTGGATAAATACTTGAGGTTTGTGGGCCAGTCTCTCTACTCATCTTGGCCATTGTACCTCTGAATCAAATGAGCATGGCTTTGTTCCAGTAAAACTTTATTTACAACAGAAATTTAAGCCTAAGGACTATATTTTGTAATACCTACTCTAGGCCCTCAGTTCCAAGTAAAACCAAATCACTAGGTTTAGATTATGTTCTTGGATGCTGTGGAGTCAGAAGAATTGAACTGCTACATAAATCTGGAGTTGTTTCATTCATAGTCACATATGTACAGAAATATTGTGTGTGTGTGTGTGTGTGTGTATTTTGGTGCATATGTATATGGCTATTTGCATACCATAAAGAATATCTACTTAAAAATAGGAGATAAAAGGGTAGTTGGACAGGATTGGTCAGGATTTGTTTTTTTTTTTAAGATTTTATTTATTTTATTTTTAGAGAGGGGAAGGGAGGGAGAAAGAGAGGGAGAAAAACATCAGTGTGTGGTTGCCTCTCACACAGCCCCACACTGAGGACCCTGCCCACAACCCAAGCATGTGCCCCAATTGGGAATCAAACCAGCAACCCCTTGGTTCTCAGGCCAGCCCTCAGTCCATTGAGCCACACCAGCCAGGGCAGGATTGTTGAGTTTTATCACAAAGAATATGAGTAATGAAGTGAGACATTTATGTTGAAAGAGAACCATCCAAGAAAGGATATCTGGGAAAATGTCAAGTCTAGAATCATTTACATTCCCAGAACCTTTATTGAACTCTTTTCTGTGTACCAGGTGCAGCCTAAGTACCAGTAATATAGATGAACAAGGAATGTGGTCTACATTCACAATCTTAGTCTTGTAGGAGACATAGAAGAAGTGTAATGAACAATAAACCAGTGTTTAGAAGGCTGTTGTAGAAGCAAGGAAGGTTTATTAAATGACTCGGCTCTGGGCCTTCACAAATGCACATTTTGTCGGGCAGAGAATGGAAGCATAATGTTGAAGAGCAGAGGCAGGACTGGGAACTGCAGGTTGTGCCTTCCAGAAACCGCCAGGTCTTTTCTCTGTTGAGGATATAGGCACAAGTAGAAGGATGAGGGCAGACAGAAAAATAGTGCAAAGCCAAGAAATTGACAGTGGTACAATCCACAGAACTTACCCAAATTTCACCACTTTGCTTGCACTCCTTCATACATTTGTGATTGTGTGGCTGTTCCATCACCACAAGTTTCCCTTTAGCTACCCCTTTGTAGCCACACCCACTCCCTTGTGTTATCCCTAACCCCTGGCAACCCCTAATCTATTTTTCCTTTTTATAATTTTGTTGTTTTAAGGATGTTATATCAATAGAATCATACAATATATAACCTTAGAGATTGGCTTTATTCACTCAGCATAATTCACCATGTAGGTTGTTGAGTATAAGAATACTTCTTTTTTATTGCAAAGTAGTATTCCATGATGTGGATGTAATACGGTTTATTTTACCCATTCACCTGTTGGAGAGCATTTTGGTTGTTTCCAGTTTTTAGCTATTACAAATAAAGCTGATCTGATTATTTGTGTATAAGTTTTTGAGTAAACGTAAGTTCTCATTTCTCTGGGATAAATGCCCAAGAGCACAGTTGCTGGGTCATATGAGTAAGTTCATGTTTAGTTGGGTAAGAAGCTGTCTAGCTGTTTTCCACAAAGGAGATCTGGTTGCCTCACATCTTTATCATTGGTAAAGGCCTTATGTCTAAAAGTTCTGTTTTTGGAAGAGCTGGGGTGGAGGAAAAAGCAATATGGAGCCTGGGTAAGGGAAAGAGATAGGGGTAAATGGAGACCAGTGGAATCCTAGGCCTAACTGCTGGGTGGTTTCTGAATTTATTTTTTCCTGTATCGGTATGTCATCATTTTGCTGTGATTAAGTTCCTGGTTTGTTTGCCTGTCCCCTGGAAATACAGCTATTGATTTTCAGCCTCTCTCTTTGTTCTACCCTCCCAGCAGCTAATGTCCGAAAGAGACAGGCAGCAAGACTGCTGTTTTCCCTACTGGCCTGTTTTGAGTTGCGCTTCTGCAAATTTTAGAAGAGCAGCATTTCAGAGGCTAGATACAAGTGAAAAGCAGGCTTACAGATGTAGCTTTGCTTTCATCTACATTTATAGAGTCCTCAGTCGTGAGATGGGATTCCTGGAGAAATGGGGACGAACAAATGGAAGAGTAAAGTTGTTTGAGTTTAGTTGCTGACACTGATTATGTTTTGTTTTGACAGTTCATGCAAAGGGGATTGGACTCAGAAACCAAGAAACAGCTAGAAGAGGAAGAAAAGAAAATTATTAGTGAAGAGCACTGGTACTTGGATTTGCCAGAGCTTAAAGAGAAAGAGTAAGTTTTATTAGAAATTATATTAATGATACATTGGGCACTCTGAGCAAAATCCCTTAAATATATAAGAGGTCTTGTTGGATATGTTTTTACTGGCCCTGGGCTGTCATTTATAACATTGTTTCCTCTCTCTCTTTGCATTACACAGAGGAATCTAGCCCCTATCTCTGGTAGTAACTGGGGACCTTTTATGAGAACCTGTAATGTACTTGCTACCTATTAAATTCCAAAGATTAGGTGTGTTCTTCAGGGTTCTCCAGTTTTATTTCAGTTTAACAGAATTCTTCATTAGACTGAGCTTCTCAAAAGCAGGTCAAGAGATTTTTGTTGGTTTCTTTTCCTTTTTTAACATTTTTACTATTAATACCAATCATTTTAGCTAACATTTTTTGAATTGATAGTGTGTGCTAGGAACTGAGCTAAGCACTTACATCTTTTAATTATTTAATCCTCATAGCAAACTTGAGAGCTGGCTACTATATGTTATGCATTTTATAGTTGAGGAAACTGAAGCTTAAGAAAAAAATAACTTGGCTCAGAGTCACGCTAGTCATTGCTAAAGTTGAAATGACACGCTAGACCATTTCTCTTCCACTCTAAGCTTGTTTGGTACTTGATAAATAATTTTGAGTGGAGGAGTGATAGACTCACGTCATTCATTAATTTATCTAAATTCTGGAAGCTACTTAAACCATTTCTCCTTGATGCTTTTCTTACCTTAGTAAGCCTCTGTGCTGGGGTGTCAATGATTGAAGACGTTGCTTATTATCTTCAGGCACGTTTATGGTTTTTCTTTCTGTACCTTGTAGTTTTTTTTTTTGTTTTGTTTTTAATATGTTACATTCCCTTATTCATTTAAATAATCTTCTCTGGATCTTTTTTAGAAAGTTAGATACCCTTTTCTAAACATAGAAAATTTGTCCCCTCAGAAGGATGGGAAGAAGGTACTTTGTTTTCTTTGCTCTCTTCTCTATGTACTTGCTTTTCTTGACTGCTTCTCAGAGGAAGGAAGATGTCAGTGAGGAAGGGGAAGATAATGCCAGAGGTGGTATGGACTTGGAAGCAGGGGTTATAAGGAGCTAATTTAACTTTATGCCTTGACTAAACTTGTACAAAGTATCCAGGATATTTTGTTACTTCTGTTGAAAGGCATGGCCATTTCTATCTTGTTTTCAGTATCCCCTGCCCCCCAACACAGTGCATTATTCCCGGGAAAATAACCTTTAGATTCCCTAGGAGATAAATATCTCAGTTGGTTTGAACTACTATAACAAAATGCTACAGACAGGGTAGCTTATACTCAACAGAATTATTTCTCACAGTTTAGAGGCTGGAAGTCTAAGATCAGAAGAGGGGTCTTGCAGTAAGTGAGGTGCTAGCTGGACTAGAGAGCCATTGAGAAGCTAAAGAATAGTGGTTCTCAAAGTTTGGGGTTCAAGGATCGCTTGCATTTTAAAAAATTATTTAGACCCATGAACAGCTTTTCTTTGTGTGGTTTATATCATGTCAATATTTATGTAAGAAATTAAAACAAGTTTTTTAATATTTAAGAAACAAATGCATGACATGTTAGCATAAATAACACATTTTGCATGAAAAAGCACTTTTCCAAGACAAGAAAATAGTAGTGAGAAGAGTGATGGTGTTTTACGTTTTTGCAGATCTCTCTAATGTCTGGCATAATAGAAGACAGCTTGATTCTTTTAACTCCTGCATTCAGCCTGTTGTAGTTTGGTGTTTTGTTTGAAGTACAAAACGAAAGTCCACATCACACTGATGATATAGTTGAAAAGGGATGGGTGTTTTTTCAGCTAATTCTCTGATACTACTCCAAAACCTAGTAAGTGGTAGTTTCTTAAAAGTTAACTGCACTGTTGACTCTGAAAACATCTTTGAACCTTTCATGATCATTGAGCTATCTTACATTTTAATAGAACTTTTGTCAATGCATCATTTCATAACATGTGTTTCTCATTTAGACTATATTTAATGAGTTACATAGATTTTCTAAACAACTCATTTCATTGTATAGTATCAAAAATCACAGTATCACCATGGGTTTCATCAGAAAAGTCTTCAAGTATTGGGAAGCTGTCAAGCCATTCAAAGTTCTAATTTTTGCTTGAAAGCTTGAATTTTGTTATTAGCAATAAATATTGTCAGATGTTTCCCTTGGGGTGACAGATTTACTTTATTTATTTTCAAGAAAATGTCTGCTAAGTGCCCAAGTCTGAATAACCACAGTTACGGTGTACCAAGAAAAAAGTACCTAGTTCAGCACACAAGTGCATTTTCTTAAGACAGTCATACTTCACTGGGAAGAAGTACCTTATATATGCTTCCGATTTTGTGTAGAGAAATTTTTTTTAAAGTGTAATCAAAGGCTGAGATCAATAACTACATTTTTAGTGCTTCATCTAGAACATAATTATTGTGTTTTTTTAACTGTGAAAGCTGGTGGTGAACAATGTAATGACTGCTAGTACGGTGTGGTATCAGTACTTAATTCATAATAAGATGTGATTTTACCCATAACTGCTTTTGTACACACTGTGCAAATAAATGTCAAATGTGAAAAAGACAAATAACATCTTAGGCTTATCAGGGAACTAATTCTTACTTCCAACCACTTTTACCTTCTTTCACTCCTTTCAAGTCAGAGAGGCCTCTTGACTGTTTCTCAGGCAGGCTGCTTACATTCCCCTCTCAAGGCCTTCACTTCATCTAGTCCCTCACAGGGGGACCAGGTATCCTCACATCTTGTCCCTCAGTGTCTTCTGGACTTTGCTCAGTGTCACCCCATGCAAGAGACCTACCCATAAAACAACCAAAGACAAATTCTTCAGATAAAAAGAATTTGGATGTATTGGATAGAATTCTTAGGTAAGGGTAGAATTGCTCGATCATAAGAGGGGCATATATTTAACATAAGAGAAGCTGTCAGATAAAAGTGACTACACCATTTCACACTTTCACTAAGGTAGTTTAAGAGTTCCAGTTGTTCCATACCCTTCCAATATTTGGTGTTATCTTTGAAATTTTATCTATTTAGTCTTCTAGTGGTATCTTATGGCTTTCAATGTGCATTTTCCTGGTGACTACTAACCTTGAAGAATGCTTATGTGCTTATTGGCCATTTCCAGATCTACCTTCGTGAAGTACCTATTCAGATCTTTCATCCATTTTTTAAAGAGGTGGTTTTGTCTTTTTTTTTAAAACATTTTGCATCACATATTTTTCCTCTCTATACATCTGTCGATTTATTTTGTTTTTGATGTATTTCACAGTAAATAGCAGACAGTACATGTTATTCCTTGAGTGCAATGTTTACTTTACATAGGGTTTTCTCTTTTTAAGGTAGAATTAACTTACTTCTGTACAGATAGGAATTCTTTATATTCTGAAAACAAATTCTTTGCCAGATAGATGTATTGTGAATATTTTCTCCCAGTCTGTGGCTTGCCTATTTATATTCTTACTGTTACCTTTTGATGAGTGTTTTTTATTAATTTTGCTTTATTGTTTCCTGTTAATGT
Source organism: Trachops cirrhosus (assembly GCA_028533065.1). NCBI lineage: Eukaryota > Metazoa > Chordata > Mammalia > Chiroptera > Phyllostomidae > Trachops > Trachops cirrhosus. The sequence goes on along the minus strand of CM052550.1, from coordinate 23,502,685 downwards.
TAATTCTTTCTGAATCCTATTTAATGAATCTTTGCCTATACCAAGGTTGCAAATATATTATCTGTGTTTCCTTGTAGAATTCTTGTAATTTTTATCTATGATCGTTTCTGATTGTATGTGTATGATGTGAAGTAGGAATCAAGGTTCATTTTTTTCTTTAGATAACCAGTGGTCCCAGTACCACTTACTAAAAATACTTTCCTTTACTCATTTCATTGTTTTGATGCTCTAGTCAAACAGTAGTATGCTGCGTTAGTGTGGGTCTATTTCTGGACTTTAGTCTGTCACATTGATATATTTTGCTATCCTGTTGTCTTGATTACTACAGATTGCAGTGAGTCTTGATCCAATAGTGTACATTTTTCACTTTTTTTTCAAGATTGTTTTGCTAGCCTGTCCTTTTTTTCCCATATAAATGTTAGAACCAAATTGTTTATTTCATCCCTTCCCCAAAAATAGGATTTCGATTGGCATTACACTGAATCTGTAGATCAGTTTGGGGATAACAAAACTGTTTTCCATCCCATAAACGTGATATATCCATTTATTTAACTATAATTTAATTTCTCTCAGCAGTGGTTTATAGTTTTTGGTGTGGAGATTCTCTGTAAATATACCATTAAATGTACTTCTACATACTTCACATTTTTTAAATCCTATTGTGGCCTTTTTCCCCAAAGTTGTTTGTTGTTTTATGTATGTGGAAACTGATGGTTATATGTCGACTTTGTATTCTGTAACTGTTCTAAATTGACTGACTCTAGAAGGGTTTTTTTTTTTTTGAAGATTACTTAAGATTATTTACGTCTGCAATTATGTCACCTACAAATAAGGAAAATTAAACCTTTTATTTTTTTTCTTTATTTCATTGGCTCCAGTACAGTGGTAAGAGTGGACATCCTTGCATTGTTTCTGCTCTTAGAGGGAAAGCACTAACTTGTTTACTATTAAATATGAAGTGCTGTGTGTTTTTGTAGCTGCCCCTTATTAGCATAGTATATTTTCCTTTCCCTTCCTGGTTTATTGAAGCTTTTCATAAATGATGTTGAATTTTACAAAGTCATTTTCGATTAGATAACCATATGATTTTTCTTCTTTCCTCTGTCAGTATGGGAATTATATTGATTTTTGAATGTCAAAACAACCTTATATTTTTGAGACAAACCCACTTGGTATTTATTTGTAATATATATTTACTTTAATTTATTAATATTTTAGTAGTGATTTTTGCATCGCATTCATAGAAGGTATTGTACTATAGACTTCTTTATGCCTTTAGTTTGGGCAATAGCATAACTTGGGAACTATTTCTCCTTTTCTTCTTATTTCTTATTTTGTGTAAAATTGGTATTATTTCTTCCTTAAATGTTTGATACAATTCATCAGTAAAACCACCTGGAGCTGGAGTTTTCTCTGTGAGAATATTTTTAAATAATGCATTCATTTTCTTTAATAGATACAGGATTATTCTGTTCACTTTGGATATTAGTTTTTTTCTGTTCTAAAATTTCTTTTTGGTAACTTTTTATAATTTCTGTTTTTTAATTCACATTATTTGTCTTCCTTGTATTCATATTTTCCTTTAAATCCTTGAACATATTTATAATAGCTGTTTTAAAGTTCTTTTCTACTAATTCTGTCATCTTTTTTTGTTGACTTGTTTTGCTTCTGTTAATGGGTCACATTTTTCTGCTACCTTACATGTCTAGTAATTTTTAATCGTGTGCTATACATTGTTATATTGCTGAGTACCCTTCCTTAATAAAAGATTGAAATTTGTTCCATTAGGCAGTTAATTTACATGCCGATCAGCTTGATGCCTGTTTTTGTTAGAGTAGGTTTTACAGCCTTCACTCTAGGGCTAGATTAGCCATACTCTGAGGCAAGACCCTTCTGTTTATTGTCATGGGGTGTTCAGCTTGGTCTCTTCACCCTAAGTACACAAGTCAAACATTTCCCTGCTCTGTGCAAAGTCTCATATTTTTTCAAAATATAATTCCAGGGTAAATTTTATTTCCCAGGTATAATGAACTGGAAAATGGTCCCCCAAATAATATCCAGGCCTTCTTCTCGGGTACCTTTGTTACCTTATATCCCAAAATTGACTCTTGGGTGTGATTAAGTTAAGGATCTTTAGATGGGGAGATTATTTTGTATTATCTGGGGAAGACCTAAGTGTAATTAATTATATCCTAATAAAAGGGAGACAGGCTTTTCCCCAGGCTGATGGCTTATGGAGGGGAGTACTTCACCCCAAAAGATGGCATCTGCCATGTGGTGGGAGAGTTGACAGCACAGGGATCCTGGCGGCTCTCGCCCCATAGCCACCAACCCCAGATTCTTCTCATGCAACTCTAGTCCTCTCCATCCTCCCTCCATCAGAGACCAGGATAAGTGGCTGCAAAGGAGATTTTGTGCATTGGTCCTTTAAGATGGTGCCTATGTCTCTAGCAGATTCCCATCTCTCCCTGGTAGACAGAATTCCCACTGACTTTCACAGCCAGGTGTTATATGGGCGCCTCTTCCTGCCTCTGGTACTCTGGGCTGGGAAGCCTGTCTTGGAGGTGAACCCCACACACCTCATGGGGGAACCCCCCGCAGCTGAGATATCCCTCTGCAATCTCAGCCACTGCCTGTGGGAGTGGAACCAACCAACCTTTTTTCCATCTCTGCCCTTCCTGCCAGTCTTGATGTGGCCCCTTCTATAAATCCTTGGTTATAAGACTTCTCTTCAGCTGGTTTTCAGTTGGTTATTTGGGTTGCTTACTCTGTATTTTAGTTTAATTCCAGTTTGGTCCTGGGAAGAGGTGAGTGTAACATCCACCTATTCTGCCACCATCTTTGAAACTATTTAGTTTTAAGATCATGACAGAACAGGCAAAATTAGAAAGACTTAGTATTTGAGATTGTCATCTCAACCTGTCAAAGAACAAGGCCATCTTAAAATTATAAGATACTCAGTGACAAAATTCTTTATAACCAAGGTTGCTATATTTTTTAATTTCATTTATCCTTACTAAAAATAAATCATTCTTTAGAAAAGCAAAGATGACATGGGAGACTTCTTTGGTGAAGGTCTCACTATTGCAAATGATATAGTAACTATTTTCTTAATATCCATTGAGCTTTAGGTGTTATTCATACAGTAAGGCAATCCCAACAACCCTTCAGGATATTATATCAACATTTTATGGATGAAAATGTTGAGGTTCAGAGCCATGAAGATAAAAGCTCAAGTATGATGTGTAAATTTATTTAAAAATGAGTTTATATTTAAGTTAGTCTTTTTCTTATTCCAACCAGAGCTTTTTTTTATTATTCAGCATAATAGGTGCTATATTAGGAGCAGAAGGTAAATAAAATTAGATAGATTTAACATATGGAAAGATAGATAACGTAGGTAAGCATTCGAGTCTTGACATTAGATGTAATTCTGTCCAAAAAGCTGAAAATCCAGTTATCCACTTTATCCACATAGTGTTTGCAGAACCATTGCAGGATCTTCCAGAGAAATTGCATATTGCCATGAGTCTCAACTCTCAGAGAAGAGTAAGAGCCTGAAAAATTAAGTGGCTTTGGCCCTGGCAGGTGTGGCTCACTTGGTTGGCACATCGTCCCATAAACCAAAAAGTTGCAGGTTTAATTTTCGGTCAGGACACATGCCAAGGTTGTGGATTTGGTCCCTGGCTTCAGTGCTTACAGGAGGTCCCCAGTTGGGGTACAAACGAGAGGCAACCAATCCATGTTTCTCACTGACATCAATGTTTCTCTCCCTCTCCCTCGCTTTCCTCTTTCTAAAATCAGTAAGTGTGTCCTCAAGTGAGGATTAAAAAAATTTAAGTGGCTTTGGAAATAAATAAGATAATCTTAGAATTTTAAGTGATGGAAGAATGTCAGAAGCACTGTCAGCATTTGGACCTTCTAAGCTGTGGCTTCCTCCACAAGCGTTCAGAAGGGCCGGAAGCCAGATGTTGTTGGTTGAGCGCACTGAAGAGTACTTTATAGACGTGCTTGAATGAAGCAAAGGCCTCACCTATTTGTCTTTGATGTAGAGCGTTTAGCATGGTCCCTGCCATGTCCAGGAGCCATTAAAGTAAATATTTGTTCAGCAAATACATAACTCAAATGAATTGCAACAGGAGGAACAAATAATTATAAAATCATTTAGTGAATATTTTCTGTAATAATCATTCATACATAAAAACAGTAACAACAGTAGATTCATTTATACTCTACAACTCTCTTAACAGCTAACATATTTGTGATATAAAATGCCCTTAGATATTTCAGAAGAGCTGAAGCCCATGTGCTTCACTGTGGCCGTCTAAGTATATCTGAGTAACCCAGACACTGATTTTATTTATTTTTGTGTGTGTGTGTGTGTGTGTATGTATATGTATATGTATATATATGTATATGTATATACACACACATGCATGAAGGCAGAGAGAGATGTTGTGCACACAGGAGAAGGCATTGTGACCATGAAGGCAGGGACTGGAGTGATACAGTCACAAGCCAGTGAAGGCTGGCTGCCAACAGAAGCTGGGGAAGCAAGGAATGAGTTCTCTCCTCCCTCCCTCTCGAGGAGGGCAGCCCTGCTGACACCTTGATTTTGGTCCAGCAAACTGATTTCAGACTTCTAGAATTACAAGAGCGTAAATTTCTGTTGCTTTAGCCCAGCAATTAATTTGTTGCAGCAGTCCTAGGAAACTAATGCATCAAGTAATTGTTTCTCTCCTGGAAATCATTGTTATTTTCTTAACACTGTGGACTCACCATGCACATTTACAGCCTAGTATTCAGCCAGACATTCAAGGGGACCCAATATGCAGGTACCGAATTTTGTTGTGTATCTCCCTTGTGTATCAGATATCTTGACCCATGTATTAATATTTCAGCCACCTCTGGGACCTGAACTTGAGTTTGTCTCTTCAGTTTAGTGAGAGTGGGTGCTCTTTGAGCTTCCGCTCCCTGCTCCACAGTCTACAGGCTGCCTCCAGTCAGAAGGTGGGCGTTCACGGAGCTCACTTCATTTGGTTTTCTTCTCAGGCATCACGTTCCTGTGCTTTGACTTGTTCACTGTTTCCTATTTTGTCCTCTTTTATAGTTGGCTGAGGTAGGAGGGCCAGTTAGATACTAGTTACTCCCTATGTCCAGGAGTAGAATAGCCTGCTTTATCCATTGTGTAAATACATCTTTTCTTTATTATTCATTATTTCTGTTTATTCAGTATTTATTTATTATCTGGCACCACTCTAAAAGTGTAACCTCCATGATAGAAGATGCTCTCTTATTCATGGCTGTTATCCCAGCTTCTAGAACTGCCTGACACACAGTTTGGTTTAAGTGTTTGCTGAGTGAGGGAATGAATGAATCAATCTTGACAAGAAACAGGGCTGACTTTCCACCAAAGAAGCCATAAAGGCAAGGTATTTGCTTTCCTATATGCTTTATGGTTGATAGCAGAACTATAGCCAGATATGCTCACCTGGAAGTGGGGTCATGAACTTGTGACTCAGGAGAATCCTATTCAGAGATGGAAAACTGACCCTCTGTGGTGTCCAGTATTTAGCCCTCTCCGCAGCAGCAGCTGCAGCAGCGTCATTTTTATTAGGGTAATTTTGTAACATGACTTTGGTTTTGGGTTGACAACCTCTCCACGATTATTTCTGCCCATTTTCTAGTTCTGTTGATCCAGCTTTCCCACTGAATCTTTGAGATATCCAGTATCCTTACAAGAAATTCCTACTCTGCTTAAGTCATCCAAGATCAGTCATTGTTTATAGCTACAAGTTCTTTTAAAGTTGCCTAGGACTCTGACTTCTGGGTATTTAATAAGAACTTGGTGGGAGGTGTAAACATCAAGGAAATTTTGCTTCAAATTTGGAAAATCCAGATTTATTATAAATACTTTAGGTCATTACATTGTGCATTTATGTAAATTAAATGTAGTGTTTAGAAGAGACTGTGCCTACAGCCTGCAGCTCTTGCTTCCTCATGTAGTTGCTAGACAAATTAAGCAGTTTTTATTTCTAATCCTGGGTTAGAAATCTTACTGTATTTTTAGGTGATTCTACTGAGAACTTTAAGATCAATTTATTTGAAATCTTGACTTGTATTTGCTGTTCTTTGTTCTAAGTAGACGTACTACTAATACAGGTTTATTTCCCCATTTAGGAGCTTCATAATAGAAGAGCAGAGTTTCTTGTTGTGTGAAGATCTTCTCTATGGAAGAATGTCATTCAGAGGATTTAATCCTGAGGTTGAGGTATTAAATGTAATTGCTTCAAATTTTAAATTTTTCCAATTGAATTCTTTCTGCTAATAATTGGGTTTAGGTTTTTCCCCACTAGGTACCATTTCTCCTCATTATATGGAAAATAACAAGTCTTGAAATATTGCCATAGCTATTTAAAGAAATTGCAGGCGTTGCAGTCTGGTTTTATGGTGGAATTGATCAGCTGATTTAATATAGCAGTAAGCCCCTGACAGTGCCACTGGAAGTGTTAGAACTTCAGCTTGGGTCCTTACAGGAATGTCGGGATTTTATTCACACGATGTCAGTATGAAAAATCATTTTCTGACATCTATAAGTGTATCTTTTCTAATGGAAAAATGTTTACTTAAAAATTGAGTGATTCGACTTTTTAATGGACAGGTTTGATACAAGCTTATAAATAGATTTTTTAAAGAATCCTTAGGGAAATTTGTTTGAAAAGTAAATATTCACCTTATAACTGCACTGTTCACTTGAATTTTCCTGCCTCGGGTTTATAAAGAAGCACAGGCTTTCACTTAATAAATACTAGAACTCTGGTTGTGTACTAAAAGCCGTCCTATCCGGTACTTAAGCAACCAAGTGGAGGTCTGCGTGATATAAAGCTTTAGTTTATAACACTTGAGGCCAGGGTTTCTCAGCCCTGGCACTGTTTTTTTAATTATTGTTATTATTATTTTTTCAATCCTCACCCAAGGACTTTTTTTTTTTTTTATTTTGCTTTTAGAGAAAGAAACATTGATGTGAGAGAAATATCAATTGGTTGCCTCCCATACTTGCCCCAACTGGGGATCAAACCTGAAACTAGATTATGCCCCGACCAGGAATCAAACCCACAACCTTTTGGTGTACAGGACGATGCTTCAGCCACCTTTGCCACCTAGCCAGGACAGCCCTAGCACTATTGACAAATGGAGATATGTCATTGCGGGGGGACGGGGGTTGTCCTGCACATTGTAGGCTGTTGAGCGGCATTCCTGGTCTCTGTCTTCTACTCCCTAGATACTAACAGTGTGTGTGTACGCACATACTACACACACAACCGACACCCCACCTGTAACAACCAACAATGTCTCCAGTCATTGCCAAAGGTTCCCTGGTGAGCAGCCCCTTCTTGTTGAAAGCCAGTTCTCTAAGGGTGCCTGTAGACTACCATAGTTACCAAGTTAATTGCCAGAGTTTATTTTAAAGATTATTAGTTTTCTTCCCCTCCCCCCTTTTTTTGAAGGGGTATGATAAATGTATACAAAATCAACACTAAAAGTATTTGTTTTTAATATATGCTTTCTTTGCTTTGGCCTGCGTAAAGCTTTAGATTAGGAAAAGAAAGAGGGCAGTGGAGCAAAGGAGAAAAAAAAGCAGATACAAGTTTGCGATGCCCAAAAACTGGACTGTGGGTAGACAGGAACTGCAAAGTATGTCTGATACGTGGGAAGAGGAGTTGATTCAGCCCTCAGAATTTGATGTGAGAGGTCATTGGAAAATGGCGTTAATTACTAGCACCATTGGGCACCTTCTCTCTGGGGGAAAGTTTTGAGTTGTTTGGCTTGCAGATATGAACTATCATAAAGTGTCAGAAAGTTTGATTTACCTGGTTATGAAAAGAATGATACCAACCTGAGAGCACTTACTTTAATATAAGCAGGATGTAGTTAGAACACATATGTATGTGTTTCTAGTGAAACCTAGCATAGAGTTTATTTTGTCAGTAAATATATATTCCGTGTCTGTGGTGCATCAGCCCTCTTAAGGCACTGGAAATGCAGCAGGGAGCCCATGTGTATACCCTCCCAGAGCTCGTATTCCCAAAATTATTTTATCTTCAGTCCTTTAAGTGTTAATTGAGAAAAGCCAATTGAGACTGGTTTCTCATCAGCTTTTTCTTCCTTGTTACACCTTTACTATAAAGAAAGTATTGTACAGTAAAAGTAAAATCTGTCAGAGGGGAACTATCAATTAAAGGTTAATGTGAGAAACAAAGATGGAGGAGAGACCCATGACACATAAACATCACACGGGATGCATTATTCATCCTCACGTTTGGCGGTTAAGCAGTTCCTCCCCGTTGTACCAGCGCCAGCTTTCCAGTTCTCCCAACCAGCAATTCACTGCCCCCCACCACCACCATCCAAAAAAATGCATTTAGAATTTCTCTTGACTACAATATTTCTTCCATTTGACTCAAAGATGGGAAGTTTGGAGGAAATCTGCATTTCCTCCAGAATGTGTTAGCAGTCTGCTTTATTCTTTTTATTTTTTTAAATAATTTTTTATTTAAATTACAATTGATGTACAATAGTATATTCGTTTCAACTGTACAAGCCAGTGGTTAGACATTTATATAACTTATGAAGTGATTACCTCACTGAATGTAGTACCACTGGAGTGTATATGTACATAGTTACTATAATAATATTAACTATATTCCCTATGCTGTATTTTACATTCCCATGACTCTTCCATAACTACCAATTTATCTTTCTCAATCTCTTCACCTTTTTCACCTAATTCCCCTCCCATCTGGCAGTCATCAAAATGTTTTTTGTATCTGTGAGTCTGTTTCTGTTATGCTTGTTTGTTTATTTTGTTTTTTAGATTCCACATATAAGTGAAATCATCTGGCATTTGTCTTTCTCCACCTGACTTATTTCAGTCAGCACAATACCCTCTAGATCCATCCATGTCTTTGCAGATGGCAAGATTTTTTGTTATGGTTCAGTCATGTTCCATTATATATATGCACCATTTCTTTATCCATCACAGAAACTGAGGTTGCTTCCGTATCTTGGCTATTGTAAATAATGCTACAATGAACATATAGATATATGTCTTTTCAATTTAGTGTTTTTTGTTTCTTTGAATAAATACTCAAAAATAGAATTGCTGGGTCCTTCTTTGTCTCTTGTTACAGCCTTTGTTTTAAAATCTGTTTTGTGTGGCATAAACACTGCTACCCCAGCTTTTTTGTTTGTTTTTTTTCCATTTTCATGAACTATCTTTTTCCATCTCTTTTCTTTCAGTTTGTGTGCATCTTTCAATCTGAGGTGAGTCTCTTGTAGACAGCATATGTAAGGGTCTTGTTTTCATATCCATTCATCCACCACATGTCTTTTGATTGAAGCTTTTAATCCATTTGCATTTAACATAATTATTGATATGTATTTATTGTCATGTTATTATTTTTTGATCTTTATTTTCTTCTTAAAGAAGTCCCTTTAACATTTCTTGAAATGCTGATTTGGCAATAATGAACTCCTTTAGGTGGTTCTTTTTTTTTTTTTTTTTTTTTTTTTGTCTGGAAAGCTCTTTATCTGTCCTTCAATTGTAAATGATTTGTAAATGATAGCTTTGCTGGTTAGAGTAATCTAGATTGTAGGTTCTTGATTTTCATCACCTTTAGTATGTTGTGCCAATTCCTTCTGGCTTAAGTGTCTGTTGAAAAATGAGCTGATAGTCTTATGGAAGCTCCTTTGTAGGTAACTAACTGTTTTTTCCCTTGCTGCTTTTAAGATTCTCTCTTTGCCTTTAACCTTTGGCATTTTAATTGTGATGCGTCTTGGTGTGAGTCTCTTTGGATTCTTGTTTGGGGCTCTGCAATTCCTGGAGTTTTATGACTGTTTCCTTTACCAGATTAGGGAAGTTTTCTGCCATTATTTTTTTTTTTCAGATAGGCTTCTAGTTCCTTCCTCTCTCTCTTCTCCTTTGGCACCCCCATGATATGAATGGGCATGTTTGAAGTTGTCCCAGAGAGGCTCCTCATACCAGCCTCCTTTTTTGTATTCTTTGTTCTTTTTGCTTTTCTATTTGTTTTCTGCTTCTGTGTCTTCCATATAGCTGACTTGAATGTCTGCTTCATCTACTCTACTGTTGATTCCCAGTGATGTATTCTTCATTTCTGATTGGTTCTTTTTATGTTTTCTTCATTTTTATGTTTCCTATCTCTTTGTTGAAGTTCTAAGTTCATCCACTCTTCCCTTAAGTTCATTGATCTTATAACCAGTGTTTTGAACTCTGCATCTGGTAGATTGCTTGGCTTCACTTTGTTTTCTCTTTCTGGAATTGTGTTCTGTTCTTTCATTTGGAATGTGTTTCTTTGTCTCTTCATTTTGGCTGCCTCCCTGTGTTTGTTTCTATGTATCAGGTAGACATGCTACATCTCCTCCTCTTGGTAAAGTCCTTATGTAGTAGGTATCCTGTAGGGTCCAGTGGTGCAGTCTCCCCAGTCCCCTGAGCTGGGCATTCCAACTGTGCACCCCATATGGGCTGTGTACACCTTCCTGTTGTAGCTGAGCCTTGATTGCTGTTGGCATGCCAGTGGGAGGGATTTACCCCCAGTTCAGTCAGTTTCAAGGTCTGGCCAAGACCACTGTGAACAGTCTGCTGTACAGGAGTCTACCCCCAAAGCAGGACTCACTTCAGTAGGTCTCTGGTGTCCATAGAGTCCACCTCTGGAGTGTGTCAGTCATGAAGGTGGTTAGGTTGTAATTTGGCATAGTCTGAAATCTGTCCACTGAGTTTGCTGACCCTGGAGTCTCCCAGAAGGTACGAGCCAAGGTCGGCAGCTTCCTGTGCCCTGTGGGGGCCACAGCATGAATTATAGAGCTATCTCCTGATGACTGTTACTTGTGCTGGGCTTAGAGGAGCCTGGGAGAGGCCAAGCTACAGACCAAGGCCAGCTGCTGCTAATGCCAGGCCTGGGGCCACTTAGCAAGAGGTACAGGGCATGCTGAGGCCAATACTGCTTGTTTGAGAGATTTTTGGACAGTCCACAGCATGAGCAAGGATAGGACATTTGTATGGAAGAGCCACTGGAAAGGGCTTGGGGGTGCCCACAAGTTGGGTGGAGTGGGGTCTCAGAATCACGAGGGTAGGGAGAACAGTGTTAGCCAGTTAGATGGAGACTCACATAGCGCCCACCTGCTGGCTCTGTCGTGGAGGAAGTTTCAGCAAAGGAACAATGGCCTATGCCAGCACTTCTCTCTGGGAGAAAGCTGCCCTCTAGCTTTCATCCTGATGCCAGACATTCAGTTCCTCCCCACATGTCCCTGAAGCCTTTCGAGCTACTGCCCCATAGCTGGAGCTCAGAGTGAGTGAGCCCAAGTAAGTCCATGCATGGGCCCATTAAAAGGAAGGCCTGGAACTCCAGCAGTCCTTTGTCCAGCTCAGCATTACAGTCAGAAGTCATGGGAACTTTTCTTCCCAGCATGGAAACCCAGGGGTCAGGGCACTTGGTGTAGAACTGGGACCCTTTACTCCTCAGTGAGGACCTCTGCAGCCAAGATATCCCTCCCAATTTTTAATCACCACACTTGGGTGTTGCAGTGTATCTGCTTTAGATATAAGTAGCTAATAATAAGATGTATGATCTGAAATGCAATTATAACCCATTAACAAGTCTAATCTAGTGGAGCTTTGTCTTAACTATGTTTTTAATTTAGAGCTGACTTGTGTTAACACGTTGTGGAATAAAGTATTACAGAGAACCCCTTATAAATTTTTGCTAGTGCTATAGTTTCTGACTTGCTCTACCTTGAAATACATTTGACACTAGTTCCTTTCATAAGCCTTTTTCAGCCCTGATAGCCACTCTTGGTGTATTTTTCAGAAATTAATGATTCAGATGAATTCTAAGAACAAAGCAGAAGAAGTTGAAGATGAAACAGTGGAGCTTGATGTGTCAGATGAAGAAATGGCTAGAAGGTAACTGTTAGCTTGGAAGAGCTTTGTAATCCGGCCCCACATTCATTGGCTCTCACGTGTGCAGTCCTCGTACACCATGGCCCACCCCAGCAGAAGATGACTGTTTCCGCTTCTCTGACATGACCTGGGGTGGCTTCAGACCTGTCACAGGCTGGTAGTTGAGGGCCTGTCTCCAGTGCCGCTTCCAATACATTTTTTAAATATATACTTCCATTTACTTAGAATAATCCAAAAACAAAAAACAGGAGAATTTAATTATTCTTAGAGAAGTTCATAAGTTTTTAACTCAGATGGCTTATCTTAATCATAGTTTTTATTTGAAATAAACATAGTTTTCGTTCTTTGTTGCGTTCTTGACAAGACTTGATTCCTACCTCTTCATTTAAAATTAAACTTGTACTATTTATATCATCTTAACAGATATGAGACTTTGGTGGGGACAATTGGAAAAAAATTTGTCAAAAAAAGAGACCGTGCCAATTATGAAGAAGATGAAAATGGAGATATAAAACCAGTTAAAGCAAAGAAGATGTTCTTAAAGCCTCAAGATTAAAATGGATGCCTTAAGATACAACTCAGGAATGCCTTAACATATTTTGGAACTCATTCCAGTGGTTTCTCTGTAGTTAGTAATATTGCAATGTTTATTTGTAAAGAAATTTCGGAAACATGCTGTTCTTGAAACAGATGTGTGATGGATGTTGTATATCCTGTGTTTAATACTATTCATCAATAGTGGGTTTTTAGCCCTTGATCTTCAAATGTACAAAAGTACATGGTTGCTTCCTAAAAATTTTTTGACCCCAGATTTTTTAAATGAATCTGTACAGTCACTGACCTTAAATTGACTCATAAATTGATACATGTTTAAATCATCCTTATGTTTACATTTTACTTTAAATTACTAATAATGTGAAGCCATTTAATACATTTTAGAATCAACTATCATGAGAATTTATTATATATAAATTCATCAAGAACAAACATGTTTCTTCGGTCTGAAGTATTTGCATGTTACCAAGTCATTGTAAATTTGTAGAATTATGCGGGGGGTGGGGGTTGATGTTAAAACCTTTAATAAAAAAATATGTTCTGTAATCAATATCTGTTTTCATATACTTTTTCTATTCTCTGTTACTTTCAAGTAATAAATTTAATGTAATTCAATATTGGAACTTTAAAAAATTCAGCCACTAATTTAGAATGTAGTGGTTTATTAGATTGAACCATAACAAATTGATTCCTATGGATCCAAATCAGTCACCAGTTTCTCATAGTGTAGCTCAGTGGAATTCACCACCAACCAGACATCTCATAGTCTGTACTAAACAGTAAGTACAGTAGCCCGTGGAATTTAGTGTATATACGTGTATGTCTCTGTCTGGAGCTCTCTACCTAGGACTTCATTTCATTGTATTCCTAGCAACTAAGTAGGGTATGTGTCTCCTCTCTCTCTGAATCTCCTTAATTTTTTTTAAATCCTCACCTGAGGATGTTTTATTGATTGATTTTTTTTTTTGAGAGAGAGAGAGAGAGGAAGGGAGACAGAGAAAGAGAAACATCAATCAGTTGCCTCTGTACATACACATTCTGACTTGGACCCCAACCAGTGATCAAACCCACATCCCAGGTATCTGCCCTGACTGGGAATTAAACCCACAACTTTTCAGTGTACGGGATGATACTCCAACCAACTGAGCCACCCAGCCAGGGCTCTGAATCTCCTTAAATTTTGATTGCTGTGACCTCAGCTCTCAGGTGAATTATAAAAGAAGTCACAAATTTGATGTTAACCTGGCTCTTTTTTCATTGTGACAGTAAGAGCAATGAATGTTCCAGCTCTCTACATCCTGGGGCAGAAGTTGGAAGTTCTTACCCATGCTCTGCTAGCACCACAATCCATTAATTTAGGGAATGGCTTATTCACCCTCCTTTTGCACAGCATTACTTTTGATAGACAAACCCATTTCACAGTAAAAGAAGTGTGCCAGTGAACTTGTGCCTCTGGAATTCACTGGTCTTCATCCATGCCCCACAGACAGGAGCAATAGGTACAATACAGTGGTGGAATGGTCTCCTTAAGACTCAGTTATGGCCCTAGGTGTGGTATAAAACTCCATCTTACATAATGTAATTTACGTTTGAATCAGTCACCATTTAATGAGAATGTTGCTCTGATTGTAGTCAGGATACAAGGTCTGTCTAAGTCCAGCCATTGTTAACATAATAGAACTGTTTGTGCAGCATTGACATAATCTGGCAGCCAAGGAGAGTGGACTGGAATGCACTTGCGTGAACAATGGATGACTTCACTGTACTAGGCAGTGGAAGGTGGTAGAAGCCATTGAGTGAGCATCTATACTGTGTGGCCCTCACATTCAAAATGACCAAGCTAATACAGCAACAAACCTGCATCAGATTTTGCATTAAACTTGAACATTCCTCCTTGAAAACTGTTTGGATGATTCAGAAGGCCACAGCTATGGACAACTGGTGATTGGCAGCTTCATCATGACAACATGCCTGCTCATGCAGCACATCTCATGCAGAGTTTTTTGGCAAAACGTTAAATCACCCATGTAACTTAGTCCCCCTACAGCCCAGATTTGGCGCCCTCTGGCTTCTGGCTTTTCCTAAAACTAAAATCACCTTTGAAAAAGAGATTTCAGGCTCAATGAGATTCAGGAAAATAGGGCAGGCCAGCTGATGGTGATTGGGAGAACTGTGTGAGGTCACAAGGTGCCTACTTTGAAGAGAACTGAGATGTCATTGTCCTATGTATAATTTCTTGTGTCTTCTTCAATAAATATCTCTTTTTCATATTACATGGCTGGATGGATACCCTCTGGACAGACCTCACATATGGCCTGGAATCAAGCAGAGGTGGGAAAGTGGCTCCTCATTCAAATACCCAGTAATGCACTCAAAAGTGTTTTGCTTCCCATCTTTTAATTTTGAGCTATGTTTGGAGGTCTGACTTCCCAAGGGAGAAGTGCTCCCACCAGGGATCACAACAGTATTAGGACAGGAATTGAAACAATCTGGACATTTTGCCACTAAACCAATAGGCAAAGGCGTTTACTCTCCTGGCTAGTACAGTAGAACAAAGGGGTATTTGTGCTGTTCCTACACAGTGGGTGCTTGAGAATATGTGGAACCCAGGGGCGTCTTTTAGCACTTCCATGCCCAGCAACAAACGAATGGGAAAATAGAACTGCCTCAAACAGGCAGGAATGATATGGACCCCCTTTTTTTTAATCCTCACCTGAGAACATGTTTGTTGATTTTAAGAGAAGGGAAAGGGAAACATTGATGTGAGAGAGAGAGAAATGCCAATCAGTTGCTTCTCGTATGCGCCCTGACCAGCGATAGAACCCACAAACTTTCAGTGTACAGGCCAATGCCCAATCCACAGAGCCACACTGGCAAGGGCTGATTTAGAAACTTTAGGCCATGAGGTTTTGGGTCACCTTACAAGGTATAAACCCTGAGCATCAGAGATCCTGGCTGAGGGAAGAGGAAACAATATGAATAGGAAGAATTAAGCTTATTAATTACAGTCTTGTGGCCAATTACAAGTTACTGAGCAATTATGGATAATTTCTTCCTTGGTGTGTGTACTAATTTCTTCTCCTATTTCTCTTACTGTATATGGAATTTAGAGAGTTACTTTGCTACTTAGTCTTGAAATAATATTCAAATGGGTCTGTGACTAAATTCTATGAAAGGTAAGTTACATGTTCAGGAGATGAGATGAATAGTGTGACTGTTTCCCAGAAACTGCCACGATGTCTGCTGGGACTTTGTCTCCTCATTTTGGAGAAAGGGTGAGAACATCTTTTATACAAAGGATGATTGCAACTTGTTAAGTAAAAATAAAGAGTTGTTTTTCTCGTGGGAAGTTTAATTATGTTTAGAAGTGCATGCATGTGGATGCTGAGTGGCCCAAGGAGACAGACTGTAATAGATAATTAACCTGTTTCTCAGACCCAAACTCACCATGCCGCTTTTGGTGCTGGGCTGGGATTCAGCAAACTCCATGTCTCCTTTCCCAGCTGCCTCCTTACTGGGATTGGCCAATGGAGACCCAGATGGAGATGGCAAGGCCAGAGGAGGAAGGAGCTTGGCCCTTTCTGTCTGCTTTCTCTTTGCTTCCTGTTCCTTTTGTCACCCCAAGACACCTCTTCACCCCAGCAGACGCTGGTGTTTCAGTAACAGTCATTGATACCCACCACTTAGTGCTCCTTCCTCAAGTGTCTGCCCAGTACCCTGGCCTATAGGGCTCCCCGCTCCCCATTCAGCTCAGGTGCTGAGTTTCAACTCTCTGGGGTTCTCTCCAGGCTCCTAAAATTGAACAATTTCATTTTTGTTTCCTAAGAGTGACAGTTTCCTCCTGCATGATACCTTAAAATGTTCTCTTTTTACTTTTTTAGTTCTTTAATACCCAATTAACAATCCTTTATATTGAATTTCCTCTGTTGAAATAGGGGAGGCTTTTATCTCCTCACTAGATTTTGACTGATAACAGACTCACCCTAGAGGATCTGTGAACTCATGGGTTTGGTGGGCTGCTTTTTCTAGTCTGTGTACAAGTTTACAGCTATTAAAGTAAAAACGTTCAACCATTTACAGCTTCTTGGAAGTTATCTCATGTAACCAGTAGTTAGTATGCCACATTTCGGGAACCACTGCCCCAGCACAGTAACACCCATTGACTTGGTTGCTGCACCATTCATGCTCATCTCCTTAGTTGTCATGCTACTGTCCTCAGAGGTAGGGACTGTACCTTTTTCCCATCTGCCCCTGTGCCTAGCAAGGAACGTGACTCATATTAAAGCTTTCAGTAAATATTTCTTCAGTGAATGAACAAACGAATGAATGATAGTTAAATGATTTGGAAACCAATTGGCCTACAAAGCCTGCTTAAACCACAGTGCTTCCCTGGCTGGTGTGGCTCAGTGGACTGAGTGCAGGCCTGTGACATGAAAGGTTGCCAGTTTGATTCCCAGTCAGCACATGCCTGCATAGCAGGCCAGGTCCCCAGTTGAGGACGTGAGAGAGTCGCTGTATCTCTCGCTCACACATCAGTGTTTCCCTCTCTCTCTTGCTTCCCCTATCTCTAAAAATAAATAAGCAAAGTCTTTTAAAAAATAAATTTAAACCACAGTGTTGTGGAAATAAAGACTAACCAAATGAGAAAAAGACTATTCAGTACATTCCATATATCAAGGGAATCAGCCACCATCATGCATGTTTTGGCAGAATCAAAGGCAGAGGAAAGGGAAAGCCTATTGTGGAAGAAAAAAGAGAGAAGGCCTCAGGTATGCCTTGACTGAAGGCTGTTGGCATGGTGGGGCTGCAGGTGGCTAACTAGAAGCGGGGTATACTATGTCATTGGTTAGAGATGCATATTTGACCTCTGGTTGGTCCTAAGATGGAAGTAGGGACAAAATTTAAAGAAGGTGTCACTTATTAATAAATCCTTACCATTTGGGGCCTATTGTTGTTGAAGTTACTGTTTAGCTTCCTAGATTGTCCCTGGAGATTCCATCTGGCCTGCTACAAGGCTGACTCCCCAGGTTCAGTGGAGATAAAGAGTTGGTTTCTTGGGCAGGTTGCTGCAGGTTATGGGTAAAGTTCTATTTTTATAGATAGCCTGGTCATCGTTTGTATATTCAGTCTCTCAGTGCTTAAGTTTGTTTCTAATCATACTATAAAATACAACTGTTAGATCATGATTCTGTGGAAATATGCACTCAATTTCAGAAGACGCCACTAGTGACATTAGGAATATTTGTGGCTCCAGCCATTAGTGGAGGAGCTGCCTGTGCTGGAGGCAGACACTTCAGCAGTTAGTGTCACAGAAACAAGGCCACCAAATCAGGTCATTGAAAAACTCTTGCTATTCCAGATTTTTGGGAGGAAAACTGAATACCACTGGCTAATGGGCAGAGAATTCGATTTAACAGATAATCATCATTTCATCATCGATTCACTAACATTTATGTTGGTGGATGAACTTTATCAAAGTGAGCTATTTGGGGAGGGAGAGAAGATGTAGCAATAATAGTGTCAAGAAAATCTGTAGAGCCCTGGCTGGCATGGCTCAGTTGGTTGAGTGTTGTCCCACAAAGCAAAAGGTCACTAGTTCGATTCCCAGTCAGGGCACATGCCTGGGTTGCCAGCCTCTTCCCCAGTTGGAGTGAGAGGCAACCAACTGATGTTTCTCCCACATCAGTGTCTCTCTCTTCTTTCTCCATCCCTTCCCCTCTCTCTAAAAATAAATAAATCTTTAAAAAATTTTAAAAATCCCCAGAGAACTTTCAGTTTTACATGTCTTTTATGAAGATATCAGTTTCCCCTCTTGCCCACGGAAACACATTTCCCAGTCCTGGCCTCAGAGAACACACAGGTGCCATATCATTTGAGTCCAAGTGCGTTGGAACTTCTTAAAAAGAGTCTGCGGTCTGACAAGTCTTCTTCCTGTAGGAACACACTTACATGAGTGGTCTATTAATTATTTGCTGGCTCTGTAAGTTCTTACAAGCTTCTCACTATACAGTAAGTTCTGATGTTAACTTCAATCATTATGAAATTATTAACCCATAATGTACCCTGTTTAGCTCTGTTTGGACAATGTAACCATTTGTACAGAAAGGATACCACTTGCCAAACCAACAGCTCAATTTTATATCCTAGAGTTACCTTTTAACACATTACGCTTATTTTCTGTGTGGCATATTTTCCTTTGCCCAAAGGAAAAAGATGCCCTGGGCTTCAGATATTCATTGTAAAGCAGAAGTCCCTGGACTTGTTCATATAGCCACACTGTTTTCCCTAAGGCACATTGAATCTGGATGATATCTCTTGCTATAATATCTCTTCCATCAGCACTGGATGTGAGAAAATCCTGCCTTCTCATAACTAGCAGAGGTAACACTATGTCGTTGCAAAATTGCAGCAGGATCAAACAAGACCATTCAGATAATAAAGATGACAATCTGACAAGTATTGGCAAGCTGTGATTTCCAGTAACTTCTCTCCTTCCTCTCCCACTCACAATGGGCTCTCACACCCACACCCCCTTCTCTGACCTCTGACCGGATCATTGTCCCTGAGTCCCTTCCCCAAATATAACACCTGTGTCAAATGGATTCTATCCTTGAACCTGACATTTGTCATCTTGGATTCTCATTTAACCTTAAGAGGATGGCCACAGTTGAAAAAGGAGAGTAACATAGGATCAAGTCTGTAGTTCAAACCATAGACCCAGTTCTGGAGTTCACAATAACGGAAAACCTGGCTGCTTCCCCAAAAGAGTAATCACTGTGACAGTTGTGTTAAGAAGATCTGTCACTAAATGCCAGCAATGTACCAGGAAGATTTATGACATTATTCATTTGATTTGGCCATGCACTGAATTAAGGACTGGGGTGGGGGAGGTAAATTATTATCTCTATTTTACCATGAAGAAACTGAGGCACGGGGACATTCAGTAACCTACCTAATGTCTCACAAATGTTAAGTGATAGAGTCTGGATTTAACCCAGATCTACTGACCTCAAATCCTATGCTCTTATGTCAAATTGTAGGAAAAAGCAAAAGAACAACACTGGGAAACATAAAAAATAACCTAGCCCCATAAGAACCTAATTTTTTTCCAAGTAGAACCTTTCAGAATTATATTGTACTACCTGGTATTTTTAATGTTGCCTTTTTTATAAGTTAACTTTCTACAGATGATGTGAGTTAAATTCACATTAACAATCACTTTTTAACACAAATGGTTAATATTGTAAATAAATTATTCTCAATATTAATGATCCCATATTAAGAAAGATTATACATGCGAACCTATGGTAACAAAAACAATTGGGAAAACAATTATTTGATGAGTGCTCACTTGGAATAACCATTTGTCATAACGTATTCGGTTAGGTCAGATTCCACGAAATATCTACTTTGAAAGCAAGGATTATGCCGCAGTCTTTTTTGTCTGGTTCCAACCCCAGGTTCCTCAGGAGAACATTGTAAAAAGTAGGTGCTTAATAGATAAGAGCAAGTAGAATGAAAATTTTTTCTTATTTACCCAACTTCACATAAATGTGTTTTGCGACTCCTTCTGTGAATTTGTTTAAAATGTTGAACTCCTC
The DNA here is from genome assembly GCA_028533065.1 of Trachops cirrhosus. Lineage (NCBI taxonomy): Eukaryota > Metazoa > Chordata > Mammalia > Chiroptera > Phyllostomidae > Trachops > Trachops cirrhosus. The sequence continues at coordinate 23,482,552 of CM052550.1, read as the reverse complement.
GAAGATTTTTGCATACTTCATTGTTTCACAAGATAATTCTATCTGCAGGCATGTATTCGGAAACTCAAAATCCTCAGTTGTTCAAGGCTGAAGAATAATGGAGTAGGATATTAGTATTTTCCCTAGGAAGTCAGAATTATGAAGTTCTTTGGCTTCTTCGGGTTGCCTATGGTAAAATGCAAACCAGACATAAAGACAAACCACTGAAAGAACTATTTAGTTTTGTAGCAGAATTTAGAGAAAATGTGAAGACCAAGGGTAGTCTTTATGACAAGCAAAAAGTTCTCAAAGTAAGAAAATGCAAAGATCAAATATTGAAGTGTTGCCAATAAAATTTGTTCTCAGGGTAAATTTTGAGGTAAATCCTCAAAGTCAGAGATGCGACTGTAAAACCATTTTCCCCATTTTGAGATGTCAGGAAGATTTAAGGGTATGCCTCCTAAACCCTCTTTTATATGAGAGGGATTCCAAGAATCTTAAGCACACTGTCAGAGTTTGGGGTTAATTTGTAATGCAACAATGTATAAGTGAAACACCAACTTTAAAACATTTGCCAATCCTATGTGTACAAGGTGTAGGAGACTGTTCTGCGTGGCGTGGGCCCAGCTCCCACTCAGAGATGCACAGGACCCACACCCACAGATAGGTTCTCCCATGGGGAATCAGGTCTGCAATGTGCCTCGGCCACTTTGAGTCTCGCTTTTTGTTCAAAACTCCCTCACCCTGAATTGAGAACATTTATTGCAAAGTAACTTCTAAAATCCATGCTAAACCTTCCAAGGATGAGTGTAATTGGTTCAACTGCTTTTGCCTTTTCATTTGCAAATATCCCTCTTCTGTGATGTGATTAGTGGCATTGGCTCCTTTGTTTTCTGTAAAAGGTAACCACCTAAAGAGAACATGTGCCTAGTAAATGAGGACCATCATGTAAAGTGCTGAGAGATAGAAATAAAGGCCTGTCATGGTGGAGACGGTGGCTTTTGCTCCCCTTGAGAGAAAAGCCATGCTGTCCCTTTTACTCCACTGGACTTGGTAGTCTGTGTGAATGTCTCATTTCATCCATAATGACTCGGACACTGCGGGCCAGTGTCTGCCTCACAAGGTGTGGCATCCCTGTGTTTCTTTTATTTGCATTTTTTTTTTGGCTGCCAGTGAGTTTGAGAAGCTCTTTTTGAATCCTTGTGAATTCCCTGTAAATTGGCTAACAGGGTTTAAAAGGGGGGAAAAGGTTTCTCTGAATTAGCCAGAAGAAATCAGCCATGTGGGATAAACTACAGTGTAGATATCAATGGAGAGACATTTCCAAAGAAGAAAACAGTCCCAGCATGTGGGGTTGGTGGTTCATCCATCCTTACCCAGGACTAGTAATGTTGTAGCTAACTTCAGGAGACTTATTCCACAGGTTATGACCTCTATCCCCTTGATTTTGGGGACGTTGGCATCTGGATTTTAGAAATTACAATCTCAGTGGTCAAATGCACAATTCTGGGGTTGCTGCTATCATCTGTACCAAAAGTGGCAGGAGCCCTAGAGCCTCCAGCAGGAATCGAGCAGGAAACCAGTGGGTCAGAAGCCTCACCAATTAAAAGAAAGTGAGGCTGAAACTGTGCTCATGTTGCAGCGGAGACAGCTGGGTGACGGCAGAGGGGCTTCAGAACACCCTCCAACCCTGACCAGCATGGCTCAGTTGGTTGGGCATTGTCCCGCAAAGCCAAAGGTCACTGTTTTGATTCCTGGTCAGGGCACATACCCAGGTTATGGGTTCGATCCCTGGTCAGGGCATGTATGGGAAGCAACCCATCTATGTTTCTCTCCCACATCAATGTTTCTCTTTCTCTCTTTCTCCCTCCATTCCTCTCTCTCTAAAAAATAAATAAGTAAAATCTTTAAAAACAAAAAAACACCCTCCAGCTCCCATGGATTGGTAGTCAACAATTTTCACAACAGGAATTGGATGTTTCCGATGTTTATACCTTGGAACAAAACCAAACAAATACCTGCAGACTCTCTGAGCCAACTTCTCATAGGCAAAGAGATAACAATAAAACAATCCTCTAAATGTATGACAGTGGGTTCAAAGGTGTGAGGAAGCTGAGAAAAGCTCTCTCTCTCATGAATGTGAATTATGCACATAGGAAGCTGACTGGCTTTTAATACTTAAAGTGTTAGAATTAGTACCATCTTACTCCAAAAATTTTAATTCATATTAAATCAACTTGGTATAAAAATTCTAATATAAGCTCACTCTTCATTTCCTTGATGAAGAATAAATACTTCCATTCTTAAAATAGAAAGATGTGGGGGAGGAAAAATGGAAAATTCTTTCTTTACTGAACTTTCCTGAAAACGGGCCAAGAAAGAAATTGGCTTCAAGTTGAAGACTTTTAAAGTAACGGTAACTCTTTTGAAAGGTCAGGACCAAATCTTCACACTTCATAGGTCTCTTTTATTTTGACACTGTCAACTGTTAAAATGAATTGTTGTTCTTAGTTAAGTACTAAGGTATAATTTACATGTGATAAGATGCACCCATTTGAAGTCTACAGTTTGATGAATTTTGACAAATGTATTTACCTGGATAACCATTACCACAATGAAGACATGCAATGTTTCCATCTATCCTAGAAATTCCCTCCTGCCTCTCTTTACTCCATTCCCAACCCCTGTCCAAGGCAATCACTGATCTGGTTCTGTCACATTATATTTGTTTTCTCTGTTCTAAAATTTCATATAAATGGAACCTTAGAGTGTGTATTTTTTGCTCCCTGGTTCTTTTGTTCACCATAATGTGTTGAGATTTATTCATGTGTTTGCATGTTTTGGTAGTTTGATTCTTTTGATTGCTGACTAGCATTCCAGACTGTGACTATACAAAAATTTATTTTATTTATTCATCTGTTGAAGGTCTGTGGCTGTCTCCAGTTTTGTTCTATCATAAATAAAGGTGTTATAAATATTTATGTATAAGGTTTGTGAAAATGCATTTTCATTTCTCTTAGATTAATACCTGGAAGTGCAATTGCAGGATCTTATACTACGTGCTTCTTTTTATAAGAAACATAGTGATTTTCCAAAGTGAGCAGACCATTTTACACTCCTATCTTTAACCCATGAGAGTTCCATTTCCTCCTTATCCTTATCAGCACCTAGCATTGTCCATTGTTTCAATGTCAGCTATTTTGTTTTGTTTTGTTTTTCCCATGAAATGCAAATAGATGTGCGCTTTTATGTAACTCATTCTGTAGTGCTCTGGTTTTTTGAAATTAAACCTTAAATTTATGAAAAGAGTCAAGAGAGGCTGGACAGCCCAGCAGACAACAAGCACAAAGCATTATGTGCATTGATAAATTTAGTCAGCAGAGCCAAGGGTAAAGGATTTCATCCGGGTTTCTCGGAGTAATCAAAATTCATTTTGCTCTCGAACATTGTAGAAGAGTGGCTAGGAGGTAGGCACAGCTGGCTCTGGGGTGAAAGGGTTTGACTTTTTCAGGGAAGCAGAAACTAAACTACAGGAAGGCTGCCCTTAATCTGGGTCATAATCTTATCAGGCAGCACAGCTGGCCAGGGAGAGAGGTCAAAGGGAATGATGGGGACTGGGGCAAAGCAGAGAGGAGCAACCCCTACACACTTTCACCAGGGGGCAGTGCAGACTCAGGTGAGCTCTCAGAGAAACTCCAAATCTCAACCAGTAAGCTCAATTTCCCCAGTTTTAAATGCTGGCAAATAATTCTAGATGTCTCAAACACTAGATAGAGACAAGCCTGCAGACCTAACGTTTGCACCCTTGCCCTAAGCAGACCTGGTTCTCCAAAACAGTCGCTGCAAAACAGTCGCAGGACATCCTTCGTCCCTCCCTGGGGCCCCCTGAAATCACCTTCCCAACCCTGACAGGGCCAGACCTGCTGTGTTTTGCAGCCCATGCCCCTCTTCTAACAAATAGTCACATATACGCTCCAACACAACCGCGCCCCTGTGTTGAGAATCTGTATCTTCTGGGTGTCACCAAAGCCAAGATTTGATGAGCTTTGCTTTCCTGAAGTCAGGCTGATAAAAATGTTTGTTTTTGTGCTTGTTTTTCCAAACATGAAATGATCATTTTAAAATGCACACACATCTCAAATGGCTTTACTCTTGGCCTTGTGTGTGAGGTATGCTCAGTCCACTCCCACGTGGGGGTCAGGTCCTTCATTCTAAAGGCTTCCTGGTTAATGCAACAGCACCGACCCCAGGCCCCTCCATGGCTTCCTGCACTCATTCCGAGGGACAGCCAAAGTACCCAGACTGGGTGAGTGGCTGAAGCAGCAGAAACTTGTTCACTTTCAGTTCTGGAGGACAGAAGTTGTCTGTGAAGAGGCAATTGTACTTATGCATGACCAATTAATATGCCTTTTATTTCCTTCTTTTGCTTTATGACACTTGTTAGGTCTTCCAGTTCAATTTTAAATGCAAGTGGTGAGAGTGTACATCCTTGCCTTATTTTCAATCTTAGAAACCTTTCTCCTAAAATAGCCAGGACGTATCAGCAGTGAGGGGCAAACCACTGAACAAATCTTTTCAGAAAGAAATTTCAAGGGAAAAAAATTCATCCTAGAAGGTTGGGTTGGTGGCTACACCATTCCTTCCAGGATTACAATAGCTTTGTGGCTGATATCCAGAGAGGAGTATGACATTTTCCCCCTTGATTCTGGGGAAATTGACATCTAGGGCTCTTAGAAGTTAGCATCCAAAACTGCCAAATTTGCAAGTCTGAGGTCGCTTCTATTATTTATCCTAGCCAGTGTGACATGGGCACCCGAGGGTGTGCAGCACTGAAATCAGAAGGCTGACTGGTTACAAGTGAGGCTGAAATCTTCTGTCCCAGTGATTGAGGCAGAAACACCAGGGTGTTAGCAAAGGAGGTGACAGAAGGCTTAAAAATACCCTCTGGCACACTGAATGGCAGACAGCGACTTTTAAATCAGAGGTGGAATAATTTCCAAATTTTATACAGAGCAGCTGGAGAGCAAAATTGAGAAAACATGAAGTCTTTTTTTTAAGAGTCATAGATCTTTACTGATTGAAGTGTTTTCATCAAAGGTGCATAATATTTTGGTAGATCATTTACCAAAATATAATTTCATTAGATATAGATATGATATAGACAGGTAGGGTGACATAGATATATATGATGACACAACCTAACTTTGATTTATTTAGTGAGCCATGAATTCTTTTAGAATGAAAAAAATCTTTGAAAGCCCATAAAGTAAATATACTTTAATTAGTCACAAATATTTTATTTCAGTATATAATATTCCTGAATACAAGCATACAATATTTCAGGATCAAGTATTTTCCCAAGTCTTGCCTCTTTAATAAGTTTGAAAATAAAAAAGAGTAAAAGGGAAGGAAAAGAAAGATTTGTTGGATATTGCCCAGGCTATTCAGGTCTGAGGACATTACCACATGATTCTCGAAGAATTTCTAGACTGAGGACAGGATGATGGAGAGAATGCGGGTGGCTTGTCAAGCTGGCGCCTTCAAGGATATGAACAGAGAGGCCTGGTGAGTGTGACAGCTCGGCAGAAAACGTGGCCCTGCATCACATATACAGAGTTTTCCAGTAGTGCCCTTGTGCAAATATTTCACATTTCTCATAATAATATCAGTGGAATTTCTAAGACAAGCATGTATTTATTTTTTCAAAGCTTTTGAATGATGTTACCAAATGTTTTTTAATCAATATTATACTCTAAATCTACTGTGTAAAAGTTTGATTTTGCTTACAAAAAAATCACTACTGCATTCCATTTTTTAAGAAAAGTTTCAAAGGGCATTAGTGTTTTGTTTGGTGTAGGAATTGTGAATAGCTCTGAAATCATCTATTAAATGGTTACCTGTTCAGCCTGTGTATTAAACTTTTACATAAAACAAATTATAGAAGTCTTTTTAACTTACTCCTCCTCATAGACAATCAGAGATCCAGAAGGTTTTTTTAAAACATTAAATAGATTCCAGTGGTTTCAAATACAAAAAAAAGCAAAAATCACAAAGAAAAAAAAGTTGAGTATAAATTATAATAAATCACATAGGTTGAAAACAGTCTGATTTAAAACTTAAAGTGTAAGAATTCATACCATCTTTATTCAAAAACTCTAATTTATTCTAAATTACTTTCAGTTCAAAGAATCTAATGTAGCCTAGCTTACTCTTTATTTTCTTGCTGAAAAATAAACAAAGATTTCTTTACTTTAAGGGTAGGGAGGAAAGAAGGAAGGAAGGGAAGAAAGGAGGGAGGGAATTTGGGGGGAGGGAGGGAGAGAATAAAGGAAGTAAATAAGGAAAAAAGAAAAGGAGGAACAGGAGAAGGGAGCCAGCAAGAGACACAAAGAGGTCTCATTCTTTCTATTCTCTCTGACCCACAGAATCATTAAGAGATACGATGACGTTACTGTGTATGCTCTAAGATTTGGGGCAGTTTGTTAACTGCGAGAGTAGCAGAACTGTGGAATGAGTTCACATATTTTGATCCCAGATTCTATGCTTTTAACTACCCCAACTAGGCTGCTTCAAAATCCTGTGAACTTTGTTTTGGAAAGAAGAGCAGACTGTGCTGGAAACTGGGCCCAGGACCTGACTGTGAGAATAACATAGATTGGTTTGACTCACAACCTCAGCAAATTTCCTGTGTCAAAATTGGGCCCTGATTAGGAGGAAGTGGGATGGAGACATCTGGGTGGATGCATTTGAGAACATGCTGATTTTCAACTTAAAGTGTTGGAATTTATACTGTCTTTATTTAGAACTGATTTATGCTAAATCACTCTTAGTTCAAAGAAACTAATGTAGCCTAGCTCACTCTTTATTTTCTTGCTAAAGAATAAGCCAAAAGATAAAGAAAGGAGGAAATGCAGTAGTGCCCTTGAACCCTCTGAAGCTGCAGAACTGACCCTTTATTTTTACTAAAACCCATCTTTGTCTGGAATATCTCCCGGCCCAGTCCCGATTTCCTCAGTCTCCTATAGGCTTCCCTTGTGTGCACTCCCTGAATAAATTACTTGCACAGGAACCCCATCTCAGATTTGGCTCTAGAAACTAATGCTCATGATTCAGGAATGAAGAGGTCAAAGAAGGAGAGGAGAGTGCCCCCGTGCCACCCCTTCTAGTGACCTACTTGGAGAGTGTGTGCTTCCTGTCCTTCAACTTCAGGCATTCCTGGGCTAGAAGTTCCAGTTCCCAGGTGGAAGCCTTCTACAGGGGATCACAGTAGCTGTTCCACTAAACCTAAAGTTACAGCTGCTGACTTTTTGAACTCACACCTGTAGACCAGCAGGCAGAGGGAGGAGTTACTATACCAGCAGGAGAAATTCACATGGATTATCCCATGAGAAGACAAGTTTGCCGCTACATAAGCAGAGCAAAGAGGAGTATGTATGGCACTCCAGGAATCTACTGGGGTTTCTCCGGGTACGTCCATGTCCAGGGAAACAAAAAATGGCAATTTGCATGAACCACCACCTAACAAGGACTTGGTAACCAGAGTCACAATTTTCAGAGATAAGACTCAGTTACCTCACTGGACAGGCAACTAGACAACCAGAAGTGCTGCCAAGTGAAGCGGATTCTAGAATTGGTGGGAAAGGGGGGAAGTAAAAAATATTCATTGTATTATCAAACCCAGCTGCAGCAGTAGGGTCTGTAACTTGTCTCTAATCCTGTTATTATAAGGGTTGTTTTTTTGGGGGGTGGGGAGGGTTGGGGTTTTTGGGTTTTTTTGACATTGTGACTGGCCACCACCTTGTAGAAAAGCACTGACAGGATGCAGGGCATTGATGTGGAACACAGGTAGGTCTGGGTAGTGTAAAGGGCAGACTCTAGCAGATGTTATTTGTGCCCTGTCCCTTTCCCTTAGGCCTTCCATTTGGTGTATTCCAGCCAACTTCCAACTGCTAGAATCCACATCTCTGTGCTAAAGCCCTTTCCCAAACTGTGGGTGAGCATTCGGTCTGGCACAGCACACTGGAAGTGCCAGAGACTTAACTTCTGGAAGCAGCCCTCAAGCAATCGCTGATCAGAGTTAATGTCAGAACACCCCATCATCACTCAGGAGTAATTATGTGGAGTTGTGCAACACTATTTCAGAGAGTTAATTAGTATCCAGGAGTTTAGCTCAAGTTGCCATCAGTGTTGACTTACTAGATAAGGCAGCTTCTTGGCTGTTTTCCTTTATCTTCACTATCCTCTAAGTTTTTCCTGCACCTCCAAAATAATCTGCTTGCACATGGGTACTCAGCTAAGGGTCTGCTTTTGGGGAACACAAATGCACATAGCAACTTACAACCAGGCATTTGAACAATTTTTATTGAAAATGTAAAAATAGACAGATAAAAGATAGGGATAGTTGATAGATAGATAGATAGATAGATAGATAATAGATAGATAGATGATAGATAGATAGATAGATAGATAGATAGATAGATAGATAGATAGATAGATAGAAAGTAAAGACAGAATCATGGATGGATAGATGGATGGATGGATGGATGGTTAATACATAAAATCAAGAAAAGAATTATTGGAAAGGAGAAGGGTCACAGACATTTTTGTCTGGAAAGTTTGTGTTAATTAAATTTAAACTATTTTACTGAATATTTAAAAATTACAAATTGCTTTTAATTTCTTTCAAAAATGTTATTGTGAAGATTTTCAAACTTATACAAAAGTAGATAGAATATTATCATAAATTCCCATGTACTCACTTTCCAGCCTCCAGAAATTACTTACTTATAGCTATCTTGTTTCATTTATACACTCACTCACTTAACCTACTCTAGGTTATTTTGAATAGAATCCCAGATATCATACCATTTTATCTGAAAATATTTTAGTGTATATGTCTAAAAGATAAGGGCTTTTAAAATAACTATTATCACATGTAAAGCAATTAACAATTTCTTAATTTCATAAGGTATTCAATCAATGTGAAATTTTCCAATTATCTAATAAATTTCATATTTTTTTACAGTTTGTTGTTTAAATTGAGACACAAATAAGGTCTCCATGTTGTGACTGCTTGATATTTAAGTCTCTTTTAACTATAGGTTCCTTAGTCCATCTCCCTCTTTTTCTTACAATGCATTTGTTGAATAACTACTTGATATATTTTAATTTAAAAAATATGGCTAAATCTAATGCAAATTATACTTTTACTTCCTATGAGTCATGCAATTTATAACCCAGGAATAAGCCAGTGCTTTGACATGATTTCTTCTTTTCTTCAGACTAATGTCGGAAACTTTTATTTACAATATCATGTGGGCGGCACCCTCAAAATGTAAATGCTTAGAAGCTGTGGAAACAGACAGATGTATATGAAAGTAAAATTAGGGGCTCTCAGAAGCTAGATAAGTAAAGAGAATGAGAAAGCCAGCAATAAATGCCAAATTGCTTTCTAAATCTGGAAATTGATCATGTCACTTTGCTTAAATATGTTTCTATGGTTTCCCATTGCACTGAGAATAAACTCCAAATTCTTACCCTGGACCATGTGGTCGGGGCCTGACTGTGCATCTGACCTATGAGCTCTCCCTCTCCCTCAGAACACTACAGTCACAGACCTTGTCTTTCAGTCTTTCACCACGGTAGGGTTTGTGCATGTGCTGCTTTCTCCGCCCAGGTAGTGCTGTGTCTGACTCTAAATGTGTCTCCTCAAGATAGAGGACTGAGCAGATGCAGAGTACTCCCCAAGTTTAAAAATGTACAGCCAAAGCTAAAAATAAAGGGAAAAATATTCCAGTGGCCACCAGGAGAATTTAGCCACAGTAATATGCAGAAATCAAAACTGCGTGCCCTCGGAACATAAACAGTACAGCCACTTTGGAAGCCGGTTTGGAAGTTTCTTACAAAATTACACATATTTTTATCATATGATCCAGCAATCACATTCTTGGTATTTACTCAAAGAAGCTGAAAACTTATGTCCATATAAAAATCTGCACATGGATGTTTATAGCAGCCTTATTCATAATTGCCAAAACTTGGCAGCAAGTAAGATGTCCTCAGTAGGTGAATGGATAAATAAACGGTGGTACATTCAGACAATGGAACATTTTTCAGCACTAAAAAAAAATATGAGTTATTCAAGCTATGAAAAGTCATGGAATAAACTTAAATGCATGTTCCTAACTGAAAGAAGCCAATCTGAAAAGGCTGCACACTGTATGATTCCAACTATGTGACATGCTGGAAAAGACACAACTATGTAGAGAGGAGATAGATCAGTGGTTTCCAGGGGCTGGGGGTGCTGGGGAAGAGGGAAGAATGAATGAGACACAGAGAACTTAGGACGGTGCAAATACTCTCTGTGAACTACAGTGATGGCATTACACATTTGTCCAAACCCACAGAATATACAAAACCAGGAGTGAACACTAAGGTAACCTGTGGACTCGGGATGATTACGATGTGACAATGTAGGTCCATCAGCTGTAACAAAAGTATTACTGTGGTGTGGAATGTTAGTAGTTGGGGAGGCTGTGTATGTGTCTATGAGAAATCTCTGTATTTCCCCTCAATTCTTCTGTGAACCTAAAGCTGTTCTCAAAAAATATCTTCAAAAAAAAAAAAAACAACTATGGGGTCCGTGTGTGAATCTAGACAAGATAAATCCTTTGAGAACTATGCCTTGAACTCATACTTAAAAAAAGGAATCATACCTGACAATACTTCATTTGAGTATAGAATTCTGGATCGAAATGTGTTTTTATAAACTCAGAGATCAATAGCGATTATCCTCCCTGGAAGAAGTACTGATGAATGGACTTAGGAAAACAAAGACAGCATTGTGTCACAAGAGAAGAACTGGTGAGGACAGAAATCAGCAAAAATTGGTTGGAAAAATCTAAATATGCATTGATTGTAAATTGTGTAATTATTTAGAAAATTTTAATATTCACTTATTAGAAATAATTTAATTGTCTGGTTTTAAAAATAATACGAGAAAAAAATAACATGGAAGATGGCAAGGGAACATTTTGAGAGAATTTAAGATCCTATTCTTATTCAAGAGGATGCTAGAAATACAAATTTATGTACATACTATTTTTAAAATATAACATTAACTGCCCATGCTAAAATGTTGAGTAACCATCAAAGGAATTGAAATAGAATATGGCCAAGTTAAAAACTAGAAGTCAAAAAAACTTAACTCGTCCAATAAGAGATAGAAAAAGAGAAATAAACAAGAAGCACTTGGCATTGGCATAGGATAGACAGATAGACATATGCAGTAGAGAATACAGCCCAGAAATACACCCATGTGTGTGCGGTCAATAATTTTTTTACAAAGGCACCACAGCAGTCAGTGGGGAAGATCAAGTATTTTCAACAAACCATGCAGGGACAACTGGATATCTGTATGGAAAAAGTGTACTTTGATCCCTAATCCCGCCAATGTGGGCTACCCAGGTGTAGTCATTTCTCAGAATTCACCGAGCCATATGCTTAAGGTTGGTGTGTGTGTATGCATGTGTGCACAAAGTAATTTACATAAAGTAATATTCAGCTTTTTAAATCTTTATTAGTGCCTTGGCCAGTGTGACTCAGTTGGTTGGAGCGTCATCCCATAACCGGAAGGTTGCGGTTCGACTCCTGGTCAGGGCACAATACTTAGGTTGCAGTTCAATTCCCTGTCTGGATGCAGGCTGGAGGAACCAATTGATGCTTCTCTCTCTCCCTTCCTCTCTCTCTAAAAACAATGAAAAAAAAATAAGTCCTTGGGTGAGGATAAAAGAAAGAATAATAATGAAATTTTATTGGAGATGATTATGTCTAATTTCTCTACTACCTATGTTCTCAGCATGTTACCACCTCAGAGAGGCTCTCCATAACCACTCCCGACTATCAGCACCTTCAGCGTTCTCGACTGCACTGACTTCAGCCTAAAAGAGGTAAAATGTTTTCCAGCCAAGATCCCTCACCCTGTCACACCTGCTCTACAGCCAGCCTCCATCCCCCACACTCCCTGGCTCTTCCCCTATATGTTTGCCCCATTCCCTCCCACAACCTCCAGTACCTTGCACCACCCATTATCTCCTTGCTTCCCATTCCAATATCCTCATATTTTTCCACTGCTAATGCTTGCCAGGCCGCCTCCTACAAAGTAAGTGGTAACCGCAACCACTCCTGGTTGTTAGTTTGAACTTTGGGACCGCAAACTTGCCCTGCCTTCCGGGTGTCTGTGTGGTTTGTTCAGTACCTGATGAATTGCTGCTCAGGATCCAAATCATTTCTAGTGTCCCTCAAGCAGAAGGCCTTGCAAGAAGGTGTAATCAAAACTGGATTACTACCTTTTTTTCTCCAGTTGCTACATGCTCATCCCCTTGAGTCTAATGCTAACTCAGGTCTTGCAGTATGCATTCTAAGGAGGCGATGCCAGAAACTGTCCTTGGAGAACACAGAAGCTCAGCAAGGCTCAAAGGCATGGTTGCAGAGGTTGTGCGTTTCACAATATACCCTGCTAAGGCAGATAGAGGGGCATGAAAGCCAGCCTTCAGTCCTCTTACCAAGCTATTCATGCTTGGGACTGTGTCTGTCTAGCAGACAGTTTGTAAAATTGCTTATTAATTTTCAAAAAGTACCAAAGAGGCCAGCATCCACCCTGGAATTTAGCCTGGGGAAGACAGGAAGGGACAGTGGCTTTGGCTGGACTCAGAATACCTGCAGCATTCAGGACTGAGATCCTGGAAGGCCAGGGCAAAGTGGCCTTGTTTTATAGGCTTCTTTGAATAGGTTTGAAAGAAGACAGCCTGAAGACATGAGCCAGTTTTCAATGAGGCCCATTATCAACGTTCAGTGAACTAAATGATTTACTAAAATCATCCACAGCCCCTTCCTTACAAGTTGCATTTGTTCACTCAGCTTTGGCCAAAGATGCCCTCACTCCCTCTTAGGCCTATGTGACCTGGCCTATGCTCAGGTATTTCAAAACCAATTACCAGATCAAACAGATTCTGTAGCTTGTCACCTCAGACCAACACACAGGCTCCTCCTTGTGATCCAGAGCCTGTGGACCTGGGTGTTGTGCCCGTACACTGGGACTGAATTTATGATCAGCTCTGGGCAGAAGCATGTATCCACACAGGAATTAGATGGGGAATAGAGTCACTTCTAAAGAGTATAGGAAAAGCACACATCAGAGTTAGAGTTGAACATCCTGGCATGTCAAGCAGTTATTCAGGGGAGAACTGTTAGCCTTCTTACACATCCTGGTCATAAGGGTTTCATCCTTTACTGGGTTCTTTCCAGAAGAGCCAGTGGCGGTTGGTTTAGTAGTTGGAACCCCGATGAAACAGCTAAAATCAGGAACCCCTTGGATAGAGAGCTCTCTGGGCACTCAAACTTAATAGCAGTGATCACATGTTTATATCAAACAACTTTATTTATTTAGTTGCTGCATGTTAGTCATCCCCCATTATACTGCCAATTCCCAGAAGAACAGGGTTCCATATGTTTTGTCCCCAGATGTGTCCCCAGTGCCTAGCATCATGCCTGGCACAAAAACCTGTTGAGCAGGAAAAGGAGTTGGCGGGTAAGAAATGACAGAGAAAACCTGAGGTTTGGGGTTGAAGCAGGCCTCCTCCATTGAGAAGTGTGGGCTGGGTGGGCAAAGTGGACAGCCATGGCCTGACTTGGCATTTGTACCCCTAGAGCACACCAGAGAAGGCAGCGTTGCCAGGAATCACAGAGCAGAGACATTTGGCCTCCACTTGGGTGTGCAGGATACGTAATATATGAAATGCTTCCTCCCTCAAACTCTACTTTGTCTGGCATTGTATAGCTATATCAACTTATGTTTGTCTAGTACTTGCATGGTATATCTTTTTTGTCTTCTTACCTTCAATCTTAGGATGTTTCTCTTGCTGACACTCTTTCATAATGTCTTTGTGGAGACTGACACTCAGAAGTCTGAGGTAAGTCTTGGTATGTTCCTGTCTACACAGTGATTCATTTCACTCTTATGTGACGAAGCAGAAGTCACAGGACACCAAGACGTAAAGAAGTCACATGTTCCACTTTCCTTCTCCTGCATACAAATCACTATTCCAGGTGTCACCTGCTCAGCTGATAGCCTCTGCCTCCTTGCGCTTTTCTTATGCTTTTCTTTAACTGTCTATTCACAGCTGTCCTGACAGGGAAAATGTTCTGTCCCCTCTGATCATTTTACACAGGAAAGAAATGAAAGACTCATGATGACACTGAATTAGTGTTCTTTTACCTTATTTGAAACACTGGTAAGCCATCTTTTCCCCAATTTTGCATAGAAATATAAATGTCAAGTGTAATTTTCAAGTAGAAAATTTTGTTGACAGTTTGAAAGCTGTGTAATTATGAGAAATAACATTTCAACAAGGGACATTGACACACTGCTTAAGCCTTCTTTCTTACTGCAGACAGACATGCCTTTGTGGGGAGAGGCACATAGGCCTTAGCATAGCTCATTTAGGAAACCTGTAATAAAGTAGTATACCACAAGGCCTCATGATCCTTCCAGCGGAGAGATTCTCCAATGGCTTCCAACAGACTTCAATAAAGCCTGGCACGTAATGGATGCCTTGGAATGAATGAAGGATGATTGCTTCTCCTCCTGGGTTCTAATATCCCTATTTCTCTTGTTTACAACAGGTCCATGTACTGGATGGAGGGACCATACACTATAAATGTCACTAGTAGCACCCAGCATAGCTAAGAACAAATCTCCCGTTCCCTTGCAAGCTCCTCACGCACTTAGCGCACAACTCTACACCTCATATAATCAAAACAACCCAATGAAGTGAGACCAATGGCCCTGAAGTCATCTAACTTATTTGTGCAATCCTGAGTTAGGAAGAGCAAGCAAACATCCATCTAGAATGGGAAAAGGGAGCTTTCTTTGACCTCTCACTTTCTTTGACCTCTCACTTTTTCCTTTAGTGAGAGATGTCTTTCCTTATGGCTAAGCCAGAGCTTTGAATAGTCAGAATAGCTTCAGTCAGCCATAGAAGATGCTGTCTAGAACTTCTAAACCAAGCCATGTTCACCATCAAGGGCTGGACGACAAATCAGTTTTGTCATTAATTGGTAGTGGCTCTATGGAGCACAGTGCAGAAAAACCATCTGAGGCCTTATCTAGTCTTCATGGAAAAAGATTTCTGATTGCTTAGTAATCTGTACCTTGGTTTTATTATGAAAAATCATCCAAAACTTGGAAATAAGGCAAAGAGCTATCTGTGGCCTTTTTAGTATCATGCCCGATCATTGTCTGAAAGACTATCTCAGGACCACTTGACTAAGGAAATGTGACTTTGCTCGACTTACAACTTAATATATTAACTAGGGATCCAGCTCTGTAAGAGTAGAGATTAATTTGGAGAAAATGTACAGGGTCCAAATTATTTTTATCCAGTGGAGATACATTCTAATCAGTAGAGAATGTAGACCCAAAGATAATGAGTGTATTGCTCTGTAGAACCTTGACCAATTTTGTATCTAATTTAGCAATCCTTTTAAATCCTAGCACCCTTTTATTATTTTAAGAACACTCTATTTTATATATCAGTTTCTAAAATCCTCTCTGAAGCTAGCTGTGCCATCCTGCTGGTTCTCTCATTAATGGGTTAAAGAAAACTTTGATGCATGCTCATTATGTATTTGTGTGAGATTTTAACATCTTCTGAAAATTATTCCTTGAAATGTGGAAGGAAGAGGGAGGTGGAGTGGAAGTCATGAGTTTTGCGTTCCTGGCCTGGAAGGCCAGAAGACATGAGGATGTTGCCCACACAGGCTTGCATTCTGCAGCTTGTCCCAGACCCTCCATAGGACAGGGAGCCAGCTGTGTCAGTAGAGATCTTCATATGTGTTATTAGTGGCCTGCTGGGCCTACCCTGTTCTCTGGGAATGAGAGAGACCATATTATTTTTCAACACCAGAGGAAATTTTAGTGACCTAATGAAATCCCACCAACATTATGTAAGGAAGTGATATATCACTTCAAGCCTAACTCAAAGAAGTCAGTTTAAGTAATACTTTGTGTAGTTCAAAACTTTTCCACATCCCAACATCATTCCTAAACACTCTGTTCTAGCTCCTATCCCATCATTCCTATAGCACCCTATAATTACCAGGATGGAGTAATTAATAACTAATGCTCATTGTGTGCCTAATATTTACCAGGTTGAATTCTAAGTACTTAATATAGAGTAAGTTATTTAATATGATAACCAGTCTAGAAGAGAGGCACCATTAGTTATCATCCTCTCCATTTACAGATGAAGGTTCTGAGGCACTAAGCACAAGTAACTTCCCCCAGATCTCATAGCTCATCAATGGCAGACCTGAGATTTGAACCCTGGAAGAATTCACGCTCTTACCCACTACATGATTGTTCCTTTCATGAATTAAAAGCTAAACAAATTCAGCTTAAAAGGCTCAGTTCTTGGGGTGATGGGAAAGTTCTAGAAATGGAGAGTAGTGATGGTTGTACAACTTTGTGAATGTACTTAATGCCACAAAACTGTAACCTAAAAATGTTGAAAATGGTATATTTCATGTTATGTGTATTTTAACACAATTTTTAAAAATTAAAAACTCAATTCTACTACATACTAGCCATGTGACTTTGGACACAGGTTAACTGCTAAGAAGGTGATGACAGTACCTACCTCACGAGGTTGCCCTAAGGATTGAACTGGTTACCCCAAGTAAATTGCCCAACAGCGTTTCTGGCCACACATAGGAAGCCATAAATGATTGTTAGCTTAAATAAAAGTCAATAGGGATCATTATCAGGAAGAGTAAAATGTATGAACTTTATTGTTAGTCCAGGAAAGACTCCCTCTGTTCTCCTAGGAGGGAGGAGCATTGAGGTGTGGTGGTGGGAAAGCCAATCAGCAGTGACAGTTCCCATTTGGATCCAGGAGTTCTTGAAGTCTCCGCTACAAAGATTCAGAACCACATTGGCTTTCCCACCATCAGACCTCAGCCTAGAAAGGACATGCCAATGTGACCTTGTCCTCACAGCAAATGCACTCAGATAGAAAGAAAAAGAAAACAATTATTATTCCTACATTTATGGGGCCCAGGTTCAATGCCAGGCATTATTACAAAAACTTTTGCATTATTATCCTATCTCATCATCACAACTTTACAAAATTAGCATTACTACTGCCCCTGTTTTTAGAGTAGAAAGAAAAAAAGACCCTAAGATGCAGAGAAGTTAAAAACCTTGTCTTTGATCACCCAGTTATTGAAGAGCAGACTCAAGATTTGAACCCTAGACTACACATCTTAGTCAATTCTAGCTGCAACAACAAAATACCATATCCTGGGTGGTTTAAACAACAACCATTTATTTCTCACAGTGCTGGAGTTTAGGAAGTACAAGATCAAGGTGCTGACATCAAGATCTGGTGTCTGGTGAGGGCCCGCTTCCTCCGGTTTTGCAGTTGGCCATTTTCTCCTAGCCTCACATGGCAGAGAGAGAAAAAAGCATCATTCTCTCTCCTTTCTTATAAGGATGCTAATCTCATCACAATGGTTCTGCTCTCATTACCTATTCGCCTCCCAAAGGCCCCACCTCCTAATACTGTCACACTGAGGGTTAAGATTTCAACATAGGAATTTTGAGGGGCACACCCAGTCCATACAGTGTTATTCCTAAATGCCCATATTATACCACCGTGCTACACTGCCACCAAGAATGTGACATGTCTGGAGCAGTAATTGCTCCAGAATTCAAAACACAGAACAAAACTCCGTGCAGGGGAAGGGGAAAGCAGTCTTTTGACCTTAAAGCAGGGAGAGACTAGTAGAGTCCCCATTTCTTTATAAGCTTCCCTGGAAGGGTGTTCCCTTAAATGACCTTTTTCCTTCATTTCTTTTAACCTGCCCAGGTCAAATCTTAGTCTCGTCCCATAGAGTATAACCCACAGCCTTCACTCTGGAGGAGGCCACATAAAGATCTGGGGTTATGAAGATGTTTTTCAGTAGAAACCAAAAAGAAGAGATGGGCATCCAGGGTCCATCTTACTGTGTCCTTGAAAGTGGAGCAGAGTCCTAGACAAAGCAAAGAGGAGGAGAGAGCTCCTGGGGTGGTACTCAAGGGGAAATGTACACAACATCCTTCTTTGTAGAGGGTGCATCCTTGTTGGAGCCATTTACTCTAGGACCCGTGATTATGTGGGGCTATGTTTTAGGAGTGGGTTTGTGTGTTGTGGTGATGATGATATAAATCAAAATGGTTGTGGTTGCAAGTAATAGAAACTGAGTTTGGACGTCTTTGAACAAAATGGGAGTTATTTGAATGTATATGAGGGTTAACCCCCCAAAAAAACCTGGAATTATCTTCTGGAGGGCAGGCCCCTTATAGTACAGCCTTCCCCTGCTAGGTAAGTGTTCTAGGAACCCATCTGCATCAGTGTGCCAGCTGGCATTGTTGTGAGAGGCTGTGTTCAGCTTCCATGAATTTTTTTTGAAGACTCAGTGTGATTGGCCATTTCATGATGGGTGATTTATGAGTGCACCTACCCACACCATGCTGAAAATTCAGCCGTTTTTTTTCACCAAAAATGGCATGACCCCTCTGCCTCACTCTCCCTATTCACCCAATCTCACCCCCAAGTGACTTTTTATTGTTTCCCCAGATGAAACAAAGTCCTCAAAAAGAAACATTTTCCTGATATGGAAGAGGTGAAACAAAAAATGGCAGAAGCATTAAAAGGCATCAAAATCTATGAGTTCAAAAACATTTTGAGCAATGGAAAAAATGTCTCAATAGGTGTATTGCATCAAATGGAAAATACTTTGAAAGTGACTAAAGTTTAAACACATAAGAATAAATACACAATTTTTTATAAAGAAATTCCAGTTTTTCAGAGTGCCCCTCATATATACACATGTGTATGTACACACACACACACATATACTCACAATGGCAAGTTGACTAAGTTTGGCATCAAGGCAAGACTAGAAGATCAGGCCTGAAAAATTGGATTGTTGGGACCAAATGTCTCCAAAGGGTAGAGAAAGAGGAAACACAACCATTACCATTTGTGGGAGACTGCCACCAGCACTCTTCATATCTTTCAATTGATATTCCATATCCTAGGAAGGTCATACATTTGTTCATGATGCCAAAATTCTAGAGGCTAAAATTCTAAGTGAAAGAGGCAGGATCTGGATCTTTGGCTTCTGTACTGGGAGGAAAAGCATTGCTTTCCACCAAGATCTCACACCTGGGGAATGACTTCCAAATAGGAAGGTAAGTGGATGCTGAACAGTTCCCCCCTCCCCCCACAAAAAAATCTGGCCTTACAATGACAGTGCCATGTATTGGCCTCCCCCACTTCTGAGTTTTCATTCATTTTGCTATTCACCATGGGTATTCAAGATGGAAGTGTGAGTTTTGTGTCCATCAATGACAACTTCTTACACAAACATTTGTCTTACGTAAAAATCATATCCAGACCAAAGAGTGGCATGTTTCAAGTTAGAACCTTCTCTACATAGAATCAGTTCATCTTGTATGGTCAGTAGAGAGAGCACAGGGCAATGCGGAAGAAAGAGGTTACATTACATCCATCAGTGAATCATTGCCTATTATCAAAATAGAAGGAAGAACAAGAAGGGAAGCTAAACAAAAATATCTCATGGTAAAATTCCTGGGCCAATTACCTGGGGCCAGAACACCATTATATGGATGAAATGATGTAAGAAGAACAAATAATTTAGGACAAAAGCCTTCAGTTTGCTTGTTGATCTTCCTGTTTCCCATGGCTGGGATTCTCACTTTAGTCATCTCCATATTTTGCAATAGGGTAAAAAGTTTTTTAATGACCCAAGACAGAATATTCTACCATGCTAGATGCAGCATACTATACAAGGTTATCCCAGCCAAGCATGATTCAGAGTCTAGAATTGCCAGAGATCAGCTGAAAACTTTTGTTCCCACCCTGGGGCTCAGTCGGATTTTGTTTCACCTTGTTTCAGAAGAACCATGCTCCCAGACTTTGGGGATAAAGCCCCTAGAGAAATTTTAACTGAAAAGTGACTTTTCTGTAAAAGAGGGATATGAAATAATAATATTGCCCATCCTAACATCCTGTGCTCCTTTAGTATCATATCCTTCTTTCTCCCCTAGGACATCGCTGCCTTGACTACTTTTTTCTGTCAAGCATTATGTTATTCCTCATTCTTCACTGAACCATTCCCTACAGTGCATATTTGTCAGTAATTAATTCTATTGCAAAAGATAGAAACCCAACTTAAAATAGTTAAAGGAAAGGTATTGGCTCACACAATTTTAAATTCAATCCAAATGGTAGATTTGTAATTATAGCTAGATGAAGGAGATCAAACTACATCATCAGACCTTGATTTTCCTCATCATTCTGCTCCATTTTCTTCTATCAAGGCTTCATTCTCTAGCAGACTCTCTTTCTGGTGGGCTCTAGAAGCTTCAGTTTACTATGGTCATTACAAATACCCTTTTTCTCTCAGTGCCCATTAGTAATCCTCCCAACATTGGGAGTCACGATCAGTTCCTTGTGGGTCATGTGCCCACACCTGAACCAATCATTGGAGCCAAGGTTATAAATTGATTAGCCAGCCTGGGTCACATGCCTGCTCTTATCGTGGGGAGGTAGGATGCCTTGAATGACAGTCTCACCAAACCCCCCCACACACACACAAATGCTAGGCAGGCAAAAAAGTAAGCAACTTTAGACTACAAACACATTGGGATCTCCTTATTTTAAACCTTCAAATTAGATTCCAATCTCTCTTCCTTCCCTTTGTTTCTTATTTCTTGATGTGTAATTCTGAGCTGGGACTCAGAAATACCCATCTAGTCCTTCTGTGGCCATCCATGCACCTGAGATCCCTAAAGTAAATACTGGTTTATGAAATAAATTGGTAGAGAAACACTAATTTGAGCCACTCCGGAGCAGGTGCCCAGGGGTCCTACCCCTCCGTGGACACTACTGTGTGAGCGCTGGACTGGGGACTATTACTGAGCAGGAGGGAATATTACCCCGTCATGGGATTACTCTTCTTCAGAATTACACTGTCCAGAACGGCATTCTAAAACAGTCTTTTTCACCAATATAATGAAACTGAAGAAATGTAATGTTCCATTCTAATAAAATAGTAAACTTTATTTTAGGCCTTTATTAGCTCCCTATGTAGTAAAAGAAATTATATTTTCACTGGATGCTTTTCCTGATTTCTCCCTGTTATCCTGGGTCTATTGTGAGGATGGCCCACTTTCCTACTGCCACCCTTGGGGAAATGCAGAAAAGGAAGAGATAAAGAGGAGTGGGTGGGGGTTTGCATGGGATTTTCATGTGATATTGTGTGGCCAGGTATTAAATGTACCTCGCATCCTGCCCTTGAGTAGAAGAGCAGGACTGGGTTGGGGGGAGAGGGACAAAATACTTTTTGCCAGAAGTCCTGTTGTTGAATCACCTGCTCATTGTGCCTTCCCCCAAGAATTCAACAAATTGTAGGCATATTTGGGGTTTCCCTCTACCATTAGCTCTTACTGGTTTCTAAACAAGGAATATCAATTACTGTGCAGACATGGTCAAGGTATGGAGGTGTTTGGTCTGTAATACCTGTCCCTTGTTATCTGAGACTCAATAGGTATTTGCTAAAAATGAAATATATTTGAATGCTTATTAATACTTTCAGGTAACTTGGTCTCTTCTGGTTTACAGCTGGGTCTTCCAAATGAATGTGCCATGGAATTCAAGACCCACCCCTACCTCTTTCTCTTTTTCTTGCCCTTTTCCTCAGAATCTGAGCTCCTAGGGCCTGGTATGTTTTCCCTGGCACCAGGGAAGTAGCACTGTCTTGACTCCACTGGATTCCAGTGGAATTTCTCATCCTTAATTCAGTCCCCAAGTTCAAAGCTGCTCTCTGGGTGGCCTTTGTTACACCATTTTCCCATTCACCACTCGGGCACCAGTATTCTTCATTCCCAGAATTTTTCCTTGTTTTTTCCAAGAGCCTCAATGGCATTTCCAGACCTCCCCACTCCAACCCAAACCCCAGGGAGTCATAATGGGAATGACAGTGAGAAGCTGTCAGTCTTTCTCTGGCTAACATAGGCTACCCTGCAGTTTCTTTTCCTCCAAGGTAACCCAAAGAGAGTGTGGAAGCACTCCTACAGAAACCAGTCAGCAGCGTCTCTGATGCTAATTCTCAGACCCATCTGAGTCTCTGTTCAGTACCTTCTGCCCATGCCTCAGAGTTTTCAACACCTAGAGGCTGCAGAACAGAAAGCAGGCCCCACACTCAGGTCTCAGCCTAATGTCTCCAGCTCCCCTCCACTGTCCCCAAAGACTTCTCTCGCTCCTCCTGTGGCCTGGCCACATATCACACAGCCTGCTTACTCTATACCTTAGAGCTGTAGTTCTCAAACTTGGCTCTGCATCACCTGGAGGGCTCATTACGCCCTCCCCCAAATTGCTGAGCTCACCCTCAGAATTTCTAGTTCATTAGATGAGTCAATAAAATAATGGTCCCTAGTAATGACAGTAGCACAGGAGTCCCCAGAACCTATGAATATGTAACCTCACACAGAAGGAATTTTGCTGATGTGATTAAATTAATTAAGAT
Source organism: Trachops cirrhosus (assembly GCA_028533065.1). Taxonomy (NCBI): domain Eukaryota; kingdom Metazoa; phylum Chordata; class Mammalia; order Chiroptera; family Phyllostomidae; genus Trachops; species Trachops cirrhosus. Next base: position 23,459,920 of record CM052550.1, on the reverse strand, counting down.
GAGGAGATTATTCTGGGTTATCTGGGTGGGCCAATATAATCACAAGGGGTCTTATAAAAAGGAGGCAGGAGCATCAGAGTCAGAGAAGGAGATAAGAGTATGGAAGCAGACATCAGAGTGATGCAGGTGCAAGCAAAGGGATACAGAGGCCCTTGGAAGATGGAAAACACAAGAAATGATGAATTCTCCCCTGGGGCCTTCAGAAGGAACAAACTCTGCTGATAACTTGATTTTCATCCAGTGAGATCCATTTCAGAATTCTGACCTCCAGACTGTAAGATAATAAATGTATGTTGTTTTAAGCTGCTGAGTTATTGGTAATGTGTTACAGCAGCCATAGGAACCTGAAGTGCAATAGGATTGGCTCCTGAGAAACTGCATGTATAATAGGTTCTCAGGTGCTGCTGATGCTGCAGGTGGAAGGACCACACTCTGAGAACCACTGGCTTATCATAAAACACACAGTCCTCAGTCCCCTCCGAACCCTGGACTGCAGGTTACACACACCTTCAACCTCTCAGTGTCTGAACCCTGTGACCAGAAGTGTTGGCCTTGATGACTCTTATTTCCAAAAAATGCCTATGGTGGAAATCAACGCTTAATTTGATTGTTTTCTTTTCTTTCTGTTTTACCCTAAAGTAATGGTGGAGAACCTCTGGGGTTGCCATTACCAGCCATTAAAAATGTATTGAATTAGAGAACAGATGGACAGGTACTTATCAGAGGGGTGGGGAGTTGGGGGCTGGGTGGAAAAGGTGAAGGGGTTAAAAAATACAAACTGGTTTTACAGAATAGTCACAAGGATGTAAAAATACGGCATAGGGAATATAGTCAATAATATCATAATAGCTATGTATGGGCCAGGTGGGTACTTGAAACATCAGGGGGACCACTCTGTAAAATAAATGATTTTCTAACCACTGTGTTGTACATCTGAAACTAATATAAAAATATTGAATGTAACATGCAATTGAAAAGTAAAATATAAAATATTAATTTGCTAACTATTTATCTCACTATATTGGTTCTTATTATTTTATTTTGGAGAAAATAGCAGAGCACTGACTGTTTATCTACTCCCCCCAAATTTCCATGAGATTGGAAAATAGAAAAAGAACCTGCACATTCCTGAAGGGAAATGGGACGGACCGAGGTTTGCTGTAAGCAAGATGTCTGGACCTCCGCTTCCCTCATATCAAGCTGACATTTTTTCTAATTCCTTTTATGCCCACTGTTTACCAGCTCCTCCCCCTTTGCCTACATGAGGTGAACTTGGCAATATCTCTCTTACTAGCTGACATAGCTCCCTTCAGCCAGTTTTCTCCAAATAATAGTGCTGGCTTTCCATTCTGGGGTGCTTAGTTGCAGATGCTGGTTGGATACCAACCAGCCTGTCACACATCCTGGGTCTGCCAAAAGGCCTCTGGGGCTTTGCTTGAGATAAGAGACCTTGTCATATCATCTCCAGGGCCCCTGGTAGAGGAAGGAAGAGGAGGTGCACAGAGCACTGATTATATACAAAAACCCTAATACCTTGAATGAAATACAATAGTTGTTGCACGGTATCAGTGCACATTGAGAAAGACTCAGTTTGACTCTAGACCTTGACATTTCATCCTCCTCTTCTCCCTTGTAGGAGACTGTTCTGTGTGGTGTGGGCCCAGCTCCCACTCAGAGATGCACAGGACCCACACCCACAGATAGGTTCTCCCATGGGGAATCAGGCCTGCAATGTGCCTAGGCTGCTATGAGTCTTGCTTTTTGCTCAAAACTCCCTCACCCTGAATTGAGGACATTGACTGCAAAGTAACTTCCTAAAATCCATGCTAAACCTTCCAAGGATGAGTGTAACTGGTTCAACTGCTTTCACCTTTTTATTTGCAAATATCCCTCTTCTGTGATGTGATGGCTCCTTTGTTTTCTGTAAAAGGTAACCACCTAAAGGGAACCTGTGCCTAGTAAATGAGGACCATCATGTAAAGTGCTGAGAGATAGAAATAAAAGCCTGTCATGGCGGAGAGGGTGGCTTTTGCTCCCCTTGAGAGAAAAGCCATGCTGTCCCTTTTCCTCCACTGGACTTGGTAGTCTGTGTGAATGTCTCATTTCATCCATAATGACTCGGACACTGTGGGCAGGTGTCTGCATTATTCCTTCTCTCTCTCTCTCTCTCTCTCTCTCTCTCTCTCTCTCCTCTCTCTCTTTCTTTCATCTGTTTCACTTACTTCCCTTGTATCAGATAGTGGAGTCCAACCTGGATTTCAATTCTATCTCTGCCTTTTGCTAACTATGTGATAATGAACTAGGAACTTAGCCTCTATGATCCCTAATTCCCTTACTCAAGAAGTGGAGGTGAAGATACCTACCTCGGTCCTCTGATGAGAACTAGATGAGAGAATATCTGAATGTATCTGGTGCAGAGTTGGTACCCAACGCTCTTCATGGTAGGCATTTCTACCCTCCAGCCTTCTCACCAGTAGGTCCCATTCAACAAACAAAGTTCACGGGAAATGCAAGGTAGGAAGCCACAACTTTAATGGTGAGCTCTGGTTTCCCTTTCACTCCAAGATTACATTTCCCAGTTATTTGCCTACATGACCTCATTCTTCCAGTTAGGCATGCTTACTGTTCTAGGCACACTAACATCAAAGTTAAGAAATTTTTTGTTAAAATAATCAAATATGCCAGTCGGGCTAAAGTAAAAAAAGCAGAGCCACAGGTAAGTGCCTGGCCCTGGTGTATACAAGGTAAAGGGGCTCTTAGCAGAGATGGCGTGCCGGATGTCCAGGAGCACAGGGGATATATCCGAGCTGGCGTACACACTGAGGGAGGTGAGAATACTCCGTTGCGCAAGGATATAGTCCTGGCCGTACTCCTCTTGCACGTCAGGGGTGAGATGGTCCAGCATGTCTTTCTCCAGCTTTTCCAACATTTCACTCGTGCCTGTGATATCTGGGATGCCAGAGGAAAGGGAGGCTCAGATGCTGGGAAGGCCCCAACAAGCACGCCGACCCCTAAGGGGAAGCAGGCCCTTGTGAATTGGCTTCTGTTAAGAAGGACCAACATTCCCAAACAACTTCTCAAATATGTGCTTTATAATGATGTTTATTATATTTTTAACAAGAAACTGCACAGATGGCTGGGTTTTCACAAACTGAGTAGCCCATGTAAGCAGCAACCAGATCAAGAAAAGGACAAACCATCCTCAAAGCTTCCATTCCTGGAACCCCCTCCCAGGAGCCACAGTCCCGATGAACAGAACAGAACAGTTTTGCCAGGCTTTGGATGTTGTATACATGGAATCATGCATGATGCAAGAGATTCATCCATGATATCGTGTGATCATTCTCATAGCTGCATAGTTTTGTATAAATATGCCATAAACTATTTATCCGTCAGTATACTGTGATGGACATTTGGGTTGTTTTCAATTTGGAGTACTTAGAAATTGTGCTTTCACGAACACTCCAGCACATATCTTTTCATGACTATTATATACAATATAAAATATAATGTACACACTGTAATATATAGTCTATATAAAATACGTGTGTACATACTGTGAATGAGTGAATAATAAGAAGAGTTATATGTTTTTAAAATCAGTCTCCTCCACCTACAGTTTTGTGTACCTTTCGACATTTCCCCCTTGTTCATACAAACATATATGCACATACAAGGTTTTGGGTCAATTTTACCAGGAACAAACAAACAACAGAAAGGGCCACACTACGTATTTTTTCCAGGAGGTTGCTTTCATGTTTGCTTGTTTTTGCCTGGCGGTCAGTGACTATAGATGGAAACCAGAGCTGCAGAATTTTCCACTGAAGAGCCTTCAGTCACCCACATCTCTGTCAAAGGGCTTTCCAGTCCTTCCTAGGTTTCACCATTTTAGGCGGCTCCGCTGCAAACTGCCTTGCATATTACATCCTTTTGTATCTCGGCATTTACATCTGTAGGTTATAGTCCCAGAGTGCTGCTGCCTGGTCAAAAGGCCCATGTGTTTTGAATTTTAATAGTTACTGCCAAATTTTTTCTTCCAGAAAGATTGCAGCAACTCACGCTCCCTCCTGCAAAGTACGTAACTGCTCAGGGTTGCTGTGGAGATGAGCCTTTGTTTGCGAGCTTGGTCGACACCCCAATATCAGGACTGTGGGGGGCGGGTCTCGCTGTGATATGTAAGCCAGTGAAATCCAATTATACTCATGGGAATGTAAACATGGTTTCAATTGCTCTTTTTTTTTCTGAAGGCACATGCCACATTTAAAGAAATGATTACCCTGACAATTATTCTGGAGGTGTCTGGGTCATGAGAAATGTTTGCATGAACTATTGTTCCTCCATCTACTTCTCCCCCACTCCCTGGTTTCACAGGCTAAGGGGTTCCTTTCCCTTTACATTTCCTCTTTGAATACCTCATGGACTTTCTAACCACTCTTGTGCAGACCCTATCGAAACTCCCCAGAGCTCTCTTTACTGGTGTCAAAGCCACTAACCCTTTGTAAACCTTCATCTGCCAGTTTTGACTCTCACCCACTCATCCCCTGCCACTTTGGGCTACACACAATTGTTCAAACTATCTCAGTTTACAACCCACCTCTGTCTCATATTGCCTTATATAAGCTCTGTGGCTTGGGAAATTTCTTAACTTCTCTGAGCATCAGTTTTTTCTCTATAAAATATGATTATTATAATACCTACCTCATAGGATTAAGTGAGATTGTGCATGTCAGGTGCTTAAAACCTGCTAAGCATGTAATATGTTTTAGGTATTTGTATTGCAGGTACTAGAAAATCTGGTGTTTCTCCTTGAATGTCTTCAGAAGCTCTTTGTGTCCCTGTGGATTCTTATTCTTGCCCCCACCTTCAAGCATTGTTCTGCAAACTTGAGTCCTCAGCCTTCCATTGGCTAACCTCTTGCCTTCAGAGAGCCCATCAAATATCAGCTTTCAATTGAGGTCAGTCTGGTATAAAAGAAAGAATCCAGCGCTACATCTTAGGATTCGATTTTAAATTCCCCACCACCATGGTGTGCCAGACACCCATAATGGGTGGATATTACCCACCTCACCTCAGTGTCCTCACCTGGAGAATTACGTCAATTAAACCTACCCCTCAGAACTGTGGTGCAGACTAAGACATATATGGAAAGGGTGGGGCTATAAATGAAAGCAGTATTTTAGAAAAAAGTTTGGTATTATCTGGTAAAGTTGGAGATAATTAAACTCTGTGATCCAGTCATTCCATACCTGGGCATGTGCCACAGGAAAAACCACAGTATGTGTGACTAAAGGTTCACAGAGGAATTCTTCATAATTGTCCAAAAGTGACCCAAATATCCCACCAACTGCAGAAAAATTGTGGCATATTCACAGAATATGATACAGCAATGAAAACGAATGAACCATAGCGGCACACAACATAGATAAACTATGGAAACAGTATTGAGTGAAAGAAGCCAGACACAATAAAATACAAACATGTTGATTCCATCCAAAGTTCCAAAATGAGGACAGCCAAACTCTGTTGTTTGGAGATGCATGTATGGATATTTAATTGTAAAGAAAAACAAATAAAAGATTATTACAAAAAATTAGAGGGTGGGCACATTTTGGGGACGGGAGAAGGCTATGATGGGACAGGATCACATGGTAGCTTCTGGGTGCTGAAAATATTTTATTTTTTGATCTGGATGTTAAGGACAGGAGACTTTATAGTAATTTGTTAAACTATGTGTGTATTTGATATGCTTCTCAATTAAAAAATAAATAACATCAAAACATCAGGAAAGAATATGTAGAAAGCAGCTAGTGTCTAAGAAGAGCAGCCTCCCAAAATGTTAGACATAACAATTTCAGTGAATAATCAGACCTCCAAGGTTTGTTCTTTAGTATGTTAGCAATACCTCCGAGTTCGTGGTCTTTTATCAGACAGGCTTTTTTATATCTTTATGTCAATCACCAGTTAAATGTCTGATGGCCCAGAACTAAGCACTAAGCAGTAAGGGTGGTCTGCATCTGTCCTGAGTTCAGAAATTCAGGGAGGTGAGGATAGCCACCTCCTCCCAGGTGAGGAAACAGGTGGGTCACATTCTTCAGAGGGGAGGAGGTGATGTTTAAAAAATACATGACATCAAAAGTTCATTCCTATGAGGAAGAATGCAGGGGAGCAAACAGATTGAAAAGAACCTAGGACTTGCCTCTCTAGTCTTAAAAGTGTCCCACCCATACCAACCCGTCTTTAGTTGACCTCAAGATGTTCAGTTTGAGCAGAACAAAGGACTTTCAGCATCCCTCCCTGGAAGAACATTGCAAGGCTCTTAGGCTCAGACACCTACTTGTTTTGAAGCCTCCAGGCTGGATGATAGAGACTTTAACTTCCCATTTGGAAAGCTCTTGTCTCATGATTGCCGAAAACATGGTCAGAGCTGCCTTGGATGAGCTATAGGCCGCCAGCTTTAAAAATGGGATCTCTCCTATGGAAATAATGGGAGAAAAAAATCAGTCTGATGTTTTCATGTATGGTGATGACTTAAGTACATATCCCTTGATAAATGATCCTTAATAAATGTTAGATATGGGCAAGAGACATATGTTGTAGTTTAAAATGCTCCGGCTGAAAACTTTAACTTTTGGATAAAGGAGGGATTCAGGCAAAAAAGATGTTCTCCCGTGGATGAAGCGTGACCAACTAAAAAGTTAAAAGAACAAAGGCAAGCACATGTACAAACCTACTCGTGAGAATCACCAAAGGCTGGAAAAGCTGGTGGAACTGGGAAGCACGGAAAGGCAAGACCAGGGAGCACTGGAGGTCTTCCTTCCAACCCTGGATAGTTGCACAGATGTCCTGGGGATTTTAGGCAGAGCAACATACCCCTATCTCGCATTTGCTGAAATGTCTATGGACTTGAAGCCAGGGGGTTCCATTTAAAAATTAATTTTTTAAACTGAGATATAATATGCAATAAACTACTCACATTTGAAGTACACAATCTGATAAATGTAGACATATGCATGTACTCAGGAAACCAACACCACTCAATCAAGATAGTGAACATGTCCATCATCCCCCAAAACTTCCTTGTCCCCCTTTCTACTCCCTCCCCTGCCTCACAGCAGGTAAATACTTAGTGCATGATTTAAAAGAAAATGAGATGATGAAATGGATGAAACAAAATATACACACAAGTATAAGTAAAACTGGGAAAATTTGAATAAAATTGGGGGATTATATCATTATCAGGTTGCTAGTTATAATATTGTACTATAGTCTTGCAAAATTCTACCATTGGAGGAAAGTGGGTAAATGGTACATCATAAGATCTCGCTTACTCCTCCTTGTAAATCTTTAGTAAATCTACAATGATGTTAATAAAAATTTCAATGAAAAAAAGCACAGTATCTATACCCCCATGTTCGCTGCAACATTATTTACAACAGCCAAGACATGGAAACAACCAAAGTATTCATCAACAGATGAATGAATAAAGCAAATGTGGTATAATATATGCAAAGGCATATTATTTAGACATAAAAAAGGTAGGAAATCTTGCCATTTGCAACAACATGAATGTACCTTGAAAGCCTTGAGGGCATATGCTAAGTGAAATAAATCAGACAGAGAAAGAAATATTGTATGATCTTACTCATATGTGGAATCTAAAAAAACCAGAATAATAGATAAAGAGAACAGATTGATGGTTTCCAGATTTAGGGGGTGGAGGTTGATGGGCAAAATGGGGGAAGGCGGTCAAAGATATAAACTTCCAGTTATAACAGGAATAAATTTGGGTATGTAATATACAATAAGTCCTTACCATCATTGACAGGTCTCCAATTTAAGGAAAAGAGGTATAACAAAACCAATTTTACTGTAGGTTAATTAATATAAACAAGAGTTAAATTTCCATAGCATTGGAGTACCATTATAATGAAACTAGTTGAATAAAACAGTTCATTATGTGAGGACCTACTGTACTGCATAGTGGTCATAGTTAATACTATATTGTATATTTGAAAGTTGTGAAAAGTAAGCCTAAAAAAATTCTCATCACAAGAAAAAAATGTGTAATTATGTGAGGTGATAGGTGTTAACTAACCTTATTGTGGTAATCATTTCATAATACATACATATCTCAAATCATTATACTGTATACTTTAAACTAATATTATATGTCAACTACACATCAATCACATTCGGGGGTGGGGAAGAACATAGGCATTGAAGTAGAGACACATGGAATAATGAATATCAATTATCATCATTCTTCTTACATTATTATTAGAGCTTTGGTCTGGCTCACATAATTTCCTTTTGGGAAATACAGGCATACCTCGAAGATATTGCAAGTTCAGTTCCAGATCCCCCACCCCAATAAAACGAATATTGCAATAAACCCAGTCACTATCTTTTTTGCTGGCAGGGGGTCTTGCTTTCAGTTTGTAAAAAACACACCTGTGAAGTGCAATAAAGCAAATCGAAATAAACAGAGGTGGTGTGCCTGCGCTCATCCTTACCCTCCTGCCTTTGGGGGAAGGCTGTCTAGTCTTCTGTCCTCATTTACACAGGCAGACCTGCCAATCAAATGCCTCATCCCCTGGGGGTGGAGATTGGGTCAGGGCTGGGCATGTGACTTTAATTGAGCCAGAGTCCTAATATAGATGGTGTTTTTTTTTTAAAGATTTTATTTATTTATCTTTAGAGGGAAAGGGAAGGAGAGAGGGAGAGAAATATCAATGTATGGTTGCCTCCTGTGTATTCTCTGCTGGGAACTGGCCTGCAACCCAGGCATGTGCCCTGACTGGGAATCGAACCGTGACCTCTTGGTTCACAGGCCCGCGCTTAATCCACTAAGCTACACCAGCCAGGGCCCCCAGACGCTATTTTTGCTACCACATAGGGTAAGCAAAGGAAAGCAGAGGGGCAAACAGGGGAAAGCTGACAGCTGGAGGTGGGGGTGGAGGAGGGAAATGATGGGGGGCAGGTAGGAGATAAGGGAGAGTTATAGTGATCCCAACTTAAAACTTGGCCCAAGCCAGTTGGTGAACTAATACACTTATTTTCCTTTTTTATTTTCCTTTTTTTGTTTGTTTGTTTAAGCTACTTTGAGGTTTGATCTTATCACTTAAAGGGAAGAAACCTGAGGCCTGAGGTTTAACTGATGACATTTCAATAAAGCATCTGGCATCAAATATTAAGCAGTGTCACAGATGACCAGTTGATTCTTTTTGAAGTAATTTTTAATTTCACAAAATCTTAGAGTTCCAAATCCAACTCCGGGAAAGGCCAAAGAACTTAAAGCAAGCAACTTGTTTAAAGTGGCAACCCCTCTTGTAGGGTTCAACTGTTCTCACTTCTCCAGGGTTTTCATAGCTAAGAAGCCAGCTAGGAGGCTGGTTAGTAGGGCTGCAGTTACAAGTGGGATTCTGGAACCAGCACTGTGTTCAAGCCCCAGCTCTGCCATTAATTAGTAAAATCAATTAAAATTAGGGAAATCACTTTATGTTTATATGCCTCTATTTTTAACCTGTTAATTAAGAATAACATTTGTACATGCTTCATAGGGTTATTGACAAAGTTAAATAAATTAATATATTAGAATAGTGCTTGGCACAAAGTAAGCTCCATGCAAGAGCTTCCTATTATCTGTGTTACTCAAAATTTTCATAATAATATCTCAATAGCCCAAAGGCTCTGTGTTTCTTGGAGTAATAACTGCACCTGCTCCGTACTCCCACGATACTTGCTTATTATGTGGATTACTAGGACCTACTGGATCATAATCTGCACTGAAAACCAATTCCCATGATTTGTTTGAATACTAAATCTTAAACTATTACACTAGGTTTTTTGTCACATATTTCTGAATATGTGCTTTCATGGTGATGTACTGCCTTACGGATGGTATGGCAGGTGGTGAGAATTTAGCATATCAACCATTATCCAGCTAAACAGAGAACATACTTTGGAGCAAACATTGAAGACACATTTGTCAGGCGTATTATGTTGAACCCTGTGAAATTGCTATTAGACCATTGTTGACCTACAAAATGGCAGTTCTGTAGGGTTCAACCTCACAGAGCCAACCTTGCTGTTAATAGCTTATATTAGTCTACTATCCCTGGTGGCATAAGATGAAATAAGTGTAGATGTCCAAGCGCCACAGAGCCTCAGAGCATTCTCCCTTCCTGACCTTATGCACCCCTTCATCATCTGTTCAGTTAGATTCTCTAATTTTTATCTTTGTTGCATTCAACTTAAAATCCTATTGCCAGAAGCAGGTAAGTTCATTTCCAATTCAACAGGGAAAACTTGGCTTCCAAAATAGAGAGGGCTTCTCTGCTGGGGCACTGGTAAAGAATACAGAGCCCTGAGGGTGTGTGTGGGTCATAACCTCACTAACAGTGCTCTGAGTCCTGATGTTGCTCCAAGGAGGCTACATCTTGGAGATGTACACATCCATCCTCTATCTGCCACTAAATGAAACTCAATAGCTTGGGTGCCCAGAGCGATGAATGAATACACACACACACACACACACACACACACATATAATTTGTGGGGTTTTTTATTTTGTTTTTAATTCCAGATCAGTGATACATAACTCAGTAAACACAGTAAATCACCTTGAGGACATTTTAAAAAATGCCAGTGCCCAAGTCCTACCCTAGACCAATGAAATAAGAAAACTCTTAACAGTGGGGTCGGGGCATCAGTATTTATATAAACTGTAAGAAGGGTGTTCTGGCTGTGTGTTCCTCAGATTTGGTGAATGTCAGAATCACCTAGGGAGCGAGCAAATGAAGCACTCTGAGGCTCAGGGTCCTCTCCAGGAGGAGAGAGCCTGACTTTTTGTAGTGTGTCCGATTCTCCAGGTGAATCTGATTACCACTCCTCCCTCACAAGTTTGAGACTCTCTAATTGTTTTAGAACAATAGTTCTCAAACTGGGTAGCTTAATGGAATTTCCTGGGGAGCTTTAAAAAAAACAGTTCCTCTCCTCCCCCCAATATGATTTCATTGGTTTGGGGTTTATCATAGGCACTGGGATTTTTTAAAGTTCTCCCTGGTTATTCTAATGTGCAGACAGAGTTGTTTCACATTTCTAGAGAACGCCCTGAAATTTTTTCATTACTTCTGTCCTCTGGACATGTAAATGCTAACACAGATTGGGATCTGAAAAACAAACAAACAAACAAACAAACAAAAGAAATCTCTGTTTTGGTTATAGAAGGTTCACACAAACTCAGAGGTTGGATAGCAACCTGAACAATGCTGTTTTATCCTTGACCTAAGACTTACAGATGCAGGGGGTTTGTGTGTGAGTTGTATAAGCTTTGGTCAAAATATATTCTTTCCAAAAAATTATAAAATTTTATATATACATATATATATGTTCTTTTCAAGTTATGTTCAGTGAAAGCCAGTCTCCAAAGGTCACATACTATATACTATATGATTCCATGTATATAACATTCTTGAAATAAAATTACAGAGGTAGAGGACAGATTCATGGCTGCCAGGAGTTGGGAAGGCTGTGGCTATAAAGGGGTATCTCAGGGATTCCTGCAGTGATATAACAGTTCTGTATCTTGATTATGTTAGTAGTTGCAGGAGGCTACACATGTGATAAAATTGCACAGATCTATAAACACACGCACAAATGAGTGCAGATATAACTGGTAAAACTTGAATACCAGTCTATGCATTCTACCAATGTCAGTTACATAGTTTTGATGTTGTATGATAGTTATGCAAGACGTTATCATCAGGGGAAGCTGGGTTAAGAGTAAACAGGATTTTCAGGACTTCTGGCCAAGATGGAGGCATAAGTAGATGCACACTGTGCCTCCTTGCACAACCAAGATAGGGACAACAACAATTTAAAAACAAAATAACCAGAACTGACAGAAAATTGAACTGTATGGAAGTTGGACAACCAAGAAGTTAAAATAGACCCATTCATCCAGACCAGTAGGAGGGGCACAGCCAGGCGCGGGTCGAGGCGTGGAGAGCATAGAGCTTTGGGACCAGGTGTGTAAGGCATCTGGGGCATACAAAGCAACAGGGGCAGCGTGCAAGACCACAGCAGATGGACCCTGAGCTCAAAGCGGCAGCTGGCAGGCCCCAGCCAAGGGGTGGCAACCGGCAGACCCACGAGTCAGAGATTGTGAAGCAAGGCACTGTGTGCAACCCAGGATCCCAGCACTGGGAAATAGAGCCTCAGGAAACTGATTGAAAACACCTGTGGGGGTTGAGGCTCAGGGAGAGACTCCCAGCCTCACAGGAGAGGTCCTTGAAAAGTCCCACAGGGTGCACAAGCCCACCCACACGGAATTGGCACCAGAGGGGCCCAGTTGGCTCAGGGGAAGTGGCATAAGGGACTGAGGTCTGACAGAGAGCCAAGCAAGCACCATTGTTCCCTCTCAGATCCCGCCCCCACATACAACATCACAACCCAGCAACTGGGGTGCCCCGCCCTGGTGAACACCTAAGGCTCCACCCCTTATACGTAACACGCATGACCAGACCAAAGGGGGGAAAAAAAGATGGCTCAAACAGAATTGAAAGCCCCACAGCCAGTACTTTTAAGCAATAGAGAGATAGCCAACCTATCAGATGCACAGTTCAAAGCACTGGTGATCAGGATGCTCACAAAATTGGTTGATTTTGGTCACAAATTAGATGAAAAAATGAAGGCTACAATAAGTGAAATAAAGGAAAATGCACAGGGAACCAATAGTGATGGAATGAAAGATGGGTCTCACATCAATGGAGTGGACCAGAAGGAAGAAAAAAACATACAATCAGAAAAGAATGAAGAAATAAGAATTCAAAAAAATGAGGAGAGGCTTAGGAACCTCCAGGACATCTTGAAACAATCCAACATCAAAATTATAGGGGTACCAGAAGGGGAAGAGGAAGAGCAACAAGTGGAAAACTTATTTGAACAAATAATAAAGGAGAACTTCCCCAATCTGGCAAAGGAAATAGATTTCCAGGAAGTCCAGGAA